>CM021106.1:490913144-491331449 GCA_007115665.2 Sequoiadendron giganteum
GGGGGGGGAGAGTGGGAGAGTGAGAGAGGGAGAGTGGGAAGGAGAGAGGGAGAGAGGGAGAGATAGGGTTGAGGGAGAGAGGGATAGAGGGATAAAGAGAGAGAGAGGAGTGATTGAGTGAGAGACTTGGGAGAGATAGAGGTGGAGAGATAATATTTAAATATTTTATATATATTAGTAATATATATATATATTTAAATATTTATAGATTAACTAAAATATTGAAATAATATTTAAATATTATACATAATTTGGTAAGAGATTATCATAAATTATATATTATATATTACATTATAAACTATAATGTATATTATATATATTAAATTATAAACTTTATTGCATTTTTGAAATCATATATTAAAAATTGTATAAATTTTAAAAAAATCATATCTAAAACATATCAAATATCAAATATCCAATTTGAATCAGATATCCGATTTGATGACACAAAATTTAATGCCTAGGGATTAGGCTCAGGCTTTCTTTGGAATTTGGTTTGGACCTGCCAAAACTAAGAAGTCAACAAGAAAAACATGTTTAACAACTTACCTTTCTTTTCCAAACTTCGCCCATGTGGCTGACGACTTTTATTTTAGCCAAAATTGATGAAACGAAAAGGGTTTATAAAGGAGCTTCTCAGCTTTCTACCAATATAAATTATACTTTATTTTAAATCTAATAAATAATTATTATTCATTTTCTATTAGAATTACGACTAAAGTCTTGATTAATAGCCTAATAGGAAAACATCTATAGCTTTCAAACAATATCATATTTTTTGAATCCAAAACATGCATCACATTCTATGCTTGGCGTACTATAGGATTAAAAAAAAAAAAAGAATTTCATGAAGTTTTGACCAAGTTAAGGTGGTCAGACATACGAGTTTTTATATTTTTTAAAAGTTTTAATAAAAAAATCATAATTAATTATTTACTTGAAAAAAAATTACAAAAAAATATGTATCACATCTGAACATGAGTCTTCTACTTATATCTAAAATATTGTTAAAAAATATTATCATTTTATTATGGTTAGGGTGGTCAGACAGACACCTACTTCTTTTTTTTCCTCAAAATTTAAGTACTACTGCATTGAAATTTCAATTTATCACCAAATAGATTTTTTTTTTTACAAAAATTAACCTAGTAGTTTATAAAATAAATTCAATTTGCCACAAATTCTATTTTTACATATTTTTGAAATAATATAGATAACTTATTCAAATTTTTACATCAAGTTGCCTAACTCTGATTTTTCTGAATTTTCATTGCCACTTAAGGTCCTATTTTTTCCATGATGATCGTACACATACCCATTTTAAAAGAGATCGAATGTAGCCCATTGTTCAGGAATTTATCAGATCAGCTAAAAGAGGTCTTCACGGTATAGAGCGAGGTGGAGGAAGAAGTGCTTCACAACATTTTGGGTGAAGCATTTCTTAGCCAAGCACATGTGCACAATACCAACATGTTGGGGCACTTCATATACATAGTCCTCAAGACTTATGGCCGCCACGAGTGGGGAGTAAAAGCACTGGAATTCCTGGTAAATCTTAGATTCCATCACCGCACGTGTCAAGGTGGCAATCAACAAACTCATCTGCTATGCTCAGAAAGGATTGATAGCTGACGCCATTTGCATAGTGTTGAGTCTTCAGGATGAAATATTGGAGGAATTTGTTGCTCTCTTCCGCTCAATAATTGTAAGGAATAATATAAGGCTCTTCACATAGTTCCTATAGTCGCACGAGAACCATCTGTCACCTGCCCAAGTTGAACACCTCCAGACTGTGAGCGAGAACCTTCGAGTCCTAATATTTGCCCTGTGTGCTTGAATGAAACTGCCTCTTTTTGTCTTCTGCTATCGATATGAACTTTTTGTAATAAAAATTTTTTTTGGTAGTTTTGATACCATGTATACACAATCTTATATATAAATAAAATATCATTTTAGTATCTCTGTATTTTCTCATATGTGGCTTTGTTTGTTTATGTTCATATTGCTTCTGAAAAATGATGGTTTCTTTTCTGCATAATGCACTGGTTATGTGAATTAATTTTTTGTTATTCCATTAAGCACTGAAAGGCTTCTAGGTAATGGGATGGGTAGTTCACATAACCTAGTAAAACACCGCCTAGGTTTCAAGCAATGTGGAGAATGCCGCCCAAAGATAAAACTTGCAGGCGAAGTCACTAATTTCTAACACATGACAACTCATCATACGGATTACCCGTAGACACACACCTTCTCCCAAGGAATGATAAGTTCAAATAAGGTCATAAAACACCGCTTAGCGAAAGTTGTGACCAAGTGAGTGGCAAAATGAGAAGTTAGAAGAACCAAGAAAAATCTCGCTTGAGATCAAAAATAAATAAATAACACCACCCAAAGATCAATTAAGTAAAAATGACTAAGGCAAACAGAGTGGGATAATTAAAAGGAAAAGGGGTCACATCTATGAGTAACACCTGGGCAATTCCAAAATAAATTTTTGGTAACTTGTGCCTTAAAGCATTAAATCCTCTAAGAACATCACTTGGTATTGTAAGACATATTTATGAGTTTTCTTAAATGTAATTTAATAGACCTTTATGGAAGATTGGTTGATAATACTACAAATGGAATGCTACTACAGAGTGCCATTTAGATCCATTTGACTAGATCTATCCATAATTCCATGTACCATGGCATTACTTAATCATTATGTATGTCTCAAGATCTGACTGTCCTTTATGTTAGCAAATACTCTCAATTTTACCTAGAGGATAATGGATAGGAGCAACAATTTTTTTAATGCATTTTTGTGGAGAGCAAGGATGTGGCAATGGGATAGAAGTGAAGGATCAAAACAGGAAAAACAATGAGAAAGTTGGGATGGGTTGATCCAAGAGGGAAATTAAAGGGTGATCATGGAGAGGGGTGCTATGGGGAAGTTATTATGGTGACTAGGAGATGAAAAAAGAAAAAGAGTAGTGGTCAAGGTTGGAAAAATAGATGAGTCAAAACTAAAAGGGATAATAAAAATTAAAAGGAATATATAAACATTGAAGGAGACAAAATAGTGGAAAGTGATGGGTTTCATCCACCAAGAGTGCATGGTTTAACTTAAGTTTGGTGTGAGTAAAGGCATGCGAATATGTATATATCACTTAGACAATCATGCATCATCAATTTTATGCAGTTTATGAGGATTAGAAACTTTGAAAGAGAATAAAATTGCAAAATAGATTCCTACAAATTGATATATCTCGGTGTTTCCAAAGTGACGAGTATGTGGTATGCTTTGTGGATCTTTATTGTATAAATATCCTTAGTAAGATCTTGTTACACCTAGCAATATAAGCCTTACACAAAATTTCCTTGATAGCGTGGAGAGGATGTTAAAGCTCAATCCACATCTTTTTCAAAATACAGGGCTCATTGATTTGATTAAAACACACAAAAAACATTCCTACCAGTTATCTTGATCAATGGCTAGATGCAGAGTACTGTGCTCTTTTATTTCCTCATGCTAAGAAGCTGCATATTATCTGAATGCCAAACTAAGCCATATGTTTAGTCCTCTCATAAGCACTGGTAGGTATATCAAAAGGCAAGTGTTTTGTGGCAATTTTTTAGTGTAGTTTTACAGAGTTTGGAGCTTTTTGTTATGATGTGTAGTTATACTTTACAAACAACTAAAATCTCAATAAAGATTGAGTTTAACCGATGTAATTTATAGGAAATAGGTTTGGGCTTGATTAGCGCTCTTGGTCAAATATTTTCCTCATTCCTTACTATCTCTTATGGGAATTATTTTGGTTCATTTTGGTTAATGGTCTAAACATCTCTATCGTTGTTGCAATTATCGTCTATAGCTATGTTTGGTTGTTCTAGCGAGGTATTTTTTCATTTTCCATGCTTTATAGTCAGTAGAGAAAAGAATATTGTACTTCATATATGCATGCATTTTGTATTAATTTCTTTTTGTAGGAATTTTATTCAAACAATTTTTTTGGTACACTGACCTAAAATTAAGGATACAAATGTTCAAAAAATCATTGAAAATAGACTACAAAGAGAATAACATTTTACTGCATTGGATCATTCCCTTTTGAATTTAACGTTGAAATATGGTCTAAATTGATATACCAATGGGCTCCCTTGTATGAAGCTTTATTAATTACTTTATACATGGTCATGTTTGTTATTATTCTTTAGTTGCCATTTTATGTTCAGGCTATACTTGACAAGCAATATCATTTAAGGTTGGTGTTTTAATTTTTGAACTAATTGATGTTAGGGATAAAATGCTAAGAGTTGATAATTAGGTTTCCCATTTGCTATGAGATTCTCCTACAGGGAGTACTCATTGATAGATGTACTATTCAACAGGGAATATGTGTTGATCTGGGTCTAGGGATTATGCCTAATCATAAGAGGAATCACCCTAGCCCTACATATGGCACAATCTTGATATTGATTTGATTGTGTACCCATAAAGAGGTTTTGCAGTATCCAATTGGGTACTAGCTTGAAATGGTGATATTCAAATGCATGTTATTCTAGTATGTGTGCTTGAAACACATCTTGGACAAAGAGTAGGAAATTGGTAAGTAAAAAAACTTGGTGTCATGGAACAACTACAACTTGGGATATATATCAATAGGCAATAGAATGAAATGATAGGAACAAACATCTGTAGGTAGGAAATGCATTAAAAACTTAGCAAAATTAAATGAAAAAAATAACAAATATTGAAGTTCTACCTCAATGCCTTTTATGAGTTGCATGAAATGAAATTGGAAACAAGTTCTACACCTCAAAAGAATTCTTAGAGTTTATGTAGGTAGGAAATGCATTAAAAACTTAGCAAAAGTAAATGAAAAAAATAACAAATATTGAAGTTCTACCTCAATGCCTTTTATGAGTTGCATAAAATGAAATTGGAAACAAGTTCTACACCTCAAAAGAATTTCTAGAATTTGTATCCATATAAAAGGAAGCTTTTGGTACATGTGAACATTTTTTGTATGTGCAAATACACAGTTGGCCTTCTCAAAATGGCTCCCTAGGATTGACAGTGTTCCCTTCATGAGGATGTCTAGGGTATGTTTCCTTAGCATCTCGAGTACATGGGGAATGCCTATACATCGTCCGAGTTCTCTTGGCCCAACACAAAAAATACATAATTTGTTTTAGAAACTCTTTTGTTACAAATAATAATTTATTGGTCATGGGGACCATCCATAACCAAAATTTGTTCAATTATTTAGTGTCTATCTATAGAGTATAATGTGAGCAAGGGTTATTGTGGTACATTAATATACTAATTTGATGACTAGCTTTGCAAACACATCCATTAGCATATAAAATTATATATTATATAAATATATTGATTAATTACTAAATCAATATTACAATAATGAATTGTCACATTATATATATTATTAATATATAATAATTCACTACTATTTTAATATTATTACATGATTAATATAAATCAATTTAGTACTTGGATAAAGATATATCTCGGCTTTATTTATATATAACATTTAAATATAGATAAGCTAGTATAATATCAATATAAATATAATAAATAATATAATATAGATAACACATTATTTACCTCCCTCTGAATCAACAACAAATAATTTTATTATAATATTACAAAAAAAGTACTTACCATTATGTGACACTTTTTACTACTATTACTACATTACTATAAAGGAAAGTAATGACTACTACGTGACACATTTTTATATCACTTTGAAAGGGACCCGGATTTGAATATTTAAATATAATATTAGATCTTCTTTTATTTAGTAGATTTTTTTATGTCACTTCGATAAAGATCTTATTAGAATATTTAAAGATAATTTAAGATTTTTTATTTAATAGATGATTTTTGTCACTTTGGTAGGGACCTTGATCTAAATATTTAAAGTAGATCTTTTTATGTCACTTTAAGAACTTTGATTTGAATATTTGATGAATTTTTTATATTACATCAATAGTTAAAATATATTTTGAAAACTATTAAGGTAATTTTATTTTTTTTGAAAAAATCATTCTTACAAACATTACGACTTGAATATTTAAAAATAATTCTGTAAAAAGAATTATTAAAATAAAGAAATTGGATGTATTCATATTTCTAAATCTAATCATTTCACACTAGAAAATTGTGTTAGAACTCTCACAAACATAACAAAAATTCTTGCAAGTACCATTAAAGAACCAAAAGTAGGCTATAAGAGCAGACAAAGCCCTCTACCCTGCGCACCAGGGTGAGTAGTTGTCCTATATTGGTGGGTTCCATATGCTGCATCCATATGACAACAAATAAAATGTTTTTAACTAGTTAGTGTTGGTGGAGAATTTAGTGGCGGTTTTGATTGTGAATAACAACATATTGTTAATAAGTGAGGCAAACAATTTCACCGTACATAGATAAACAGAGCAGCTAATAAGGAAAAGCTTCAATTACAGACTGCAATGCTGTTATGGCAATAACATTAAAACGAGGAAATCCTCCTTCCTTTAACAGACCTTTCCACTCCTCCTCACTTCTCTCTTTCCCACCAGAGGTGTGCGCAATCATGACCAGATCAGACACAATACCCAAAGTAGGATCCAGCGCTGGCTTCTCTCGGGCGTTCAGAACAGTATCCACAATGATCACCTTCCCTGTCTCTGGAATCGCCTTTCTGCATTGCTTCAGAATCTTTACGCACTCCTCGTCCGCCCAATCATGCATTATCCACTGCAAAATTTCAAGAAAAAAAGTTAAAAACCCATTAAGCAACCCTCCTCTGAAAACCCCCTTCTACAGACAAAAAAGAAGCGCCGAATTCGATCCACCGACCTTCATGAATACAGCGTCTGCGCATGGCACTTCTTTGAACATGTCTCCTCCAACATGCTTTACCCCTGCATTTAAAAAAAAAAAATTACTATTAAATCGAACAAATAGAGAGAGAGAAACTCTATTTAAGACCAGTCGTTTTGTTGTTGCAAGCAATATAGTTAATCTATACCCGGGAAATGGGGAGCTGTAGCTATGACGTGGGGGAGATCGTAGTTGACGCCGCTGATAGTTGGATGGGCCTTCACAATCTCCGCAACGGTCGCTCCGATGCCGCCTCCGACGTCCACCAAGGAATTCAAGCCTTGAAAGCCATCGTATTTAGACAAGACGGCCTTCACCACGATGTTGGAGTTGCAGACCATGGCTTGGTTGAAGAGGTTGTTGTAATGAGGGTGCGCCGCAGCGTAGTCCCAAATGTGGAGACCGTGAGCCTTCTCAAAAGCCACGCCGCCATCGAGGACGCACTCGTTGAAATGGTGCCACGGCGCCACACTCGTCACGTCGTTCTGCATAAGTAGCATGGGAGCCATGGAGAGCGAGGGCGCCCCCGCGCCGTCTTTCAGCAGCCATTTAGAAACGGGCGTTAGCCCGTATCTCACTTCACTCGCCCCTTCGCTTGTCTCAGCCCTGAAAAAGTTCTTGGCAACGAGGAAGCGCAGGATCCTGAAAAGGCAATCGACGTGGGGCTTTTGGGTGGGAAGGTCTGCTGCGATTTGTGAGAGGGAAAGCGTTGCTTTGGGGCCGCGCCGCGCAATGATGTCGGGGATTCCAAGCATGACGACGGACTTTACTGCCAGAGACTCCACAAACGCAAACGTGTATTTCCATGCCTCGGTTTGTCCGGCTATTTCTTCTTCCTCGCTCTCGAACATTTTCGTGTTCATGCTGTCATAGATTTCTCCATTCATGTTTCCAACTATTACAAAACAAGGCCCGAGGATTACACAATTTATAGCTATTAAGTTGTCTAACGACAAAGTCGTATTTCATGACAGATGGATCGCAAGTTTTTCTATCCAACAACACTTTACGTGGGTGAGGGCTTTTAACAGGTGGTTTTCAAAATCATATCTTCCTTCACCTACGGCAATCTATTGCGTGTTAATAGGGGAACTGCGCTTAGAATTTGTAATCTAATGTCACCATACACGTAGTTGGGAGGTTAGAAATCTGTAAACGTAGCATTGATAAACGATGCAAGCTACATATATGTACATAGAGCGGCTAATAATGACTACCTTCAATTGCAGACTGCAGTGCTGGTATGGCAACTATAAGATTTTGGAGACCCACTACAAAAAAATCTCATCCTTTTTCCAACTACTAAATTTTCCTCTCCATCAATAACAAATATACCTTATCTTACTTTGAACCAAATAATTGTCCATCCTAATACAACAATCCATTTCCAAAAGATAAAATAAAGATCCTCAACATCATGTGTGGGGACTATAAGGTCTAATAATCTTTACTATAGGAAATATAAGGTCTAATAATCTTTACTATAGGAAATATAAGGTCTAATAATCTTTACTATAGGAAATCTCCCCTCATCCTCGTGATATCATATTCATTCTAGTTAAAAAAAAATTATATAGCACATGAAGGTGTAATATGACTCCATAACCTTTATACAACATGGTCTATTAGTGAATGAGTTTATTGATAGGTTTGATAGTTCCTAGCTTCAATTTAGAAAGGATTTTAAAAATCATTTTTTAAGAATAAGAATAGCCTATTTCCATCAATATATGTGAATGTCATGTCCACATTTTAGCATGGGAACATGGCATCCAACACTTAAAAAATAAAAAGCATTAAATCTACAACTCATCTCTTTCTCCACATGTTATACTCATGTATACACTAGTGACATTGCACATGCAACATCCTAATGAATTTTTTTTCTTAAATGTGAGGGAAGGGCAGCAATTTGAGTGGGTTTTGTGGAACCCATTTTGCACACCGTGCGATGGTGGGCAAGCCTAATTAGGGTTTGTGTCTCTATGAGAGACACTTTAAGGGAAGACTACACAGGGTCATCCCCTTAGGATTACTACGTGGAAGTGAATTGGGCAAGTCTTCACGATGCAACCTAGCCCCTTAGAAAATAATAAATCAATTATACCAATAGTATTTAATCACTGCTTGTTCAAATCTAACAAACATCGATCTTACATTATATTAGACATCTTCTAATATTCCACCTTAGAATACATTTAAACTTTTTTTGTGTATTTAACATACTTCTGTAGCAAATATTCACATTTAATATTTAGTATAACTCCTTGAATAATTCAATGACCAAAATCAATGTTTTTTATTAGATTAGCAGGGAAGGGCCCTGATCCCATACAAAATGAAAAAAAATAGAGCCAAACAGCTTAGCAAAATAGACTGGCCAAGCATAGCCAACCAGAGAGAAACATCAAGACAAGAACCACAAAACCAAACAGTAGCAAGGAAGGAGCTACCAACAAAAGGCCAGTCAGAAACAACAACCAAAAGAAACTGTTCAAGCAACAGAGTTTGAACTCAACAAAGCCTCCAAGGGCTTGTTAAACGAAACCATGACATTATTAGAATTACGATTCTTCTTCTTGTGTATAGTTGTCCAAAAAGAATCAAAAACCAAAATTGAGAAATTTTGATCAAAAGGGGAAGACTCCCTTCCAGAGTTGTAGAAAAGAGGAACATTTAATACTTCAGGTGAAGCAATTGAAACCAGACTCGAAGCAACAAGATTTACAACATCTTTTTTCCAAACTAGGAGCAACAAGGGCCTCAAGGGAGGCAATACACACAACATTAGGAGAAACCATGTCTAGAAACTGCACAATAGTAACCACATGGGAAGTAGCATCTACCTCAATTGGAGCAAGTGGAGTAATATGAACTTGCATAGAAGAAGCCTTTGGAGGAGTAGCGTCAACAACAACAGTAAACCTATGCTTACAAGGAGAAGAAGACTTCCTACTATCAGAAGAATATTCAACATTAGAGAACATTGTTAAATGTTCTGGAAGAGCATGCTTCCACCAAGTGGAGGAAGAACTAGGACGATCCCCACGAGGATAGTCACAAGCCAGGTGTCCAGTAGCAAAACAACATCTACAACAAAAAGGGATACCTTCATAATCCACCAACTGAGACCATGACCAACCATTAACCCGAAGTACAACCTCTCCAGGTAAAGCCTAAGATAAATCAATTTCCACCAAAATTCTTGCAAATGAGGTGTGAGTAAAATTCTTGGAAGCAATGTCTACTTTCAAAAATCTACCAAGAGCATTTCCAATGTCCTCAAAAGCAGAGGAGCACCAAAACTGTAAGGGGAGATATGCCAATCTCACCCAAATAGACATAACATTAGTGGGCTCCTTCAAGGGATTGAAGGAATGAACCCAAGGCCTCATGGAAAGGGGTTGAGAATCCCATTCCAAAAGTCCATGATCCAAAATTGCCTATCTATCTTCAAAAGAGAAGAAGCAAACTACAAAAACCCTCTAGCAAAAGGATAAATCTCCATCCTACCTTCCACCAACGGAGACCAGTGGTTGGAAATCCAGAGATGCAGCTCAGAGAGGGAAGGCCACCACCGGTAGAACCTGCAAAACAGGGTAGTTTTTGAATAGGCACCAATATTGTTAGAGACATCCTTGCCCAGAGGGATAATAGGGGCGGAGCTAGCACAAGGCAACGGTTGCACACAACTCACCCCAGCAATCTTTTGCCATACTGCATCCACAAAGGAGGACTAAACAAGTCTCTTTGTAGCAGAAGAACCCTCACGAAACGCATCCACGGGTCACTTTGAAGTAGGAGAACGCTCACAAAGCCCAACTGCAGGAGAAACAAGGCCTGCCTTAGCCCCAACCACCAACTGCAAACTCAAAGAAGGCGTAAGGTCCACAACTAAGTCACAGCTGCGCGGTGAAGCATCAGGTAGGACCGTCTCAAAGGGGCGGCAGCAACGGTTAGGAGAGCGGGTGGATTTCAAATTAGCCACAAGGCAGGAGATACCAGAGGAACCGTCCATCATTGATTTGTATTTGACCAAAATCAATGTTTCTTTCTTTTAACATTTATTATTTTTTAATCAAGAGAGTATAAATAAATAAAATTCCCCACCAACTATTTGTCTAATATTCTCAAGGAATCAATATTGAAATTTATTGAATAATATTACAAACTAATTTCAATAATTGATTTAATTGAATAAATATCATGAAAATTTTATTATTATTAATTTAAATGAAATTTAATTATAATTCTTGTCTACAACCCACTTGTTTATTTATCTCAAGAAAATCAAGTTCTAGATTTACCTAAAAACTTCTAAACTATTTCCCCAAATATATTATTTTTTATCCAAAACTTAAATTAATTTAACTTCAATAAACCCTTGTAGGAAGAAGTCAGAGGCCTGGAAAACAAAGTGGTTATCTTTGGCCGGTAGGATCCTCATGATTAAATCTGTCATATCTGTTGTCCCTACACACGTAATGTCATGTTTTGGATTGACCAACAAGGCACTTCATACTATCAAAAGCCATCAGAAGAAATTCTCGTGGGAAGGGACGGAGGAGAAAAAGATCCCGCTCATAAACTGGAACACAGTCTGCAACACAAAGTTTGATGGTGGAGTGGGTCTCAGAAGAATGGATTTTCAGAATCGGGCCCTTGGGGCTAAACTATGTTGGAAGATTAATAGGCACCCAGAGAGATAATGGTGCAAAATAATCAGGAAAAAATATCTCGACTGTGAGGAACCAAGTCAAATTCTCACGATTGCGAATACACAAGGTGGATCAGCAGTTTGGAGGTTCATATGGAATAGTAGAGATTTAATTACAAACCACCTTACTTGGCGAATTGGTAATGGCAAACGGGCTGACTTCTGGTGGGACTCGTGGGACGGCCATCCTGCCCTCTCAGATACATTTGGGGATCGGCCTTGGTTAGATGAAGTCATTCTCTCCCATGGTAGGTTGGTTGCATACTACTTGATTGTTTGGGTTGATGGTTTTGGCAAGGTAGCCGAATGGATAAAATGGGAGACTCTTGCTATCCCGAATGATGACAGACAAACATTGGCTACAATAATTGAAAGCAGGAGAATCCAAATTAGTGATTTGGAAGATGAAATAATCTGTACTGGAGCTAGCACTAGGGAATACTCAGTAAAAATTGGTTACAAGATCCAAACGATTTTGGGTTCCTTGGGGTAGTGGCCTGCTAGACTGTTGGGGTCACAGTGTCCTCCCAAAGGCAGGGGCATTTTTGTGGACGTCATTACATAAAAGGATATTAAATAGCAATCGTCTCACCACATATGGAATTCAAGGCTTGAGTGTTTTCCCACTCTATCTCAATGCAGAGGAAATTGTAGATCATTTGTTGTTGAACTGTGACTACACTGCCCAATGTTGGGACTGGCTTCTCCAGTCTTTCGGGTGGTCTTCTCCCCACCAAAATGAATTGAAAAGCTTCTTGCTGAGCTGGCCTACCTTCGACAAAAGGTGGGTTTGGGGAGATGCGTGGATCTCGGCACCATTAATGGTGACATGGCAAGTGTGGAAGGAGAGAAACTAGAGAGTCTTCAACAATAAACACCTACAGGTTGAAGAGGTAATAAAGAAAATCGAGAGTGGCATCTGTGAACTCTTGAACTCTAAGTGGCAGGTGACTAAAAACGGCTGCTTTTCGAATTGGGACAAATCCCTCCAAAGGAGGTGGGGGGCACTTATTCCCCCTCGATTGAATCCTCCCAAACCTGGAAGGACTCAGGCATATGCTAGGTGGGTGCCTCCAGGACTTGGGAAATGTAAAGTGAATTTTGATGGATCTTCGAAAGGTAACCTTGACATATCTGGGATCAGATGCATCATTAGGAACAACAATGGTGAATGTATGTGGGCAGTGGTGATGGGTGTTGGGATCACAACAAACAATGAGGCTGAGATGGAGGCCTTGGCTCGTGGACTCACATTGTGCTTGGAAAAAGGAGTGAGGGACATTGAAGTGGAAGGAGATTCACAATTGTGCATAGAAGCAGTGAGTAGAAACTTCGTACAGAATTGGAAGTTAAAATGTTGGTTGCGAAAAATACAAGCTTACTTGGAACAATTTAATTCCTACTCTATAAATCATGTGTATCGAGAGGCTAACTCAGCGGTAGACTTTCTGGCCAACATGGGAGTGGCCTGGTATGTCACGTTTGAAGAAGTGACTTTCGACGGTTCTGCTCTACCTGAGGGGTTGATGGAAATAATTGTTAAAGAGCATATGAACACTACAAAAGTAATTTAAAAACCGATCTCTCTTCCAGACTCCTGGCATAGATGGGATGTGCATCCTCACAAGCTTTGAGCAAAACATTATTAAATCCTCTTGTTGGATCCAGTTTTACGGTGGGTCTCGGTGGACTTGCCTTTGCCCCACCTTGACAGTCGTGGACAAGAGTAGAATTTGCAAAATCTTTAATCGGCTGATGGTTGTCTTA
This sequence comes from Sequoiadendron giganteum, assembly GCA_007115665.2. Taxonomy (NCBI): domain Eukaryota; kingdom Viridiplantae; phylum Streptophyta; class Pinopsida; order Cupressales; family Cupressaceae; genus Sequoiadendron; species Sequoiadendron giganteum. The sequence goes on from CM021106.1 coordinate 490,926,503, forward strand.
TTCCCCTTCTGGTGTCCCCGAGCCTTGTTTCAAAGGGCACGTTATAGTACGTTAATGACACCTTCATTTCTCCCTTTCAAGCATGATTACAAAGGAATATCATTTCGGCTTTAGCTGCTATGTGGGTGTCAATGTAGCGGAGGAGAATAAAGTTGTCCAGGTTGTAGGTTTGTTTTTAGTGTATAACCATGGATTGATCAAGAAAAATGTAGCAATGAGGCTCGTGGATGTGGCTGTGGGTGTCGAGTACCTCTTCCATTGGGCCCCACCCCTTGGCTCTCTGATAAAATTCCTGATGTAATCTCTTTATTTTTCAATTTTAATAGAGGGAGCTACCCCCATACTGGTAGTACTCAAAAAAAAAAAAACCCTTCTAGGATATTTATTAAAAAATTCTCAATTTGAAGTAATCTTCCTTTTTAAAATAAAATAAAGAGAGAATGCTATTTTCAACTTAATTATTCACAAAATTTAATTTAAAGAGATCAATGTTACTTTATTACTTAAAATAAAATAAAATATTTTGAATTACGATTTAAAGTCAAGGGGACCTATACACATGGTCCCCCACCATGGTCAAAATCCTTATAAAATAGATTCAATTTCAACCCTTCAATTTAGGGCATCTAAAGGAATCCTAATCTTATTAGATGAATCCATAAGGATAATATATTGAGAATTTTCTCTCTTATTTATTTATTTTTTATTGTAGGTTGGAGAGAATAAGGAAGAGGAGGAGAAAGAAAGCTTGAAGATGGAATTTTCCTTTTCTCAATTTGCTTCATATTCTTATTTGTTTTACAAAAAAATATTTCTTTTTTCTTTTTAATTGATTTTATGATTAAATTTTGTTGTGTATTTCTATTCATAGAAGTCTCTTCTATCTTTACAATGTAGATAAATTCACTATTAATGTCTATATTAAATTTTGTATATATGCTTATATATAAAAATTTGCATGTAACCAAATATATTTCCCTATGTAACTACAAATCTAGATCTATTTATATTATTTTTTCATTCTTGTATACACACAAATATTGTTAAACTTCTATATAAAATTTATAGTTCTATTTTTCAATATTTGTTCATATATGTACAGATGAAGAGGTCAAGAAAGAATATATAAACATATAAACTCTTATAAATATTCTTTTTTACAATTTTTTTTGAAAAAAGAACATTTCGCCATGCATATGCATATAACTTAATACATTTAATAAATAAATAAAGTGTTGCAAGGTGTTCACCCTTGGTCTCTTTATGTTGTGCAGCATAGTGCTCGGGTTCCTGACATGGATTAACCACCTCCCATGGATTCATTAACTTTGGTGGTTGTATCGGATATTAAGAGGTCGATCTTTTGGTGCAACGACAACTGTCTGTGCAACATTAAAGGGATATCTATAGCATTGGATTTTTGGCCCCATTGGAGGGTTTCCTCCAATAAGGTCTTGGACCCTCCTATGGGTTGCAACCCATAGGGGGTCATTGCTTTCATATGGGTTGACCTATGTGTAGAGCTTGATCTTCACACACAACCACTCATTAATTCCTTTTTTTAAAAGAAAATTTGGCCCCTCCTTCAAGTTGCAACCCATACGGGGCTATGGCTTACGGGGCTATGGCTCCCATATGGATTGGTCTATGTGTAGGTATCCACCCTCACACACAACCACCCATTAATTCCTTTTTATTTTTTTTAAAAACCAATAAACTTAAAAAAATTATAATATTTGTTTTAAACTTATTTTTTTATATGTAATAGTTTGTATATTTTTAAATATATCGTATGTTGTTTATTGAATAAATTTTAAATTTAGCTAAAATATTTATCACATATATGTATATACATTCTATATGCATATATTTATTTATTTATTTATTTTATTTTAAAATTATATATATTATATTTATATCTTGTAGGTTTATAATAGAATGGCCAATGTTTGTGTATAGTAAACATCATCTTGCTTTAATATTAACATTTGCATAATTTGGGTTATTTTTAGTTTTTGAACACTCTAAAAGTGAAAGATAAGCATTCATGGATTTTATCTTGATTATAATGAAACCTAATACAAAAGTAAATTTTCTTTGGAGATTCATTTTAACTTGAAATCACATAAAAACATCTTTATTTTTCCTTATACACAACATAAAGCAATTGAAGAATTTTTATTTAATTTATTAAAAGAATAGTAAATGGAATTCATCCGAATTTATATATGTCTTTCTCTATTCAAAATTTGATGAGATATATGATAGGTATTTGATTTTATTAAAATCATTAAAAAAAATATATGGAAGGAATCTATTATTTTCTAACTAGAAAGTATACATTTATGTTTATACTAATCCTTTACACATCATTTACAAGGAGGCTTAAGAGGAACTCTTTCAATTACAACTCATTCATGACAATTCTTTTCATTTAAACCATAAATATTGAATATATTTTTATAATCAAGGCTTTACATACCTAAGAAATGGTAACATTTATCAAACTTAAACACTACATTTAAAAAAGAACCCTTGAAGGGTTTTGTACACATTTTTATTTTAAAAAACATAGTAGCACTATCCAGATTGTCATTTAAAAGGAAATGAGATATTTTATTAATACCTCAAAAACTACATAAAATGTTCAACACAAAAAAACCACTCATGTGCCAATAAGAATCTCACTTCCTCACCTTGGGCTTGCTCAAAAGCCACTCCCAATCTAAGAGGTCCTTGTGAAATCCAATTCACATACTTATACCACACAATGAAACATAGATCTAAAAAACTATTGTCTCACATAAATCCATTACCATAACATTATTGTAAAACTAATGGGGAAATCACAAGATTTGAATCCTCTTGAAGACTCAATATATGAAGAGATGAGGGGGTGAGTGTAGAAAGAAGGGGGACCAAAAGGGGGTCTTAGGTGGCAATTTTTTTTCTAAAATAAAAAATGATATTGGATGAGAAATTGAAGATAGTTACACTCAAAATTTGAAGACACAACAAGAACAAGAGTCGTAGAGATCTGAAATTACTTTATAAACTACTACTTTTTATTTTAATGATGGAGATTAAGGGGTTCAAATAGAGGTAGGACACAAAGTTCTATTATTTCTATCAAAATTAAGTTAGAACTCTCATGAACATTATATGAACATTACATAGATTCTTCTAAGAAAACTCCTCTAAATACCAAAATAAAATTCATAAAAAACCAAAAATAAATTAAAAGCAACAACAAAATCCAACTTCAACAAATGTACATTATGAGAACTGAATAGAAAATATTGTTGTTTTCGATGTTGGTGGGACCCATAAATGATACTTTTCTATAACATCAACAAATAAAACGTTTTTATGTAGTCAATGTTGATGGAGATTTTCTTGGTCAGTTTTATTGTGCATAACGACATACTCTGAAAAAGTCATAATTCATGACAAATGGGTCACAAGTTTTTCTCTCCTACAACACTTTACGTGGCTGAGAGGCCTTTTACAGCTGCTTTTCCAAATCATATCTTCCTTAACCTACGCCGATCTATTATGTGTTAACTGTGGTTAGAATTTGTAATGTAATTAGCCGATAGGCTATTCTGGGTGGGGAACACCACCTGATTCATCTGTTGTGTGACGCCGGATTGTAGGTTTTCTGATTTGCATGGATGTCCTCCCTGTGCATTCCAATAAGCAACAAATCAACTAATATGTACTGATAGACTTCCCAGGAATTGATGAGAGGCGATAGAGTAAAGGCGTTGGTCGCATCCAGTGATAATGACAACGATTATCTCGAGCTCAAAAAAATTGAATAGCTCTGAAGACCTAATTTACTTGCCAGTACTTTCAGATTGTGGTGTGTGTTTCAGACGCCTTTCCATTGTAGCTGCAACCTTTGTGATATTGTGTGTGAGAGTTCCAATTGGGGCATGAGGTTATTTGTTGATGTTGGGTGTACAAGGGGTTTGGATAGATTATTTTATTGCTTATTCACTATCTACAACTATGGCCTACTATCACCTGTAGCTGGGCTGTCCTGTGCAATTTGTGTGCAAGTCATGAATGCTCATGGTGGCAGCTACACTCAAACTTTGCCAATTTTTTTTGTGGTAGGGTTTCATAATTTTTCCTACAAACTCTGCCCATTTCGGCTATGGTAGGGTTTTGTAATTTCTCCTTGCAAACTCTGCCCTTTTTTTCTCATCAACATTGTAGACAACATGACACAATTTGTGCAAAATCTTGAGGTAAGTCACTTGCCATGGTACCACAAGTTTTATGTTTCACTACTCATATCCTAACCCAATGTAAAAACTCTTACGAGTTTCCTTGCGACATGTGCTGATTTGGTGGCTCTGGAACAAGGTAAGGATGTCCATGATGAAATTGTGAAACGTGGGTTTCAATTTGACGAATTTGTAGAAAGTGCTATTGTCGATATGTATGCAAAATGTGGGGATATAGAGATGGCTCGCGTACTGTTTGACAAAATGCATGGAAGGAATGCAGTGTTGTGGACTGAGATGATAGTAGGATATGCAATGCATGGCCAGGGGAAGGAGGTTGTGAGGCTATTTGAGAGAATGCGAAGGTTTGGGGTGATTCCAGATGATATCACCTTTGTTGGTGTTTTTTTTACATGTTGTCATGCTGGCTTAGTTGATGAGGGTTGTCGAATCTTTGACTCTATGAGTGAGTACTCTCATATTGTGCCTTCAATGAAACACTATGGCTGCATGGTTGGCATTCTTGGCCGTGTTGGTAGGCTTGATGAGGCACAAAATGTAATCAACAAAATGCCAATCAAAGTAGATGCTACAGTATGGGAATCTTTGCTCAGTGCTTGTAGAATCCATAAGAATGTTGAGTTAGGAGAGTGTGTCGCAGAACACATCTTTGAGTTGGACCCTGAAGATCGTGGACCTTATGTGGTACTGTCAAACATATATGTCGAATCTGGCCAGTGGGATGCAATCCAAAAGGTTCGGAAAATGATGAAAGATAGGAATGTGAGAAAGAATCCTGGTTGTAGTTGGATTGAATTTAATCATCAGGTCCATACATTCCTCGTAGGTGACAGGTCACATCCTCAAACAAAAGAAATTCATTCAAAGTTGGAGAGATTGTCTAGGCAGTTGAAAGAGGCAAGTTATGTTCCTGATAAAAGCTTTGCACTGAATGATGTGGAGGAGGAATAGAAGGAAGATATGCTTTCCCACCATAGCGAAAAGCTAGCAGTTGCATTTGGACTTATCAATATAGATCCTCAGAAAACTATTTGAGTTATTAAGAACCTTTGAGTATGTGGTGATTGTCACTCTGCAATCAAGTTCATCTCTAGGATTGGTGCACGGGAAATTATTTTGAGGGATGCTAATCGATTCCATCATTTTAAGGATGGACAGTGTTTGTGTGGGGATTATTGGTGACACTAATATATACATTTTCGTGTATTCACTGTTGGATGTCGAAGCCCAACAGTCAATTTGTCTTTCCCTTCAATTGCATTGTCTCTTCATATTCTCCATTTTTTTGAATTTGTCTAGCTGGATGGATTTGCATCCAATACAGTAGCTTTGCTGCTATCTCTTATAACATGAGGCTTGAATGCATTTGGTTCTATTGTTAGCATTTCTCTGGTTGATACATATGGAAGGAGGAAGCTCCTGAATTGGAGTTTGGAACTTTCTATCATATAAATATGCCTTAGTGACATCTGTAAACATTTGCATACCTATTAGTTTATACTTCACAGTGGCATCTATGTCTTAAATGTTCTATTAATACTAGGATGCTGAACATGTTCTTTACCAAATATCTTGATTTGTTATCTATTGGAGTTAAGTTGATGAAGTCTCTAGTTTTGACTTAAAAAATTTATGTATTAAGTTGTGACTCGAACTTTTTGTTTATGTGGCTGGCAGCTCAAGCTCTTGGGCTCCCATTTCTTCAACCATACACCAAAAAAAGGGGAGATTTTTCTCATGGTTTTAACTTTGTTGTGGCTAGATCAACTGCCATAGATCACAAATTTTATACATAGATGAATATCAGTTTCGATCAGATTCCCCAATCTTTGGGAACTCAATTTCAATGGTACAAACAATTCATGGAGATTGTTCATTTTTATTCTCTGATGGTGACGATAATATGAATCTAGTCTTTTCTTGACTAGATAATATAGTAACATAGGTAAACACCATGCAAGTGATGATGCTTTTTTTGTAAGATTTGAATTTTTATTATTGATAGGGAAAACAGAGTTAGCATTGAAGCTGGAAACTAATTTTAGTAACTAAATAACCTTCACAGGATTTGAACCAAATAGCTGTAAAAAATAAATTGGAAAGACAAGCAATCATTAAAATATCAAGATAGGGTTAAATGTAATTATTAGTTATTTGTTTATTCTGGTCCATGGTCCATAGTCCAGTGGCAAGGAAAAACATTTTCCATGGTTTAACCTGTGTTCAAATCTCCCTGGGTATTGTCCTTGTGTTAAAGTGGGCCACACTTAGATGAGGCTAGGTGCAAGTCCAAGATGAATTTTGGCAGAACAAAAATCCCTCACATGGCCTCTAAGCTAAAAGATTTGACTTGGCTTTTAGAATTTATTGAATATGAATTAGCAAAGTAGATTGGACTTGTGGTTATTACTTATTTGTCTTCTAACTGATGAAAGTACAAGCATAGCCAAGATGAGAAAGGCGACCCTCCTAGCATCAAAATTAATCCTTTGACTTGTAAACTACCCTTTTGCCTCTGTCATGTCTTGACTATCCATTCCATTTTGTTGATGTTTGTCTTCTTAACCTTAATGCACTTACTCCTTGTTGTTGAATAACAAGCTTCTCACTGTCCTTTTAAATTGTATACTAACTTCATCTCCTTGTGCCATGGAAGAAATGTCATTCAATCCTAATAACTTTTCATTCAAATCCATAGTTCCTGTCTTATGGCCCTGCTCAATTTTGGTTCCATCTCATGGCAGACCTCAGTCTTGTTATGCACAATCATACTTGTACATGGCTTTCATTATAGTCATCAACCACTTGATCGAAGGTCATATTCAAGGTCACAAGTTAGTGTCTTGATTGATTATGGGTTGGATTGGAATTGAATGCAATTGATGTGTGATTTCTTTTGAATTAAGGATTCCTACTTTCATGATTGTGTGTGTATAATAGAGCTTTAGTTCAAAATATTTTCGTGGTGATTACTAGGAAGCTTCTTAATTCTTGGTGATATCTTTTTGGGTAAATTTTAAAATCTTATGTCTGAGAAGTTGTTGTTTTATAATTTGTTTGGAACTAAAAGAAAGATGGAAGAACTTCTTATTTGAATTTACAACTTGTTAGTATTTTTACAAATTGGGGACCCTTTCTATATTTTTCAATCTACCATTTTAATGATCAAATGCTAACATTTCTCTATGTTTTGAGCCAAATTTTGCAAGACCTCAAATACTTGTTTTAATTTAAATTACTTCTATATGCATTTGAAATATTTTTTATTAAAATATTTTAAATCTATTGTTTAACTGGTGAACGCAGAAGATGAAAAGATGATATGTACAGGAAAGGCAAGTGAACTGTTTGAGAAAATGCCTTGAAGGAATGTGGTCTTGGAGCATGCTGTCGTGATTGCAGGATATGTACAAAATAGATTTATAAAAAGGGCATTGGGAAATGCAAATAAATGCAATTGGCAGATTGAAGGCCAAATTTAGTAACCTTTTCCAACTCAGGGATACCCAGAAAATGGATCTTTTGAAAAACTAAAATTCCAAAACCTTTGCCAAGTAGAAGAAAGTGCATAAGATGTTTGATAGAGTGCCATAAAGAAATGTTGTTTTATGAACAACACTGAGCAGCAATATGCATGCCATGGATTTGTAAAAGGGGGCATTGGAAAGTTTTGCTAGATATAAGACAAAATCCCATGCCTGTGTGAAGAATCGGGGCAGTGGAAGATGGCATTGACATCCATTGCAACCTTAAAGTGGGAATTTTGTCAGTCCCTGTAGTTATAATTTCCTAGTTGAGTTAGATGTATGGATTGCATAATTTAATTGGACTTTACACTCAAAAAACCAGAGTCAGTTTGTTGTTGGTTGTAAATTTCCATTTTTGTAAGCCTTGCACATGGCATAAATCATGCTTTTGTAGTTGATTCAAGTCAGTGTGACAGTTACGTTTTCTTGTGATTTTTTTCATTGCCCTTCAATATATTTCTAGAGTATATCCTGCTATCGGTGTAACCATTGCACCTCGTTGAGGTGCAATCGCTAGTGTTACCATAAGCGTGGTTGGGAGGTTAGAAAGCATTGATAAGCTATTTATATGTACATACCTAGAGCGGCTAATAATTAAAGACTCCTCAATTCTCTCTTTCACACATAGCTATGTAATATTATTGTCATAATAATCTACACATTTGTAATGGGGAATTGTCTAAATTTTTTGGATGTATGTTTTAATTTATCAAAGAATTTGTTAATAGTGTTAACAATTTATTGTGTATGAGGATCAATTTTGTGGATATTAATATATTGTTATGTTAATTATAGGGTTATAATTGTTTTGAGAATTACAAATACATTTTTTTATCATGATTCAATTTGTCCAAAATATATATTGACCATTTTATAATCATATGTAATTCTTTAAATTTTTACTACATTGTTTTACAATCATGTGAGGAGTCACCAAATTTGTATTCTTTATCATTTTACAATCCCACAAGATTTGTCAAATATGAGTTCGTATAAATATAATTGAAACTCTAAATTAATAACTTCTCTTATTTTTCTTCTTTCAATTTGGGTCATAGACAAGTAACAACTACAATCAAAATTGAGTTATTGAAAACAAGTGCTAATTTCATTATTTATTTATAATATATCATTCATCATGCTTATTTATCTATTTTCTAGTTTGGTCTTATTGTTACAAATGATATTGAGTAGGGAGACATCTGGGCCTTAAAGATCTATATATATCCTATGATTCATTATTGTTGATTTTTTTTGTTAGACAATACATATGATATAAAAATTGTTAGTGTTGAAACTTTTATAGTGAATTATGAGTTTAAATGAAATGACATTTTTTTTCATCTTATTTAATTTTTAAAATATATAAATACCATCATTCCTTCATCACTTTCAAAAATCTCAAAGCCTTTATGTTAATCCACTCTATCAAAATTCAATATCAAAAAATATTGTATTATGCTACGAAGTTGCTTTTATATTTATTAATGAGCAACTCAATACAACACACTCGATCTTCAAGTTTGCATTGAAATCAATAAATATGACTCGATTTATGTATATTTATTTTATTTTATTGATATTTTAACTCTTTCAAGTATTTCAATTTCATTGCATACACTTTCAACTAAAAATCAAGTCAAATTGTTACATGTTAGAACTAGGAATTTATAGAAGAAAATCATCTCTCTATTGATAGAGTCCACATGAGAAATTCCTCTCACAATCACAACAGTGACCAAGCTACCTATAATCATAACAATTAAATCCTTCACAACCAAAGTTAATATTCCTATGAACAAGGATTTTTTTAGTAGTGAAGTGCAATTAGCTAGTATACATAGATTATGGAAATAAGGGAGAACATATAACTTACATATGGAAGCTTAGAGATTAGTTGTAATATAGTGTTTTATAAAAGAACATACAAAAATTGATTTGTTCCAAGACATAAGACATTACATACAACTGTCAAAAACAATATAATGTGTGTTTTATATCTCAATATAATGTGTGTGTGTTTTTTTTTGTAGATATTTATTGATAAAATCTAAGAAGGGGATAAATTTGAGGTGTTGGATCCATTTGATGGTGCTTCTGTGGGCATTGGGCGGATTCACTCACTACCTATTGTACATGGAGTCAAATTGAAAGGAACAAGAGATGAAAATGTAAGTATTTTATAGGTCACAAGTATTATACCCCTTCCTTATCTAGACAAAATAGATGGAGTTGTGTGTCTGAAAGAGAAAGAAGGGACCTTCACATGGTGGCCACTAAAATATTTGAAAAAAATAACAGAGTGTTAGTTGTAAGTGTAGAAGAGAAAAAGAAGGGTTAGCAGCAATAAAGTGTGGAGAGTGAAGTTGCAGATAAAGAATGTACTGAGCCTAAATAAGTTGAACCCAAACAAAAACTAGAGAATCTGATTTAGGTGTATATTCTATGAGTAGAATAGAGAATGTTCTATCTTATTGCACCTGTAATGTAAAACCCCTTGATTATTTTTCTCTCTTTTTTTTTGGGTTTCACTCATTCAAATTGGTCCATTATAGAAGAGGGGATATGTTGTGTAAGTAGTAGATGCAGAGAACAAGGGTGCGGAAAAATAAGTAAATACAGAGTAGATAAAGAAGTGTAGAGAAGAGAAAAATTTGCAGAGAGTGTAACATACATGTATGTGCAGTTGCAAATAAGTTGCAACATAGAATTGTCATCAAAATTGTAATATCTTGCATAAGCCAAAAAAAGGCATTGTAACTCAATTTTCTCAGTCACATCACTGAGAAACATACTTTGTAACAGTATATTTTTCAAAGCAAAGACACATTTATGTATTGTATCTATTGTAAGGACATGTTTTCTCAATAAAATTTTAGTATTTTGCCTTCTTAATAGTCGTTCATTATGTGCAAATGAATGATTGATTATGTTTTTATGTGTTTTTATATGTTTAAACCTCAATTAAAGCATTGTCTCATTTGCAGCACCTATAGGAAGAAATCATTGAACAAAAATAATTAAATAAACTACCAATTGACTAAATATACTACCAACTGATAGAAATCAGTGAATAAATATGACTAAATATAATTATTATGCAATTAATAAACAATGTATCAATATACCTACTAGTTGGTAGAAATCAATGAATAAAAATAATTAAATAAACTACCAAATTGATCAAAATGATGATTAAAATTAATGGCTAAATACACTACCAATGGACAAAAATCAGTGAATAAAAATAACTAAATAAGTGACCAGTTAACATCAATCAATGACTAAACACAATACCAAATCAATTAAATTAAAGACTACATCAATGACCAAATCAATCAATTAGACGACTAAATCAACAACCAAGTTGATCAATCATACGACTAAATCAATGACCAAATCGATCAATCAGACAACTAAATTAATGACCAAATCGATCAACCGAATGACTAAAAATGGTTTATTCATCAATTCGGTCACGTTATAAATGACTAGCAATAAACTACTATTGGTCATGCGACCATGTTCAGTCATTTATAAGCAATTTTTAGTAGTTTTTTCAATCGTTTATTATTGTTTCTATACTAATGTAGCAATGATGAAATATGCCTTCAACATCAAGACAAATTTACTAGTTAGCAAGATCAACCTCCTAATCCTATGAAAATGATTATAGAGAAGTATGATAGTGATAAGAAAGTCATTGATGAAGAACTTTCAGAGTGCTCCCAAGATCCAAAAATACAAAAAAATATGGACAATATGATTGGGAAGGATCCTAATGCATATTTCTTTAAGCTAGCATAAAGTGGGGCCAAGTTTCCCACAAACTTTAACGTTGAAGTTCTTAAGGATCCCAACCTCATTCCTTTGGGAGACCAATTAGTGGTAAGACAAATACCCAAAGTAATATTAGACCCCAATATACCACCAGTGTTCTCAAACACACACATCAATGACCAATCTTTTCCCCAAAATGTGAAGAACCCATTGTATAAACACCCATCACAAATTGAACAAGATGTGGTAGACCAACATACTCAAAAGAATCCAAACCTCTTGAAAAATCAAAACATGCCACCACAAAATGTTAACATAATAGGACCCAACATGTATGAGACATCTTGGAATAACCAACAACAAGGTCCCAATAGGAATATGCAAAATATGGGACAACCACAACAACATGTAGTGAACCAACAAGGCACCAACCCTTTACAACCATAACTACATGTTAACAACCCACCCCAAGGACAACACATGTATCAATAGATGACACACGATTAGAGCATGTATCAAGGAAATATCAAAAAACAAACACAATACATGCCTCAACAACAATACTATGATCCTAACATGCAAAATCAATATGGATCATCATCAAGCCCAAACCTTCAACATCAAACATACGTTTCAGCACCACCAAACATCAATACCCAACATTGAACGTATGTACAACCACAACAAAACACACACCTAAAAAATCAAACACCCAATCCTCCTCAACACAACATTGGTACACAACCTCCGTCATAATACCAAACCTACCCACAACACAACATACCTCAACAACAACAAAGTGTACCTCAACAACAACACAACGTACCCCAAAAACAACATAGCATACCTCAACAACAATACAACATACCTCAACAAAAACATAGTGTACCTCAACAACAACATAGAGGTAACATAGTGTACCTCAACAACAATACAACATACCTCAATAACAACATAGGGCACCTCAACAACAATAATATCATACCCTCAATACACAACACACCCACATGGTCCTCAAGGAAACAATCAATATACAAACCCACAACACAACATGGCCCAAGGGCCATTGAATATAAAAACCCCCCAATACAACACACACAACATTGTAGGGCAACAAGGTTACAAAATCTCTCCTTACCAAACAAACACACCTAGTGACGATGTAACCTTACAAATAAAAATTTCAACCAAAGGATGTCAGACATCAAAATTTCAAAACCAAAGAAGAGCTATTCTCTACAAGATATATTTCCATATCCATTTGATCAAAACTTATCTATGGTACCTTTCCCCAAGAAATTTGAAATACCAAAATTTGACAAATATAGGTGAAGAGGGGATCTAATAGAACATGTGTGAGAATTCTCAATAGATTGTATGGATTTACAATGCAATGATATCTATTTAATGACACTTTTCCCATGAAGTCTTAGCGGGGCCGCTATCGAGTGGTTTTCTCGTCTAACGCTTGGTATTAGAACATTTGATGAGTTGTTAGAAAAAAAATTCAATCATTTCTCATACAACATAGAACAAGATGTATCAGTTCCCAATCTATCCAAAATTAAACAAATCCAAGGGGAATCATTATCTTCATATCTATAGAGATGGAGACATAAAGCCAAAAAATGTAAATTGCCTGTTCTCGAGAAATAATTGATAGATATCTTTGTCACCAATGTACAAGCAAACATTAGCTACCAACTAACCATGTTGTGCCCTAGTAATTTTAAGGAAACTATTGAAAAGGGTTTTCTCATTGAAAGAGTCCTCATAGTAAGGGGAGTCATTAAACTATACAACAACAAAGATCAAGCTTCAAGTTCAAATAAAAAACCAAAAATATGGGATAAGAACATTTTTTTTTACCAATGATGGAGTTGTAGATGGAAAATTTATATGAAGCATACAAACTCATAATAATACATAGGAAAATATCCAAACAACTCAAGAAAATTACCCACCAAATATTGCTCAAAACAACCAACTCACATATCCTCTAAACAATCAGCAAAATGCCCAACAACCAAATCAAGGGTAGGAAATTCAAAGAGGGCCACCAAGGTAGAATAATAAATTTAGGAGAAAATTCACTCTGTTGGGAGAAACTCTTGAAATAGTTATGCAAAAAATTGTCTAAAAGAACCTTACCATGCTTCCCAATCTTGATAAAACAACTTACGATGAACCAAAATTCAAACCCCCTTGGTACATGATCGATGTTAAGTCCACAAGATCAAGGGTCACACAACGAATAAGTGTATGAGACTTAAGAACATCGTACAAGACTTAATAGAAAAAGGAGAGGTTGACATTGAACATCATCTTGGACCCTCTAGTAATAGTGATATGGGAATATACAAGGATTCACTCCCCAATCATTCTAGGGAAAATGAAAAAGGTAAAGGTCAAGATTATCAAAAATTTAACTTCGCCTATGATGAAATCATAAGAACCATCTCCCAAGTCGATCAAAATATCAATTTCATGACTATACTAGGCAACAACCCTGCCTGAATGCAATGTGATTACCCAAAGAGGAAAAGTCACAATCCAAGGAGCCCTACTTCTAGCCAAAGACACTGTTAAGCCTTTCAAAACTATAGCATTGTTGACCAATTAAAGAAAACTCTAGCATTGATCTTCATTCTTGAGCTTTTAAAAATATCACCAGCACATTAAGAGATCTTGGAGAAAGCTCTCATTGAGTCTTCAATACCTAATGACCTCAACACTGATCAATTTCAAGCCATGGTTGGTACTATCACTTCATGCCATCACTTGGTATTTTCTGAAAAATACCTTCCACATTCAGGCTTTATATCTCAAGGTTTGTGTTCACATACACAAAATCGCAAGGGTCCTAATAGATGGGGGTACAGGTTTAAACATATGTACCCTAAAAATGGTAAATAAGTTAGGATATTTTGATGATGTGATTGACAAGAACAAGAGTATCACCATAATGGATTATGATGATATGGAGAGGAACTCAGAGGGCACAATAAAACTTCCCATTCAAGTGGTGCCGACAATAGAAGAAACAACTTGTCAGGTACTGGATCTTGATTTTCCATATAACCTTCTCTTGGGATGATTGTAGATCCATAAAATTCATGTGGTCCCTTCAACCTTTCACCAATGTCTAAAATTTCCTTATGATGGTAAGGAATTTATAGTGTACGCCGATCCAGAACCCTTTCATTACTGCTCAAACTTGGAGGAAAAATACTAAAAACTCCTTCAAATACCCAATAATGATATATAATTCTAATCCTTCTCCTATGTCGATCGAACATTACTTGCTTCATCTTCAACTCTATCCACATCAATCAATCCTCCTAAATCCAAACTCAAGATCTAGGTGCTTGACAAGGGTTATGGAGAATACCACTTCAAACAATCCTTCTAAATTGGGGAGCTTCCCCCATCACCAAAATCTTATGGGAAACCAAATGAAATAAATCATGTTCAAGCTGTGACATATGAAGTCAAAAACACTATTTGCACCAAGTGGGGGGATATGAAGGATGAAGTGGTATTCGAAGAGGAACTAGAATAGCTACATCCCCTTGCTATGGATCTTAGCAATAAAGGTTATCATATAGTAAGAAATATGGGATACACTAGAGAATGTGGCCTTGGTCTACACAAAAAAGGCATAAGAGAACCCATCATAATAGAAAAATACAAGAAGAACATGGGACTAGGTTATGGTTTGATAGACACAGTTACCCAAAACACTGAAATTACCTCTTATTAGGATGTAGCTCCTTCTACTAGTGAAGAGACATCAAATAACTACCATCTTATGGACAATGACCTAACAATCACATACCTATTAAAAAGCTTTGGCATAAATACCATCACCTTCAGACCTACAACTAAGGACTACCATACTAAAGCAGACTCCAATGAATGGGAATGGGAGTCTTGCACCTTTAGTGACTATGACATAGATACCCTTTGGGACCTAGATAACTCTACTATCCTTACCTTTTCCCATCCACATTTTCCATAAGCTTTGTTGATAAAAATGATAACTTACCCTTATGTTACCCACAACTGATTGATTGGGATCAACAACATCACATGCTTGGTGTGGACCTATTCCAAAATAATGAAGCTATTGCAAAATTCATGAGAATTCAACAAGGTGTCCATCAATGAGATCACGAGGCTGGATTCATCATAGAAATAGAAAAAGGAGCATACTTTAGAGGGGAGATTGCATCCTCCAATCACAAAATTGAAATTAACAATGTAAAAATCAATATGACATCCCTTAGGGAAAACCACAATGTGGCTCTATCGGATCATAAAAAAGGAAAACTAAAGGACAAATTTGAGCGTTGAAAACTCACTAAGGCACTCAAAGATGGAGGATCTAATCTCCCCATTACAGAGTATCAAGAGCACTCAACAACCTTGGTGGAAGGTTCAAAACCCATCAACGTTGGAACAATAGAGGAACCCAAAGTAACATATCATGCATCTTCCTTAGATCCTAAGGAAAAAATCAAATTCATGACATTCATTAAGGAACGTAAGATCAACTTCACCTGGACATATGCAAATATGCTTGGGTTGGATCCAACTTTAGGGGTACACCATCTAATGGTATTCCTTGCATCAAAACCAATTAAGAAAAATCTTTGGAAAATACACCCATAGATAGCATTGTTAGTCAAGGTGAAGCTTCAAAAACTATTGGATGTGGGATTCATCAGATCCATAGACTATCTTGAGTGGGTGTCCATCCTAGTATTGGTATCAAAACACACTGGAGTCATATATATCTGTACAGACTTCATAGATATCAACAAAGCATGCCCTAAGGATGACTTCCTCCTTCCCAACATTGACATCATAGTTAATCTAAATACTGGTCACAAAATTCTTTCATTAATGGATGGATTTTTTGGGTACAATCAAATAAAGATAGCCCCTAAAGATCAACACAAAAAAAACTTTACCTATGCTTGGGGAAATTTTTGATGGAACGTCATGCCATTTAGCTTGAAGAATGTAGTAGCCACATATCAAGGAGCGATGACTACCATTTTCCATGACATGTTGCACATCACCATGGAGGATTATGTAGATGATCTATTGGCTAAATCAATCACAATACATGAATACCTAGCTAACTTACCTAGGATATTTGACAGACGAGGAATATAACTTGCATCTTAATCTGAAGAAATGTGTGTTCAACATAACATTTGGGAAAATGTTGGGCTACATTGTATCTAGAAGAGGTATCAAGGTAGATGCCACCAAGACCAAGGATATACTGGAAATGCCTCCCCCAAGAACATTAAAACAAACACCTAGTCTACAAGGTAAGCTTCAGTCTATTAGAAGGTTCATCACACAACTAGCAGATAAGTGTCAGTTTTTCACATAGTTTCTCCACAAAGATGTAGCATTCAAATGGGATGGAAGGTGTGACCAAGTTTTTCAATAGGAAATGACTATTTTCTCACTCCCTCAATATTGATGCCTCCAATTCAGGATAAAAAAATGATTCTATATGTGTCCACAAGAACAAAAACCTTGGGATCTCTATTAGCACAACTTGATGACTAGAATAAAGAATGAGTAGTTTACTACATCAGTCATACCCTGTTTGGCTATGAGTTTAACTATACACCCATTGAATGAGCATGTCTATCAGTTATCTTCACAACAAAAAATTGTAGGCATTGCATGTTAAATAAACAAATCAAGTTGATATCTAAGATAGAACCCTTAAAATATCGCTTAGCAAAGGCATCTCTTACATGAAGAATCGCTAAGTGGGTCATGATACTTAGAAAAATTGACATAGACTATGTCGATAGAAAAGCCATCAAGGGGAAGGTCATAGTAGATCATTTAGTTGAAGTACTAATTGAAGACCATTGACCACTTGTAACATATTTTCCAAACGAGAGCATCTTGATGAAAACTCACTCAACCCATTGAACCATGTACTTTGACAGATTCCATATCCAAGATGGGTCAGGGGCTGGTATCTTATTTCTCACACCACAAGGATATAGTATACTAGAAGCATATAGTATTTCCTTCCCCTGTACAAAAAATATAGTCGAGTACGAAGAACTGATCATTGGGATAAAAATGGACATGGAATGAAAAATTAAGGAACTACATGTCTATGGTGACTCCCAGTTGGTCATATGATAGGTCAACAACAAATACTAGACAAAAGATGACAAGATTGAATGCCATAAAAAAAATGGTAGATAGTTTCAAATAATACTTTTTGGTTGTCATCTTTGAATAGATCTTTAGGGTTAATAATAAAGAAGTTGATGCTATGGCTAGTATTGGTTCACTCCTAGACATAATTGAGAACATTCTTAGATATGAATTCCTAGTAGAAAAATTGCTTATACCAACATTTGACATCCCAAAATCTGAACTAGTGTGTATTGTTGTTGGTCCTGAATTACCTTGGTATGAGGACACATTTTCCTATATCTAGTATAGAATCATACCACCCCATCTAACATCCAATCAAAAGAAAACATTCATTCATTGAACTTCCTAATTAACTATCCTAGGAGATACCTTATACCGATGAAGTCTCGATGGTACGTTACTCTAATGTCTTAATGTAAAAGAAGCACAAACTACATTACAAGAAGTACATGAAGGTGTTTGTGGATCTCACTCTACTGGGCCTAACCTATTCCAAAAGATACTTCAAATAGGGTATTACTGGCCATCAATGAAGCAAGAAGAAGTACATTATTCCAAAAGGTGTCATCAATGGCAACAACATGGAGATCTTGTACACACACCTATACAAGAGTTTCATCCTATCACTATTCCATGGCCCTTCTGTCAGTGGGGACTAGACCTAATAGGAAAGATATGACCAACCTCTTCCAATTGACACAAATTCATCATCACTACTATGAAGTGCTTTAAGTAGTGGATAGAGGCTATTCCTCTAACCTATATCATAGGGAAACAAATAGCTAAGTTCATTCTTAACTATTTAATCTATCGGTATGGTATCCCATAAACTATCATAACAAATAATGGAACTCCATTTAAGAACCAAGATGTCTATGAGCTCTGCTCAATATTCTCTATCCAACATCACTTTTCAACCCCATATTATACCTAGATAAATGGCCAAGTTGAAGCATCCAATAAGACCATCTTGAAAATCCTAAAGAAATCTATTAATGATGTCGACTATGATTGGCATATACAACTAAACCCAACCTTATGGGCTTATAGAACCAACATCCACACACCTATAGGTGTGACTCCTATTTCCTTAGTCTATGGATCAAAAGTAATACTGCCTATAGAGGTTGAAATCCCATCCCTAAGAGTATCATTGAAGGATATTATGAGCAATGAAGAGTATAGGGTATCTAGACTCAATGAACTTGAACTCATAGATGAAAGATGGTTGAGCACATTGAACCATCTACAGGCCTATCAAAATTGGCTCAAGTGAAGCTACAATATGAAAATAAAAAACATGAACTTTTAGGTCTGTGACTTGGTCCTAAAATAAAATCAAAATGTCCAACTGAATCAATATGGGAAAGGTAAGTTTGGACCCAACTAGCTAGGTCCCTATATCATTATAGTAAGCTATGACTTTGGAGCATATTAGTTGGCTATGCGAGAAGGAGAACCTCTAGCTGAATCTCTTCATAGCAGTAATCTCAAGAAGTTCTACACCTAAGCGTATTAGAATATCCCAAGAAAAAAAGTGAAAAAAGAAAAAAAATCAAAAAAATCAAGAAAATAGTAAAGAGAAATAAAATGTACTTTAAGTGAAAACCACCTTGTGGAGCTTCTAAGATTGGTATCATAGTGAAAACCTGGTAAACATGCACTACATTTGAATAAGACCTACATCCTCATCTACTAGCACTATCTATCTACTATCGCATCCACTTCACATATTTCCATAATAAAACGTGCATCCAACCATGGCTCAATAACTGATCAAGTGTTGAACCTTGTTGCACCATATCTATCCACCATCCCTTTTATCCACTTATCCTTAATAAAACATAATCCTATTATGAACTAGGGAAAAATTATTGAACTTGATAGTGGAGTGGATCCTTGTTAATCTCATAACTCGCAGAAAACTATCAAAATAAAAAACATCTAGAAAATCATCAAAATCCAAAACAAAGTCGAAAACATCAAAATCTCAAAAACATTTTTATGATTTGAGTCAAATAGTTGAACTACATGGTATCTATGTGTATAACATAGGCAAGGCTAATCTTTGATCATCCCTTGAGGCCTTAGGTAGGTCCCTTTAGGTGTTTTTCATGGTCTTTAAACTTAATCAAAAATCCAAAAAACATTCAAACATCCTTTGAAAATCCAAAATTATTTGAACTTCAGTAAACTCAAAAATATACTCTTATCATGGTCAAGCAAACTACAAGAATCTCCATGTATAATTTAGGTAAGGACATCATTGATGAGCCCCCAAGGCCCTAGGTTAGTCCCCTTTAGGTGTCCCTCATGGTCTTTAAACTTAATCAAAAATCCAAAAACATTCAAATATCTTATCAAAATCCAAAACCATTCGTAAAGAGTCAAAAAGCTCCAAAAATAGTGTCACTCAATACAGATGAACTACGATGTCTCTGTGTTCATCACCTAGGTAAGTCCATCATTGATGATCCCCTGAGACACTAGGTTAGTCCCTTAGGTCCCCCTAATTGTCTCTGAATCTCTCAAAAGAAACAAGAACAACATCAAATAAACCCCAAAAGCATAAAAAAAATAAAAAAGCCCTAAAAAATGCTATCTCCATTATCACCTATCTGTAATAAACTCTGCATCCATAATAAGAAATTGTCAACCTCACCCTTTGACAAAGTATACAACAAGCAAAGAAAACATCAAAATCAAAAAAAAAAAAAAAAAAATCACAAAGACTTGATCATCATCAGACAAAAACAATGCCTTAGTGTTAAACTACCTACCTATCGATAATTCATCATCAACATCTTGACGTATGTCTTAATGGATAAAACATTCCTACAATAGACATCACTGATGGATAACATCCTGAAAGATCAAACAACTATGGCAAGTGACACAACAACATTTTTTTTTATCTTCTTATGATCTTATCTTTTTGATTTATATTATTGTCACATTCCCATGATCTCTCGAGGATGTCCATAAGGATTTAGAAAGGAAGGAATGGGGAATTGATTATTGAATTTTTTTTTTTGCTTTGTATGTTGGATATTCTTGTAATACTACCATGGAAAATACTTTCTTTGTTCTATGCATGAAAGACATATTGGGATATTTTGTATAGTGGTTGCATAATAGGTACTTCATACCTTTCTCTATAAATACTTTGAAGTATTTTCAAACTTCTTACCCATACACTCTAGTAGGGTTTTCATATGTTTGGTATGAGAAAGAATACTCCTTTTTTGTGGAGTCAAATTCCATGAAATAGATACAAATCTGCCTTGGTCATTAATACCCTGGTGCATCATGTCTATTTGCTACATTATTAAGGGTTGCTATGTTGCAAGTATGAAGTTTTTTTCATTGATGTCAACTATGTGTTGAGGAAGATTGTTGCATGATGAAGATGTCGAGGATATTGAGAAAATAGTGAAAAAGAGGGAAATAGTTTATTATAGGTTGTGCATGTGTAGCTGATATGTTGAGGAAGTGTTGTGAGTGCATGGATCTATATTTATGTTGTAGTGTCTGGATATGTGTTGAAATGAACTAATGTGCTAAGATGGTGCCTTTAGTACTTGGTTTCCAAGTGCTTTTGATAAAATTTGATAAAAAGAGAAAATAGTGTTGTGAAAGTGTTCAAAACATGCTCTAGGATGTGCTCCACATTTCTTCTATATTGATTCTATGCATGTGCATATCTGATATGTTGTTTAAGGTTGTTTTTAGTTTCTATATCCAAAATTTTGGTTTTTGGATCATTGTGTAGAGTGAGATATGTTCACCAATGTGTGAGCCCATTTTTAAGTGTTCGTTGCTATGGTTTGCGAGAATTGTAATTGATTTGAATTTCTTTTCATTTTTGTTTCAGGTTGTGCAGATCTGGAAGTTTCTTATAATGTTTGTATCTTTCAAAATTCAAGGTTTCACTTGATTTGGTACAGTACATTATGTGTTTCATGCGCTAGTATGTGTATGATGTTAACCAGATGTTTTGGGTTGAAGTATTTCTATGATGCAAGTTTGGATGAAGTTTTTTTCTAGATCTCATGTGGTTCATGGATTGTTCCAGATTGTGCTCAAGTGAATATTGTTGTTTGGATGTTTAAGATTGATTTAAGGAAGTTTTTACTTAATAGTTTATGGTGTTTAGCATTGGTATTGGCCGACCTAGTGTTAACACTACATGCGAAGTTTGTGAAAGTGCATTGAAGTGTGTTAGGATTAATTTTTGTTTTCCACATAAATCTAGTGTTCTCTTGTGTATGGTGTTGTTATTTCAGATTATGTTATCTACATTTCATGATTAATCACTTTAACAGAATAAGGGTTTAATGAATGCTCTTGGATCTAATTATTGTTGAGGGTTTTTATGTTTTAATTTGCTACAACTAATTCACCCCCCTCTCAGTTGTCTTGTTCATTCAACAATTGGTATTAGAGCAAGGCTCCTTGGAGAAGATCTTAACCACTTGAGGGAGATCCGAGATGGCGAACAAGTTGGATTTCTCTATATTTGATGGAACAAACTATGGATTCTAGAAGACAAATATGGAAGGATATCTAGAATCTCATGCATATGAGATTGAAAAGGAAATAAAAAATTAATATAATACACCTTTGAATTGTCCAAGCACAAGTGATGAGATCAAGGCACATGAGGTAAATGCTAAGGAAAGATTTATTCTTGTGAATAGTCTTTCAAATACTGAATTGGTAAAAGTTATGAATCTTAAGACTACTAAGGAAGTTTGGGACAAGCTTGAGAGAATTTATGAAGGAGATGATAAGGTCAAATAGGAAAATTTGTAGAATCTAAAGGAAAAAATTGAGACCTTGTGAATTTTTGAAGATGAAATAATTACAATCTACATGTAGAGAGTTGATGAGCTAGTAAGTGCTATGAGAGGTCTTGGTGTAAAATTCATAGAACCTAGGGTGGTAAATAAATTTCTTAGATCTATTCCTAATTCTTATAGTGAAAATCTATCTATTGTTGAGGAAGTTGAAAATTTTAATACTTATTCTAGAGATCAATTGATTGGTACACTAACTTCATTTGAAATGAGAAAAATTGGCTTGAGAAATGGAACAAAAGTATAGACTGCTTTCAAGGCTAAAAAATTAGAAAAGATTGAAGATTCAGATGGAGAAGATCTTGATGATGTGGAAGCGAACTTTGTAAGAAGGATGAAAAATGGAACCGGTAAGTACAAAGGTAAACTACCTTTCAAATGTTTTAGCTGTAGATATTAGAAATATAGGTCATTATGCTTCAAGATGTCCAAACAAAGCTGTGAACATTAAAAGTAAGGAGAAAAAAGGAAAGATGATTAAAATAAGTTACTATGTTAGAGAAGATGCTAGTATTTTTGATGATGAATCTAATTATGGAGATGCTAATGAAAACGAATGCTTGTTCTTAGCTTTAAAAGATGAATCTACTTTTACTAATTCTGAAAGTTGTATGAAGGAAAGTGTTCTAGAGAGGAAGGATAAGGTAGAAGGTACTTTTTTTTTCTTCTTTTCATGTTAAACAACATAAGAATTACTAGGTTGTTGATAGTGGCTGCTCTAATCACATGAACAAAGACAAAATTAAGTTTGTTAAACTTGAAAAGTATGATGGATCATTAGTTAAATTTGGAGATGATTCAGGAGCTAAGATTTGTGGAATAGGTTCAATTTTTTTTATGGCAAGCATAATACTGAAGATGTTTACTATGTTAAAGGTTTAAGACATAATATTTTGAGTGTTGGAAAAATGAGTAGAAATTGATATAATCTTGTGTTTAAGGATGAAAGATGTGAGATCAAAAAAGGTTCTAAAACTGTGATTGCTTTTGGTAAAAGGATAGATGAAAATATCTATCAGTTCAAGGGTGCTAATGGTCATTGTTTTATGTTTCAGATTAATGATAGTTGGTTATGGCATCAGAGGATGTGTCACATGAATTTTGATAATTTGGTTAGAATTAGTTCAGTTCATGCAGTGAGAGACCTACCAAGAATTACAAAGCCTATCAATGTTGTTTGCAAGAATTGTCAATTTGGAAAGAAAATAAGGAGTAGTTTCAAGAGAAAGAAACAATTTGCTACTAGAATACTAGAATTAATACATACATATATTTTTGGTCCTACAAGTGTGAGAAGTCTTCAAGGTGATAGGTATTTCATTCTTTTGATTGATGATTACTCTAGAATGACATGGGTTACTTTTCTTAGAGAAAAAATGATGCACTAGATGGATTCAAAGCATTTAAAGCTATGGTTGAGAATGAAATGGATTTGAAAATCAAATATTTAAGATTTGATAGCAATGGAGAATTTACCTCTAGTGAGTTTAACATGTTTTGTGAAGTTCATGGAATAAAGAGGTACTTGTCTACCCCTAAAACTCCTCAGTAGAATGGAGTGGTTGAAAGGAAAAACCAGATTGTTCCAGAAGTTTCTAGGACTATGATGAAAGAAGCAAACCTATTGGAAGTCTATTGGAGAGAAGAAATTCATACTTTTATTTACATACTTAATAGAGTTCAAGCAAAAGCTAACAACACAAAGACTCCCTGTGAGTTATGGTATGGAGGGATTCCTACTATCAAGTAATTTAGAGTCTTTGGAAGCAAGTGCTATATCAAAAGAGATGAATAAAACTTAGGAAAGTTTGATGCAAGTTCTGATGAAGGTATATTCCTTAGATATTTTACTAAAAGTAAAGCTTACAGATGTTATAACAAAAGGATAAGAAATATTGTTGAAAGTGCAAATGTTAAGGTTGATGAAGATGTGCAGAATTCAATCGTTATAAATGGATATGTATCAGATGAAATTTATTGTGGAGAAGAAGAAGAAGAAGAAATTGAAGAAAAAGAAGTATAGATTGAAGAGGAAGAAGCTCTGAAAAAGACCCCTAAGACCCCTAATTATGTGCAAAAGAATCATTTCAAAGAAAAAATCGTTGGAGACAAGAGGAAAGGAGTATTGACAAGAAGTAGAGCTACTAAAGTTGAGGTAAATCTGTGTTTACTCTTTAAAGTTGAACGTAAAATAGTGAGTAATGCATACAAATATGAACATGGATGAAGGCAATGGAAGAAGAACTTATGCAAATTGAGAAAAACCAAACTTGGGAATTGGTTCCTAGACCAACAAACAAGAACATAATTGGAACTAAGTAAGTATTTAGAAACAAACTGAATGCAAATTGAGAAGTAGTGAGAAACAAGGAAAGGCTTGTGTGTAAGGGTTACTCACAAGTAGAAGGAATAGAATTTGAGGAAACATTTGATTCGGTGGCTAGGATGGAAGCTATCATAATATTTTTGGCATTTTTAACATACACAAACCTTAAAGTTTATTAAATGGATGTGAAGTTTCGTTTTTTGAATGGTGAATTGGAAGAAGAGGTTTACATGGAACAATTGGAAAGATTTCAATTTTTAGATCAACTAGATATCGTTTGCAAATTGAAAAATGAATTATATGGATTAAAGAAAACTCCCATAGCTTGGTATGCAGTATTAGAAAACTATTTGATACAAAAAGGATTTAGTAAAGGCATCATGCATATAGTAATCTTTACTTAAAAATTGAGGAAGACAAAATATTGATAGTGGTTGTGTATGTGGATGATATTATCTTTTGAGGCAATGAATCTATGTGTAAGAAATTTGTAGAAGATATGTAGAAAGAGTTTGAGATGTCCATGTTTGGGGAGATGAACTTATTCCTTGGGCTACAAATCAATCAAATAGATAAAGACATTTTTATTTTAGAGTCAAATTATGTCAAAGAGATGTTGAAGAAGTTTGGAATGGAAGACTCCAAATTGGTATACAATCTTATGGCGACTGGTTGCAAATTTATCAAGAATGATGATGAATCACCTAAGTTTGATCAGAGAACGTATAGATCTATGACTGGTGGATTGTCATATCTAACTGCTACTAGATCAGATATCATGCATACAGTTTGTCTTGTGGCTAGATTTCAAGAAAATCCTAAAGAAACACATGTTGTAGTAGTAAAGATGATATTCAAATATTTAAAAGGCACTCTGAATTATGGCTTATGGTATCATAAGGATACTGATTTCACATTAAGGGCTTACAGAGATGTATATTGGGATGGTTGTGTTGATGACAAGAAAGGTACAAGTGGTGGTGCATTCTTTCTTAGATGTAGATTGGTGTCATGGTTAAGTAAGAAGCAAGATTCGATTTATTTATCCATTGTAATGGCTGAGTATATTAAAACAATGTCTTGCTACACACAAGTATTGTGGATGAGAAAAACATTGATGAATATTAGATTAGTGTATGATGAGCCTATATCTATCTTTTTTGATAACACAAGACATTTCAAATATTTCAATGATGCATTCAAGGATAAAGCATATATCAATCAGGTATCACTTTTTGAGAGAGAAGGTCATGGAGAATGAGGTGAAGCTTGAATATGTACCTACAAAGGGTCGGATTGTTGACATATTTACTAAGGATACTTTTGAGTATCTTTGAGAGAATCTAGGGGATATTGCCCCTCCTTTGAACTAGATTCATCAGTCTAGTGGATCTATGGATTCATCTCTTTTCTGAACTGATGTTGGTGTCTACCTCTCAGGGGAGTAGGTAGTGCCATTGTTGTAGTAAGGAATGTTGTCATTGTGTAGAGTTGTTGATTTGGTTGGGTGTACTCATAAGGGGGAGTATTCAAAGAAAGTATCTTAGTTCAATGTCAAAGGGGGAGAAAAATGCAAAATATTTTATCCTTTTCCATTGATATCAAAGGGGGAGAAAAATGCAAAATATTTTATCCTTTTCCATTGATATCAAAGGGGGAGAAAGAATCATGTGAAAATTTTTATGTACACAAGGGAGAGAAAAGAAAATCATGAGAAAGTGTATTCAAAGTTGTGTTGTCTTTGATGGTTTTTCACATCATGTGTTGCCATCAATGACAAAGGGATTTATTGTTGCAAGCATGAAGGTTTTGTCATTGATGTCAACAATCTGGTGTTGTCATTGATGTCAACTATGCATTAAGGAAGATTCTTGCATGATGAAGATGTTGAGGATATTGAGAAAATTGTGAAAAAGAGGGAAACAACCCATTGTAAGTTGTGCATGTGTAGTTGAGATATTGAGGAAGTGTTGCGAGTACATGGAACTATCTTTGTGTTGTAGTGTCTAGAGATGTGTTGGAATGAAGTAATGTGCTAAGATTGTGTCTTTGATACTTGGTTTCCATGTGCTTTTGAGAAAATTTCTTAAACAGAGAAAACAGTTTTGTACAAGTGTTGAGAATGTTCTCTGAGATGTGCTCCACATTTCTTTTATATTGATGTTATGCCTGTGTAGATCTAATATGCTGTTTAAGGTTGTTAGTAGTTGTTATATCTAGAATATGGGTTTCTGGATCATTGTGCAGAGTGGGATATGTTCACTAGTGTGTGAACCCATTTTTCAGTGTTTGTTGTTGTGGTCTAGGGGAAATGTAATTGCTCTGCATTTCTCCACAATATTTTTCAAGTCATGCAAATTTGGGAAGTTTCTTATAATGTTTGTATCTTTTAGAATTCAAGGTTTCACTTGATTTGGTATAGTACAATGTGTGTTTCATGTGTTAATACACATACGAGGTTAAGCAGATGTTCTGGGTTGAAGTATTTCTATTATCCAAGTTTGGATGAAGTCTTTGTTGGATCTCAGGTGGTTTGTGGATTGTTCCAAATCATGCTCAAGTGAATCTTGTTGTCTAAAAATTTTAGATTGATTTAAGTGTGCACTTAATAGTTTATGGAGTTTAGCATGGGTATTGGTTGACCTAGTGTTAACACTACATGGGAAGTTTGTGAAAGTGTATTGAAGTGTTCTAGGATTAATTTGGGTTTTCCATGTAAATCTGGTGTTCTCTTGTGTTTGGTGTTGTTATTTTAGTTTATGTTATCCACATTTTATAATTAATCACTTTAACATAATAAGGTTTTAGTGAATGCTTGTGGATCTAATTACTATTGAAGGTTTTCTGATGTTTTAATTTTCTATAGCTGATTCACCCCGCCTCTTAGTTTTCTTGTTCATTCAACATGTTAAACATTACTTAGTCTCCATGAAGCAAAAAAAAAATTCATTGAATCATATCATCAATGTCATCCAATTTCTTCTACCCTCTAATCCTACTAACATTTTCTTCTTGTCATCATTTCTTCTATCAGTCCTTGCACTTAAATGCATCACACCACCTTGTTAGAAAATTTGGCTCATTATCTAGAATTTTCACCAAATTTCCTGAGGGGGCACCATGCTATCCCACCATCACTAGGGGATACTGTGGAAACTCCTGAGTAGGATTTTGTTAATTTTCTTTGACAGAATGATCAAAATCACATTGTATCAAAGAGGGGAAAAATTTAGATACCTAAAATTGTCCTAGCCTACGAACTAGCATTTTAACACTAATATTCATCTTTCCCCAGTGATTAAATAATGTTTAATTATTTAATTATTGTCAAAAATCATATTTCCACTAATAATTAAATGAATTTATGTTATTTAACTAATTTATTTCAATTAATATAAATAAATCTTATTTATTTATTATATCTTAATTCAATTACTCTTCTTGATTAAATAAATAAATCATATTTATTTAATTATATCTTAATTCTTTAATCTTCTTGATTAGTTAAATAAATCCTATTTATTTAATTATATCTTTAATTATTTAATTATCCTAATTCCCTTCAAAATATCTTGACTTAACTTATCTGAGACATCATCCATTAACAAATAATTATTTATTTATTAATTAAATATTATCTTGTATGTTCCTCCAACAATTTATTTAATTAATTATCCCTTCATGCATTATTCCCTCAAACGTAACAACCACTTTCTTCTAGTTGACTGAGTAACCAATGTTAGTTAACTATCCAATCTATTTGGTTAACTGATCAATTGATTCTCTTAACTAATACTCTCTCCCACTCAACTGAAATTAACTATTCAATCTATCCAATGAACTATTCAATCTAATTATGTTCACTCCCACTCTCTTCCAGCATTCATTGGAGTTAACTCTTCAACATATTTCCTCTCAACAGACCTTGACCATTGATCTTGATCTTTCACCTCTTCATCCTAGCTGTTGATTTAATTTCTTAAAATGTATAAAACAACCCTCCTTCTCATAATCTACCTTGAATTTTTATAGAGAAGCCCTAAGAATTTAAAATTCCTGAGCGATTGAGAAGTATTGTCATCTTATCTAGGCCACCCTTATTATCATTGATTTGAAGCTTTTGTAAACATGAAGGCTTTGTATTGATCCAAACAATCCAGAATTTGTTGTCAATACAAATATACTCCAACATGGGATGGTAAAATTGTAGTCTTTTTAATTTGATTTATGTTCTCTTTTATTGTTAACATTGCTTGTTGAATTCATTGCTTCTCAATTTCATTTCATGAGCAGGCTGGGATTCATCTTGTTTCAAATTGAATTTTATTGACTCATTGTTGTATTCCTTATGTCTACTTTCCCTCTTACCATTTTAAACTTTTTTATATGTAACAAGCGCTATGCGTGAGCTGGAGTCCCTACCTTGAGTAGGTCTGTTTGTAGGGAAAACAGTGATCAAAACTGGACTTGAATTGGATTTTTCTTTTGAAAATTCTCTCATTAATATGTATGAAAAGTCTAGGAGCATTGAGGATATGATTGTGATGGGCCTTCAATCTATAAGAAAAGAATAACATAAATCTTGAGAAATCAAACTGGTTCAAAAATATATCTTCCACCACAACAAGGACTTGAACTGTTTGATAAAATGCTTTGGTAGACCTGTATGGAAAATGTGGTAGCATAGACAAAGTAGTGAATTGTTTGGAAAAATGCCTTGAATAAATGTGGTCTCATGGAATGCTATAATAGCACTCCAGAAATGTTCAATGGATATATGAATTAAAAGATCAGAAAATAATTAAAAAACCCTGTGGAAAGATATTAAGAGACTAATTTATGATCAACTTTAAATGTGCAATAGAATAGGTATAGACCAATGTTCAGCTGTGACCAAACTAACTTAGGGACTACAAATTTCTCACTTCCACATTAACTTCCTTTCTGCAAGTGATCGATCTGCAGAGATAAGAAAACCAGATTTAATACATCAAATATTATGTTAAAAAATTACTCACATAAAACAATGAAGTTGTATTGATGTTTGACACTTACAATTTGAATCTTCCAAAACAATCAAATAATTCCATGATGAAAATAGATATCCGGTAAAATCATAAAGGACTAGCTCACAGCTCCCAACATAAAGTACCCACATAAGCCAATGATCGAAGGAAGACCGACTAGCTTGACATAGTTGATACCCTGAAATATATCATATTATTGCATTAGTCTTGCAAGAAAAAATTTACATTGGCATAGAAATTTAAAGGAGAATATAGTAACACAATTTGGAAATGCACAACATGGATGAAAATTCAAAACTCTATAATAGGAGAAAAGACAAGGAAATTAATTAATAGTAAAAGATGAGATATACCCTACTTAATGGTATTCATCAAGGATGTATACATGACTCCAGGGCTTGAAGAGAGATCCTTGTTAGGGTGGCAGGGGAAAAGGACTTTTCCTTGTGGAGGCTACAATTTTTTTTAATTGGATAGAAAGTGACTTATCCAACAACAATTGAGATAATAGTGCATACCTAATAAAATAATTATTTAAAACATTAATACATAAAAATGATTCCTTGTAAATACATACAACAAACATATTTTCTGTAGCTTATGCATATCTGCCAAAGAAGAAAGCTGAGGATCCTACAAAAAATTTTGACAGCCAGTAAGCTAGCTAGCTAATTTTTTCTCCTCAAATGATGCACCCAATAGATTACCTAAAATACATCTACATAATGTTCATCTCAGATTAGGTATAAAATCAGTTTAAATTACTAATTCTTTATAGTTTCCAAATGAAAATTTTCTTATGAAAACTCCTAACACACTAATTTTAGACATTTTGTAAATAAAGACATGTAAAAGCATGCTACAAGATCAATTATCATAGACCAATTAGCTAGAATCACAATTTAGAAAACCTTAGGTTCTTCGGGACAAAGAAGTTTAAGAGATATATAAAGAGAACTACAAGGTTGGACCTTTTCCTTTTCAACAATCTACTTGATTTGGTACTCTGTCTCAGCACTTCAATGGGTGTAGTGCAATAAGGTAGTCAACTAGGCAACTAAGAAAGTAGCACAGGGTAAATAAAATGTTGAATTTTCCTGAAAGGAGGAATATTTTACCCTTGTCAGAAACATCACAATATCCATCAATAAGAGATTTGATTGCTTTAAGAGGAAGCTTGTCATTATTACCTGCCTTGGTTTCTCATATTATATAAAGAGTTAAAAAATTATGCAGATTACACATTCATGGAAACAACCAGAATTATAAACCTATACATTCATGAGAGACAAAGTGCATTTTTAGAGTTGTTCAAGAGTTCTAGAAATTTTTGTTATAAGAAACCAATGATATCAAATTGAATGGTATTGCATTTGAGACATAGTTCAAGAGTGTAAAAAAAATATGCAAAGGTAGAATGAATTATCAATAATTTTGCTACAAAGCATAATTTCATGTCTTAACTCAATTGTGACTAAATGCTGAAGCTAAATATATTTTTTAAGTTGTTATTGTTGTTAATGCATTGGAAATCTGTACTTTTTTTTGTGCTTGTATGTTGTGCACTTATGGATTTAGATTTCCCTATCACGAAAAGTGCATGTTCATAGAAGGTTGTAACAAAGTTAGTGCAAGTAACAAATTGAAAAACCAATGCAAACATTTAATAAAAAATGGAAATTAGAATTCATATGCTTACCATGTTTGGTCGATATTGTCATTGAGATTGACATATAGAAAACTATAGAGAATGTTGGATATCCTATATCAGAAAAAATTAGTAGTGAAGGGTTAAAGATTTTCACAATGTACTTGTCAACAATATGTTACTAAAGAATGATGCTTGATGCAAATTTTGGTGCAATTTTCTATATTGCAATAGTGCAGCATGAGTACCTGTGCTAAGCTACAAATAGCTTTTTAGCTAAGTGGAGGTGTGATGGTGTTGTCTTGTTTGACAATTGCTATAGATACAAAGAAAATAAACAATTGTAAAGGAGAAACAAGATCACAAAGAACTTAATAGTAATTGATGCTCAAGCTAATGGGTGATGACAATAAAGTATATGTAAATATGTAGCTGAATAAGATAACAATTTAATCCATGTGTTATAAAATGTCTCAATGGATTCTTACTCTACCATCAAATCAAAGTGGCTACCAAACTTGAAGAACACACTTCAGTTTTCAACAGTATAATTTTAACAAATGTAAGCATCTATATATGAGCTTGCATTCAACAAAATGGCCACCTACTTGTAAAGTGCAATGAATACCCTACAAAGAATGAATGTGACTGCCACAAGTAACTATGTAGATGAATAAGATAACAATTTAATCCATGTGTTATAAAATGTATCAATGGATTCTTACTCTACCATCAAATCAAAGCGGCTACCAAACTTGAAAAACACACTTCAGTTTTCAACAGTATAATTTTAACAAATGTAAGCATCTATATATGAGCTTGCATTCAAAAAAATGGTCACCTAATTGTAAAGTACAATGAATACCCTACAAAGAATGAATGTGACTGCCACAAGTAACCATCCAATACTAATCAATCTTCTAGGAGAGGAAATTTTGTTCATAGAATTATGTAAGTTAAGATCAAGGAAAATATTGTATATTTTACAATAACCAAATTTAAATTTTTAAAGGGAAAATGGTAAAACTTGGAAATGAATAGAAATTACACACAAATAATATTCCTGAAACCAAGAGCAACCAAAGTTGTGAATCATAATCATTACAAACATCAAAACTTTTAAACATTATAAGTGTGAAAACAGGAAGCAAAAATAGAGTTATTTCAGCTTCAATTGTGTGCATGTGTTTGAGATAGAGAAAGAAGGGTGCATAAGTAGACCAATACTGACTAGGAGCAACATTGCACTAGCTACCACAACTAAGGCATCTATTGGGTACCATTTGACATTCCTAAGCTTGTCAACTAGGAAATTTGACTGTTTAATTACAAAATCAATGGAATGTGACATCTAATGATGAAATTTATCCTACACCAAGGAAAGCGATATGCATCCCAATCTACAAAGCAACAATTAAATCCAAATCATGTACAGTTCTAACTTTAAAGCACACTTGAGAACCTAGATTGAAATAATATAATATCAAATAAATCACAATAAGGGTTGGAGTTTACAAGGTAAGTACAAAGTATACAAGCTGGAGAGAAAATTGTGAGAAAACAACCAAGTTTGCATCATGTCATAGTTTGTACACATTGACATGTTTCTACATATAAGATGTGATCTGTGGTCATCCACAACACTAAAAAATACACATCTCGGTACAAAAGAGTACTTTTTATTATGCTAAATAATTCTAAATTTTAAGTTTAGGCTATTTCCTTCTGAAGTCTTAAGGTGTCCGGATATATCAGTCACCATTTCATGTCAAGTATACTTAGTAATATAAGCATAGATTTTGGAAATTAAAAACTAAAGTTGATGGAGGATAGCATGGATTTTGGAAATTAAAAACTAAATTTGATGGAGGATATAACAAATGTATAGATAATTACGCCGTTGCAAATGTAAAAAGAATTATCAATAGAAATGAAATCCCATTTAAGATTGGTAAGCATTGTTGTTTGCCTTTAATTATTTAACTGTAGAAATAATGCACAAAAAAGGCCAAGCCAAATGTAGTAAACCACAAAACAACAAGAATGAGCCTAGGAACACCAGTAAAACCAATAGACTGCAAAAGTAGAAAATAAAATCAATTCCCCATGTAAATATTGAGAATGATTAAAAGATGTTAATTATCAGATTTATAGAAATTGTTATGGCTAGAATCAAGTAACTCAATGCTTGGTTTGCATTTTTATTGCTTTTAGGAAATCTAAAGACTATAAAAACTATGAAATGATGAAGAAATCAATCACATAAAACATTATTGTACAAATATAAGTCCATGTAGTTTCAAGACCAAGTAGGTTTGATTTGGTATATAACCAGCAACACTCAAAATATTCCAATTCCATGGTAATCCAACTGCCAAAAGGAAGCCCAAAGAGAAAATTTAAGACTAAGCCTTAAATATTGGGTTGGGTAGTGGAGTGTAGCATTTTGATAGCATGGTGATTTTAAATCCCCTTCTATTTAACATTTCTCACATTGGGGATCTCAAGGTCATCTGTATTCCATGTCTTTTCTTTTTTGAATCTTTAAAAAAAAGTCACTAATGGATTCGTTCAGTACACTTCCACTTTGAGGTAATTTTCACATTGGGATGAGGTTGTTCAAAGGACTTACAGTGCAGTAGTGTTTGTTGGTTATGTTCCATCCACCTTTATACTGCTTGAATCTGTACAAAATAACAGGTCTCCTAGTTTGATAATTAGCCAAAATCATAGAATTACTCGAATGCATGCTACTGCCGTCATCAGATGCAAGCACAGTGGGCAGCGCAGGTGGGATTTGTTTGGGTTCACATGCATTTGTAGTCAAATTGGTCACATTTTTTTTTCCTACGAAATAGATTTACAATTAGATGTTGAATTGATCTACCAATTTTGTAAGAAAGAATAAAAACTATTTTCCCACTGAGAATTAAGGATAAATATAAATATGTAACAAAATTAAAAGATTCAATTCCTAGGTCTAATTAGAACCTTTGGTTGTAACAAAGGGCATTCACACATCATAAATGGGAGTGGCATGAATTTTTTCCTTTAACCGAATGGACAAGGAAATTTTGAATTCAATATATTATTATATACAGAAACCACGACACTTACTCGTGCTCGTTGAACCATGTAGACTATTCTTGTGAAAATTTACATCAATTTCTCTCCACCCATTTGAAAGGAATAGGGCTCTAGTGCAAATTAATATTCTAGGGACTCCCTGACAATGAAAGCCTCCATGTCAAAAAAATAATAAATCTGTCAATTGCCAGAAAAGGAAAAATAAAACACTGCTCTTTTATCACTTACCTATTGTCAATCCCCAAATTCTGCCTGGCAAGTAGAATACAGAGCATATGAAACATAATTTTAAATCATCACATCACCGTCACTTGACAAGAAAATTGTGCAAATGCACTCTACGACTTGCCATGGCGTTCCATCACCGAGACCATATTTACTTGAGACATTTTCCCAAACAATTTGTTGCTTTGTCTGTGCTACCACATTTTTCATACATCTCTACCAAAGCATTTTATCAAACAGTTCAATGCCTTGCTTCCATGGCTAAAATCCTAAAACAGATTCTTTCTAACAAGCTATGGATCTCTAAGTAGCACAGGAAACAATACACTGTTAAGATTCCAAAATCCATAATTATTGCAGATAGAATTCGAGAATGAAATGTGACGGAGATTTAAGAGAATCCAAGATTGCTAAATGTTGTGTATAATTCATAAAACTCAGATGCCTAGCAGTAAGAAATAGGAGGAAGGTACCTTTGATATTTCAAATCAGTATTTAAAAAAAAAATCATGCAGCTCATAACAAAAGTAAAATAGTAAAATCCATCCTACACAATGGCCACAAGCATCAAATGTTCCAGTTGCACCCATGATAGCAAGGCACTGAACAAGCTCATCTGTTCTTGGAACTAACCCTAATGGAGCTTTCTATAAAACTAAACCCGAACAAAGATTTTTGTCTTCTTATCAATGCAACAACCTTGGTATGCATGAATCAAAAATGTGGAAACATAGACAAGGCACATGAACCTTTTGTAGAATTCCACGCAACCAACTACAGTCCATGTGCCATCCCTAAAAAAAAGCGAAAACATTAGAAAGACATTAGACCCTATGCAAATTAATAAGGATATGATTCATAAATACATTACCTTAAACTTTACCAGCACAGTCTACTCAAATGTGATTCATTGTGTTATATTTTTTTATGAATTTGTAATTGTAAAAAGCCGAAAACCCCAGAAAAAATTTGAATTGCCAATAGAAAATTTGGAATAAAGTGTTCAAATTACAGTTTAATAAGATAAATTTTATTGATCATAGGTTAAACTATTATCGCAACTCCCCAAAAAGGAATTAATATACCACAGACCATAGGATAATCCATTATATCATGCTTGATGGGAGTTCCAAGATGATTTTAATGCTCAAAATCAGCTGCCCGAAAACATGTCTCCACCTATAGATAGGAGGGACTAATAATTTATATATTTTAAATATATTGTATGTTATTTTTTATTGAATATATTTTAACTTTATCTAAAATATTTACTACATATATGTATATACATTCTATATGCATATATTTATTTATTTTATTTCAAAATTATACATATATTATATATACCATGTAGGTTTATAATAGAAGGGCCAATGTTTGTGTATAATAAACATCATCTTGCATTAATAATAACATTTGCTAAATTTGGGTTATTTTTAGTTTTTGAATAATCTAAGAGTGAAAGATAAGAATTCATGGATTTTATCTTGATTTTAACAAAAACCAATACAAAATTAAAGTTTCCTTGGGGATTCATTTTAACTTGAAATCACATAAAATATCTTTATTTTTCTTTAAACACAACATAAAACAATCGAAGAATTTTGATTTAATTTACTAAAAGAATAGTAAATGGAATTCATGCAGATTGATACATGTCCTCCTCCATTCAAAATTTGACAAGAAATATGATAGGTATTTGATTTTATTTAAAATAATTTAAGAAAAAATATGGAAGGAATCTATTATTTGCTAACTAGAAATTATACATTTATGTTTATACTAAAATCGTCTACACATCATTTGCAAGAAGGTTTAATAGGAACTATTTCATTTACAGCTCATTCATGACAATTCTTTTCATTTAAACCATACATTGAATACATTTTAATAACAAGGGCTTTACATACCAAAATAATGGTAACATTTATCAAGATTGAACACTACTTTTACAAATAACCCTTGAAGGGTTTTATAAAAAAAAAATCTAAGAAAAATATAGTAGCACCATGAAGATTGTTATTTAAATGGTAATGAGATATTTTCTTAAAACCTTAAAAACTACATAGAACAACAGAAAAAACCACTCTTGTGCCAATAGGAAGCTCATATCCTTGCCTTGGGCTTTCTCAAAAGCCACTCCCAAGCTAGGAGGTCCTTGGGGAACCCAATTCACATACTTATACCACACAATGAAACATAGATCTACACTATTATCTCATATAAATCCATTACCATAGCATTACTATAAAACCAATGGGTAAATCACAAGATTTGAATCCTCTTCAAGATTAACTATATGAAGAGATGAGGGGGTTGTTGGAAAAAGTGCCTCAATGTTTACTGACATTAAACTCTTGAAAGAACAATATTGGTGAGACCTTTGGAATGTCTTGCTGATGAGCAGTTGATCAGATCATTGTGACCTTGGATCTGTCTTGCCAATGAGAACCATCGGGGTGACATGATCTATTAGAGTGAGTTTCCAAACTCACTTTGACAATAGAAGTCTTGGCGACGTAGGTGTGACTTGGTGGTTATCTCGACGATATCGACATGACCAGAATAGTTGGGGTGACATCTCTAGCTCGCTCCAATTGTAGATGTCTGGGTGATGAAGATCATTGGGGAGAGTCTTGGTGATGAACACGTCAGGGAGACTTGTGTTGTCGACATGATCTCTTGATCTCCTAACGATGGTGTTTCTCTCGTTGATGGATCTTCTCCTGGTAAATGATTGGTGTGACTCTTGCTGATATGCGCAGTATTAGTGTTTGTTGGGTCATAGGGGAGACATGAATGGTCGGTGTGACTTCCTAGTGTGTTGTCGATAGGGATTGTCTTGTCGATGGTTCTGAAGATCGGGGAGACTTCACCGAAGTTTGAGCGATAAGAGTTGATGTCATGTGTGATATCCTATGGATAGTCTGACATTGGTTTGACACATTTTGTTGTCTCACCGATGAGTGATAAAGTTGAAATTGGCTGACCAAGTGTTTGTCCTACATGTTCTGTCTTGGACCAATGAGCGATGCAAGATGTGAACCGATTGGGCAGTTGAACTATTGTGATTGTTTTCTTGAGGGAAATGAATAGACAGCTTGAGCAAGTGATGAACAGTTCGATCGTGGGTCTAGTCTGGTTGGGGGTTAGCTAAATGATCAGTGACAAATTCCATTGTATGCTGAATGAATGCATTGTAATAGTGTAATTCGCTACAAGGTTGATCAAGGAAATGTTGCTGATATAGAATTATCATCTAAAAAGAAGAGACTATAACTTGTATGTAATTTGATAACTATAATACAAGTGATCTTTCTTTGGTGTGGTGGATTTTTCTCCCGTAAGAGTTTTCCCATGTAAATCTGGTGTCAATTGTGTTATGTGTTTATTTCTTAGTTTTGTTATCTCTTTCATGTGTGTCTTAATGAACTATAATTGTAAACATTAAAAGACACATCTCTCTTCTCCTCTGAGACTTGGCATTAGGAAAATTTGTTCCGCAATTAATTTTTTCCTAACAAGTGGTATCAGAGCCTAGCCAGTTGTGTTATCCTTGTGGGTAGATTGGTTTTTTGTGTCAATTTTTGTTTAGTGGGAGTTTTGTAGAAGTCTTGAATTTTTCTAATTATAGATTAAGATGGCAATGACAAGTACATTTAGAAGGATTGAAATTGAGAAATTCAACGACAACAATTTTGAGTTGTGGAAACTTAAAATAGAAGACCTGTTGGTGGATCGTGATCTTTGGATTGTTGTGTTTGGAACAAAACCTACAACCACGAAGCAAGAAGATTGGTATCTCATAGATCGAAAAGAAAAAGGGTTGATAAGACTCTGTTTGGTAGATTATGTTCTCCTAAATGTTCATGAAGAGAAGACTATCTCTACATTGTGGAAAAGACTGGAAGGTATTTATCAGGGCAAGTCCTTGGTAAATAAGTTGTTCTTGAGGAAGAAGTTGTACTCTTTGAAGATGGAGGGAGGAATGTCTGTTGCTGATCACTTAAATACCTTTAACATGCTAATTGATCAGTTAAAATCTATAGGTGTGAAGATTGAAGAAGAAGATCGATGTTTGCTCTTGTTATGTTCTTTGCCAGATTCTTGGCATCACTTGGTGATGGCAATTAGGAGCACGACAACCTTTTTCAAAATGGAGGAAGTGGTTGCTTCTTTGTTATCAGAAGAGATGAGAAGGAAATATTCTGAGATGGCGAAGGAGGCTCTTATTGTTTGAGGCAGATCAAAGGAAAAAGGCAAGAAAAAGGACAAGAAGTCCAAATTGAAATTAGAAGGGAGATCAAAGTCTCCTAGTAAGAAGTCCAAGGTGAAGTTCTGGAACTGTGGGAAGCCTGGTCATGTCCGAAAGGATTGCAAAGAGGAGAAAAATAAGTGGAAGAGAATTATTTTGACAATGATTCTTCTCAAAGTGATGCAGATGCCTTTATTGTAGCCTTGGCAACTCAGGCACCAAATGATGTCTGGCTAATTGATTTTGGAGCATCATTTCACATGAAATATCATAGGGATTGGTTTACTAAATATAAATAATGTGATGATGGAAAGGTGTATCTCGAAAATGATTCATCTCTGGAGATAGTTAGAAGTGGAAGAGTCAGAATTTGGTTTCTTGATGGTAGAATTAAGGAAATTGATGGCGTAATGCATATACCACGTTTGGCTAGAAATTTAATTTTTGTAAGCAAGCTTAATGATGTTGGAGTGCATGTCTCATTCTCTAGCAATGGATGTAAAATGACTAGAGGCTCAATGGTGTTGGCTAGGGGTGCCCGAATTGGTACTCTGTTCAAGCTGGATGCATTGGTTGTTCAATGCAATAGTGTCTCTACAAAGTCATAGAAGGATGTTCGTAAAGAGACTAATGAAAATATTCCTATTGGAGAAAATTCCTTGGAAGTGAAACTTCTAGCAGAAAAGACTATGCTCTGGCATCAGAGGCTCGGTCGCATTGGTGAAAAAGGTTTAAAAGCCTTGAAGAATAAAAACCTGGTTGAGGGGCTTGATGATTGTAATCTTGATTTTGAATTCTATGAACATTGTATATATGGAAAAAAACATCATTTTTCATTCTACTCTAGTCCTCATAAATCTTCTGGTGTTCTAGATTATATTCATTTTGATGTGTGTGGTCTAGTGGATGTTCCTTTGTTATCCAACTCTAAATATTATGTTTATTTTATTGATGATTATTTGAGAAGGGCATTTGTCTACTTTTTAAAAAGTAAATCAGAAGTGTTCAGTCATTTTAAGGAATTTAAAAACCTTGTGGAAAATCAGACTAGAAGAAAAATAAAGTGTCTAAGGACTGACAATGGCGGTGAGTTTTGTTCTGATGAGTTTGAAATGTATTGCAAAGACCATGGGATTAAGAGGCATAAAACAACACCTTACACTCCACAACAAAATGGAGTTGTTTAAAGGTTGAACATGACATTGATGGAGAAGGAAAGAAGTATGTTGAGAAATGTTGGTCTGGAGTAGATGTTTTGGATGAGGCTATGGCTACACCATGTTACTTATTGAATCGATCACCTTCTTCAACACTTGTTGATATAATGCCTATGGATGCTTGGTCTGGTAAGAATCCCTCTCTCAGACATATTCATGTCTTTGGTTGCGAAGCATATGTTTATGTGCCAGATGTGAAAAGATCTAAATTGGACAACAAATCTAAAAAATGTATCTTCATTGGGTATGGCCTTGGTGTGAAAGGATACAAGCTTTGGAATCCTATGTCTAAGAAGGTATTGTACAACAGAAGTGTTATCTTCTGAGAACTAAAACCTTCTTCAGCAGATCTGTAGTCGAGGATGAAAGAAGAGGAAATGAAGAATGATGTTGTTGAGATAGCTCTAACTCCAGGAAAAGAGGAACAACACATTGAAAGTGTACCTGAAATTGAGGAGAGTTCGAGCAACTCTGAGAGTTCTGAATAAGAAGAAGAAGCACAACCTCAACCTCAACCTATGAGGAGGTCTACATGTGAGAAGAAACAACCAGATAGGTATGGATTCTCTATGTTAGATTCTATTTGTGCCTATGCTTTGATTACTAACACAAATGAGCCTAGGACTATAAAAGAGGCAACTAAAATATCTGATTCAGATTCCTGGTTGGAAGCCATGAATGAAGAAATGACATCATTAAGAAAAAATGATACTTGGGATCTGGTCCCATTGCCTAAAGGTAGAAATCCTATGGGTTGCAAGTGGATGTTTAAAAATAAAATT
This sequence comes from Sequoiadendron giganteum, assembly GCA_007115665.2. Classification (NCBI taxonomy): domain Eukaryota; kingdom Viridiplantae; phylum Streptophyta; class Pinopsida; order Cupressales; family Cupressaceae; genus Sequoiadendron; species Sequoiadendron giganteum. The sequence goes on from CM021106.1 coordinate 490,967,702, forward strand.
GGTCTGGATGACTATGTTGAAAATTATAAAGCGAGATTGGTTGTGAAGGGTTATTCCCAAGTAGAGGGAATTGATTATGGGGAAATTTTTTCTCCTGTAGCAAATCTAACATCTATCAAATTTCTTTTATCACTTGTTGCAGCATATGATTTGGAGATTGAGCAGATGGATGTGAAGACAACGTTTCTTCATGGTGATCTTCAAGAAGAAATCTATATGTCCTAGCCTGAGCACTTTGTTGGAAAAGGTAAAGAAAATTTGGTTTGCAAGTTGAAAATATCTTTGTATGGTTTGAAGCAATCACCTAGGATGTGGTACCAGAAATTTGACACATTTATTTTGTCTTTGGGATTTGTAAGATCAAAATCAGATCATTGTGTGTACTACAAGATTAAAAATGATCAAATTATTATTATTGCTCTTTATGTTGATGATATGTTGCTCATAGGAAACAGTAAGTTAATGATTTCTGATCTAAAATCTCACTTGTCTGCAAAGTTTGAAATGAAAGATCTTGGTGCAGCTAGGTATATTCTAGGGATGGAAATAACCAATGACAGAAAAGGTAGAAAGCTTTGGCTTAGCGAAAGTAAGTATATTAATACTGTTCTGGAGAGATTTGGTATGAATGATTGCAAGCAGTTAGTTGTTCTAGTTTTGTAGGGAGCAAAGCTATTTGTTGAAGATTGTCCAAAATATCCTACTAAGATGGAGGACATGGCCAAAGTGCCTTATGCTAGTGTAGTTGGTAGTTTAATGTATGAAATGGTTTGTACAAGGCTAGACATTACCCAAGAAATGGGAGTTCTTATTCGATTTATGGTGAATCTAGGAAGGACACATTGGGATGTTGCGAAAAGAGTGTTCAGATATCTAAGGGGCACTTCAGACTATGCTCTGTGTTACCATGGATATTTGGTTGGATCACAGAGAAATCTTAGCATTCGTGGATATGTGGATTCTGATTGGGCAGGGGACATTGACAGTAGAAGTTCCACCCATGGATATAATTTCATGTTGAATGGTGGTGCAATTAGTTGGATGAGCAAGCAACAAACTATAGTTGCTTTTTCCACTACAAAATTTGAGTACATGGAAGCAACTCATACCTGTAAAGAAGAAATTTGGTTAAAACGTTTGTGTTCTAACACTGGGTTTGATGCAGGGAAAATTATAATTTACTATGATAGTCAGAGTGCTATTTGTCTAGAAAAGAATCCTACTTTTCATTCCATGATGAAACATATTGATGTGCAGTATCACTTTGTACAAGATATGGTGGAGGATGGAAAGGTCTCTTTAGAAAAGGTGGATACTTTGGAAAATGTTGCAGATGCATTGACGAAACCAGTGAGCACAGACAAGTGCAAGTGATGAACAGTTCGGTCATGGGTCTAGTCTGGTTGGGGTTTAGCTGAATGATCAATGAGTGAATTCCATTAAATGTTGAATGAATTCTTTGTAACAATGTAATTCGATACAAGGTTGATCACATAAATGTTGCTGATATAGAATTGTGATCTGAAAAGAAGAGACTGTAACTTGTATGTAATTTGATTACTATAATACAAGTGATCTTTCTTTGGTGTGGTGGGTTTTTCTCTTGTAAGGGTTTTCCCACATAAATCCGATGTCAATTGTGTTATGTGTTTATTTCTCAGTTTCATTTTTTCTCATGTGTGTCTTAATGAACTGTAATTTTAGACATTAAAAGGCATATCTCTCTTCTCCTCTGAGACTTGGCATTAGGAAAATTTATTCAATGGGCATTGGTACCCATAAAACTCAGTAGTTTTTTTGTGTTCTAGAGGTGTCAGTAAGATCTTCGTCAAGTAGCAGATTGTTTGAAAAAGTGCCTTCATGCTTACTGACATTGAACTCTTGAAAGAGCAATATCGGTGAGACCTTTAGAATGTCTTGCTGGTGAGCAGTTGATCAAATCGTTGTGACCTTGGATTTGTCTTGGCGATGAGAACCATCAGGATGACATGATCTATTAGAGTGATTTTCCAAACTCACTCCGATAGCAGAAGTCTTGGCGATGTCAGCGTGACTTGGTGGTTGTCTCGGTGATATTGGTGTGACCAGAATAGTCGGGGTGACATCTATAGCTCACTTTGATGGCAGATGTCTAGGTGACGAAGATCATCGGGGAGAGTCTTGGTGATGAACGCGTCGGGGAGACTTGTGTTGTCGGTGTGACCTCTTGATCTTCTATCAATGGTGTTTCTCATGTCGATGGATCTGCTCTTGGTGAATGATCGACATGAATTTTGCTGATATGTGCGGTCTTAGTGTTTGTTGGGTCATTGGGGAGACATGAATGTTCGGTGTGACTTCCTAGTGTGTTACCGATAGGGATTATCTTGCCGATGGTCCTGAAGATTGGGGAGACTTCATCGAAGTCTGAGCAAAAGGAGTCAGTGCCATGTGCGATAGCCTATGGATAGTCTAACATCGGTTCAACATATTTTGTTGTCTCACCAATGAGCGATAATCTTGAAATCAGTTGACCAAGTGTTTGTCCTACGTGTTCTGTCTTGGACCAATGAGTGATGCAGAATCTGAACCGATTGGGCAGTTGAACTTTTGTGACCATTTTCTTGTGGGAAATGAATAGATAGCTTGAGCAAGTGATGAAAGATTCAGTCGTGGGTCTAGTCTGGTTGGGGGTTAGTCAAATGATCAGTGATGAATTCCATTGTATGTTGAATGAATGCATTGTAACAGTGTAATTCGATACAAGGTTGATCAGGGAAATGTTGATGATATTGTCATCTAAAAAGAAGAGATTGTAACCTATATGTAATTGGATTACTATAATACAAGTGATCTTTCTTTGGTGTGGTGGGTTTTTCTCCCGTAAGGGTTTTCCCATGTAAATCTGGTGTCAATTGTGTTATGTGTTTGTTTCTCAATTTTGTTATCTCTTTCATGTGTGTCTTAATGAACTGTAATTGTAAACATTAAAAGACATATCTCTCTTCTCCTTTGAGACTTGGCATTAGGAAAATTTGTTTTGCAATTGAATTTTTCCTAACATGGGTAAGTTTAGAAATATAGGGGGCCAAAAGGGGGTCTTAAGTGGCAATTATATTTTTTGAAATAATAAAATGATATTGGATGAGAAATTGAACATAGTTATGCTCAAAATTGGAAGACACAACAATGACAAAAGTTGTAGTGCTCTAAATTTACTATCTAAACTTCAATTTTTTTAAATGGTGGAGATTGAAGGGTTCAAATAGGGGTAGCACTCAAATTTATCTTGTTTCTATCAAAAAACATAACGTAGCATCTAGTGTGCTACCCCTAAAACGTTAACTTTTTCTTAATATTTCAAAATTTGTTTCGATGAAAAATTAACTAACACCATGTAGTTTATGCCTAAATTGTCTACCAATTTTTTATGAATATATGTTTTTTAACTAATTTTCAAAGTGGAAACATCCTAAAATACAAAAAAAATGAGCATGCACCCCTCTATTTTTTTTGGATAATAATAAAAAAATCTTTTTTGAATGAGCAAAAATTAGAGTCTAGTTTGTAAAATTTAATTTATTTAAAATTTCGATGAGTAGGTAAAAAATGAAACCAAAACTACAATATGTAGGTTTTTGAGTAAAAATGGAGACACTAGAAAAATAAATTAAAGATCAAAACCTTAACATATATTTGAAATGTAAAAAAAATTACATGGTTAGAATGCTAACAGAGAGCTCAATATTACTATGTTATTTTTTAAAACTTTACATTGAAAGATGTGTGAAATTGATGGAGAAAATTCTTGATAATGCTTGAGAATGCTTGAGAGAATTATAAAATGATTATGTTTGTCTAAAGAAAAAATAATCTCCCTATCTCCATATATACCTCCCTTTCTCTACCTCTCTCTACCTCGTTGTCTCCCTCTCCTCTAATTGTTGGATCTACCTCCCTACCTCTCCCTCCTTCACACATTACTTATCTCTATCTTTCCTCTTTATCTCTCCCCTCTCTACCTCTCCCTCCTTCCCTCTTTACTTCCCTTTATCTCCCCTATCCCTCTTGTACCTACCTTTCCCTTCATCCATCCCTCTCTTTATCCCAATCTACCTCTCTCTCTCTCTACCTACCTCTACCTCCATCCATCCCTCTATTTATCCCAATCTACCTCTCCTACCTACCTCTCCCTATTGAACAAAAAGATGTGATGAGGTGGGGTGAATCAACATATTTTAAAAATTAACTAATTCCATTTGGAGATTAACAACACATCACATTAATTGAAAGGAACAAAAGAGAACACATGTATCACATAGAGGCACCAAGATTTTATATGGAAAACATAATGAGGGAAAACCATGGTGAGGATTAACTCTCAATATATATAGCTCACTACTAATAATAAATTACAATGTTTGAGGCTCACTGCCTATGGACTTGTAGACTAAGGTATACTACCTTAGAGCGGGATACAATGGATCTGATGAGACTCACTATCTCAGATCGGTATTATAGACACGAAAAATATGCAGATTGATCCTATACACCTGATCCTAATCTTACTAACATCGTTTCTTCCTAAATAATCTCCTTTACTAATTAATTTAATTGAATAATCTTTATTTGATTAAATTCATCATATTTCCTCTCTTAGTTAAATAAATCAAATTTATCTGATTACGTCATTCTCTTCTATTAATTAAATAAATCATTTTGTTTAATTAATCATATAGTCCCTCTTTTAATTAAATAATTCACTTTATTTAATTAAGTCTCTAAAGTCATCTCTTTAAATTAAATAAATTAATCTTTATTTGATTTAATCTAACACCACCTTCTTTAATTAAATAAATCAATCTTTATTTAATTAAATCTAAATCATTATTCCTCTCAACTTTGATTTAAATAAATCCTAAAATCTAAATTAAAATTGTCAAATCATCTAATTTCTATTTAAGTTGATCAAATCATGATTAATCCTAATCCTAATCACTCCAATCCTCTAGATTTTACAACTTGCACAATAAATCAGTTTATTTGATTTATAAATTCTTCAATTTCCATTCAAAAGGGCATCTTTTGTGGAATATTCTTCCAATTCAAAAATCCCTCCAAAAGGGATGGGTACTTCCAACAAGGCATTTAATGCCTCTTACATGTCCTTGGCCTTGAGCTAAGTGGAATTTACTCCATTTCTTATTTCCTCTAAAATTTTCATCTCAACAATTTGAAATCCACCTAACCACATTTATGTGCACATTCATCCAAATGTGCTCATTCCTCCTCCAATCACATGTCGACAAGTGGCCTTCTCTCATTGGGTGGTCTTTTGTCCCACATTCATCCAAATCCTTCAATCTTCCATTCTTCAAATCTATAAATAGAGGGCATCTCATATTGAATTGATCATCCACAATCTATGCAAGCTTACTATACTTAATTTCATCCACAACTTCATCCATTTTCATCTAGGTTTCATAATTTTGTCAAATTTGCATCAAGGAATCAAGAATCATCAAATCACATCAAGGAGTTGGGAAAGGACCATTTTCCACATCAAAATGGCACCAATTCCCCCATGGGATTGAAATTTTTCTCATTAGAGAGGATTTAATTAGCTTTTATTGTGATGTTCTTCATTTTATTTCCTATTTTGATGTTTCAATCTAATTTCCTGGGGAATGTTGATTCTAGCTTGCATAATGATCTAATTTTGTGTTTTTTCTTTGTGTTTGTGTAGGTATAGAAACTCCATTCACATTTTGGCGCTAGAAGGAGGGTGAATCTGGAGGAATTCATGATTTTTTTTGAAAATTTTGTGTGTTTGTTTTTATTCTTTTGTGCCTACAAAAAACTTCGCTGCTATATTGCGCTGCTCCAAATTTCAAACTACACCATTAGAGTCTTCCTACCCACAAAATTTTAATTTCAAATTGAATCGTGAGTTTCCTAAATTTCAAATTGAGTCGCTTGCCAAACAACGTTGTAATTGTTGTCACTATTTTATAGAAGAGTGTCGCTCTTAGTCATCAGCGGCACTATATTGCATTGCTAACCTTCCCAAACTACACTGCACTTGTGGATTGCATTGCTACAGTTGGGTAAAAGGAAATTCTAGTTTATTTTGAGCATGTGTTTTTTTCATTCTAGTTATTTTTAACTTCTAACTGGTTTTTAGTATCTGTTTTGCAGTATTAATCAGTTTTTGGAGGTTGATTTGATCAAAGTGAAGGAAGGAAACGAAGACCAATAATTCTCTATGTTATCACTATCTCATTGTATCAAGTGTTTTTAAACACTTTGGGGAGAAATTATAATCCATTTTCTAAGGATTTTCTATATTCTTGCTTCTAGGACTTACTCAATTTAGTTTGGGCTTAAAGAGAAAAAAAACAAAAGGGTTAAAAAAGAATCATAGGAAAACTCACTAGATTTTGTTTTGGGGCTTAATAAATGAACAAACAAATCTCACACCTCAAAATTGGTGCTTAAAAATAATTCATATCATTGCTTTGTGGTTAAAGTGAACATGTGTACTCTTTATTTTGTAACCCCTTTCACAAGTTAATATCATCAAAAATACGTATGCACTTCTCTCACGCTTTATAGTGATCTTGAGAATCACAAGTTCTTTTCATGATATTAAGTTGTGTAAGTGATTACCTCCACATTTCTATTTGGGTGCCTAAAATTGAACAAATCTTGTGAGTGTGAGTGGAGTAAATCGCGAGTGTTCTCTCTTTTTTTCTCAACAAAGATCAATTGAACTATGGATGTACTTTCTTGCTTTTGTTTATTCATAGAGGGCCTGTCTAGGGGGAAAATGTAATCACCCCAGGGAATGAACCAATCGGTAACATGATAAAGCCAAGCGACTTCCAACCGGTATATAAGTGTGGGTACTCAAGGAAAGTTCGAGTATCACAAGGATCATTCCAACAAGAAGGGCAACAATGGTCTCTTTTTGCATGGATGGTCCCCCACAAATGAAATTACCGCATTAAAATCCCTTATTTAGAAAGGCCGAAATCCCTATCTATTTGTTGATGCAAGAACAATTGTTCTAAAGACATCCCACACTTTTAAGGCTCTTTGTAGAGATGAGAAGTATTCCGTGGGAGTTTCATGGCTACTGATGCTTGGCTGACCTGAGAAGTGAGTGCACTATAACGGGGAGCCTTTTTGGTCAAGCATCTAATCATTCGCTAAGAGTAGGTGTATCTTGATTTATCCAAGTGGGAACTCAACAAAGATTTCCTCATTTCATCCATAGGGTTGTGTACATTCTTTGAGATCAAAACACTTTTCTTGAATCCTAAACATCGAAAAAACAAACATTCACGAAGTCTTCAAAATTTCAAACCCTTTAGCAAGAACATATACCTTTGACAAATTCAAGTGCTCTTGCTTGCCCTAGGGATTCCATCCTTAGAGGCTTCTAAGTATTTGGGTTTAATCATAAATTATTCTCACTAAATTCAACACTAGGGAAATTTTTCCTTAATTTCCTCGATTATCCACATAATGGACTTTGTGAGATGAGAAGAAGTTAGGACATTAGACATCAAGTTTGAAAACCTAATCAAGAATTATTTGTGGTAAAAAATAAGTCATTAAGAAAAGCTAAGAAACAATTTATCCCCACACATGTGCTCTTCCAAATTATTTCCTGAAAGATCAAAATTCAAAAACCAAACTTCAAAATTCTAATTCCAAAAGCTCGTGAAGAATGTCTTTCAAGGCTTCATGAAGTTAGAGAAAGGTTTGTTTACAATTTTTACAAGAAATATTCAAGGAACAATCCTAATTTGTATGAATTTTATTTCCAACAAAATCCAAGTATCTTTCAAAGGTTTGCATTTCTTACATAGGAAGTACCAAGAATTTTCTTCAACACTGAGGTCTTGGAAGGAGTTCTATCTAGGTCTAATCTAGGATCAAAGTCAATCATTCTCATCCATCCCCCAAACATAAACCAAAAATTCATCTCACCAAAAACTCTTAGAAAATCCAAAATCATCTTGTTTGGTTAGATGTGTGTAGATGAATCGTTCTCCACATATTTTATCAAATTATCAATGGGTATGTGCAAGATCATCATGGAAAAAACAGGCCCTTAAGTGGCAATAAAAAATCAAAGAATCAGAGTTAGACAACTTGACATAAAAATTTGAATAAGCTATCTATATTATTTAAAAAAAAAAAAAACATAGAATCTGTAGAAAATTGAATGTAGTTTCTAAACTACTAGATCTTTATTTTAAAAAAATAAATCTATTTGGTAAACATTTGAAATTTCAATGTAGTAGTACTTAAATTTTAGGGTAGAAATAAGAAGTAGGTGTCTGTCTGACCACCCTAACCACAATAAAATGATAATATTTTTTTATAAGATTTTAGATATAAGTAGAGGACTCATGTCCCGATGTGATGCATATTTTTTTATAATTTTTTTCCAAGTCAATAATTAATTATGTTTTTTTTTATTACAACTTTTTAAAAATATAAAAGCACGTCTGTCTAACCACCTTAACTTGGTCAAAAAATCATGAAACTCAATTTTTTTTTTAATCCTATAGTATGCAAAGCATAGCATGTGACACATGTTTCAGATTTAAAAAATGTGATAATGTTTGAAAGCTATAGATGTTTTTCAATTAGCCTATCAATCAAGACTTTATTCATAATTTTAATACAAAATGAATAATAATTATTTATTAAATTCAAAGTAAAACATAATTTATATTGGTGAAAAGCTAAGAATCTCCTCTATAAACCCTTTTCGTTTCATCAATTTTGGGTAAAAAAAAATTGTCAGCCACATGGGCCATCATATCACTTACATATCGCCACTTTTTGGCCCATCATGATCTTGCACATACCCCAATCCTTGTGAACGAGTCTACCTCTTGATAACATACAAAATCTTGAGGTTTATAAGTTCATTGTCCAAAAGATAAATCAAATCAAAATCATCTTTTTTGACTAGGGGTGTCTTGATGAATCCTTGTTTACACACTTAGTCAAATGATCATTCTGTGTACAAGTCTACTCTAGGACAACATCCAACCTCTTAGAGTTTATGAGTTCACTATCCAATTCAAAATCTGATCAAACCAAGGTTGAAATAAAATCAAATCAAATCAATATCAAAGTCCTAAAGTTTAGCATCCCCTTCAAGGTTTCTTAAGAGTTCAATCACCCGCATCATCCACCTTCCGTTTATCTCATCATCACCCTTTGATCCTTAATCATCCTATTTCTTCTCTTTTTGTGTCTAAATTTAGATCAATATAAATAATTAGATGTTCATGTCGCACATTCTTGAAAATTAATCCCTATTTTATGGTACGAACTATATCACAACACAAGAATAACATGGAAACCAACAAAGAAAGATCAAATTCAAGTGATCTAATCCAAACCGCTCCTAAAATGAATCCTGTTGGATCAAGCAATCCCCTAACCAATCTTCCTTTTCCTTCACAAAATCCTCAAGAAGAGGGACAGGTGGAGGACATCACCAATAATATCTCAGGGATGATGCAAGATGAAATCATTGAAATGGTTCAAAATCCCAAGACTCATAGAATTGTCAATGTCATGTTGAGGCTCAATCCTTCCCTATACATGCTTGAGTTGGAAAAATAAGGGGCCAAGCTCCCTTCCAATTATGACATAAGAACTATTATGGAAAGGCCTCTTGGGATCATGTCTCCAATCTCATACACACCTCCATTTCAAAGCATCAATCAAAGCATCCCACAAATCACATCATCTATTGCTCCAACTCAACCGATTGTTAACAAAGGAAGCTCATTGCTTCATGCACTTCAAACACATCCCCTTGTGAGCAACCGAGGTTTGGATGCAAACACCATACCAAATCAATCCATCTCGGTGAATCCTTTACACCCATATGTTTCGCTCATATTTCATGATCCCAACAATCCAACCTCTTTTCACACAACATCGGTGTATCCCCTCAACATGCAAACCTCTCTCCCCATGATCTCACAAGGAGAGGGTGGATTATTCAGAACAGGGGGAATCTTCGATCCCTCCTCATCATCATTTTTCCAAGGGAATACACCACCACTTCCACTATTGTCATTGACATCCACACCACTCCTTGGGTTGGGCCTTCCACCTTTACCAAGCATCAATCAAAAAAATCCTAGCAACCCTCCAAGTAGAAATCAAAACATCATACTGAATCCTCTCATCTTTCCATTGATATCGCAACAGCAGGTGGCAACCATTCAAGTAACCCCAATGATCAACACATCATCTACCATCCCCCAAGTATCTCGAAACATGGTCTCCCAAGGACCAAACATCTCAATCATACCATCCACCACACAAACCCCAATCATCAATACAACGGTCCCTCTCATCACAACAACCAACACTATTACTAATCCACCACCACCATCACCAAAACCTAAAATGGAAAAATCATCTAGCATCGTGTTGGAAGCAACTCAATGAATCACCTATCAGAAGACACTTCAGCAAATTCAAAATCAACAAGTTGTACAACTAGTTGTCCAACAAGCAGAAGCACAATTAGTTACACAACAAGCGCAAAAAGATGCCCAAGCTCAAGCTTTACTACAACAACAACAATCTACCAAAGTTGTGCAAGCCGAATAAGCTGCCCAGGCCGCACTGGCAACCCAAGAAGCAGAGGCTCAAATTGAAGCCCAATATCAAACTTAGCAAGCACAAGCACAAGCTCAATACTAGGCGCAACTGCAAGAATCTTAGCAGCAAGTGTATCAACAAGCCCTATAATAGTATCAAGTGCAACAACAAGTGGATCAACAACAAGCTTTGTTGGCACAACAACAATAAGAGCAACAACAAGCTTTTTTGGCACAACATCAACAAGACCAACAACAAGAGTTGTTGGCATAACAACAAATGCAGGCATATCAGCAAGCCTTAATCACACATTAGAGCTTGCAAAAAATTCCCACCAACACTCCGTACACCACTCCAACACCTTAGCTACTCCAAAACACTTTCACTCTACCCCCTAATATGCAAGATGATGTAACAACACAAATCAAGTTTCTCTCGCAATAAGTGCTCAATCTCCAATCAAGGAAAACAACAAGGATAGCAAGCAATTTTTGCCCCTATCCTTTCTATAGGAGTTTGGAAATGATACCATTCCCAAAGGGATTTGAAATCCCTAAATTTGACAAATATCATGGGCTGGGAAACCCTGAGATCATATCAGGGAGTTTCAAGTACATTGCATGGAGGTCGCATATAACAACATGTATCTAATGCAGCTATTTCCTCAAAGCTTAGTTGGTGCTACCATGGAGTAGTTCTCTCACTTGTGTATTGGCATCAAAACATTCCTGTAGACACATAAAAATGACCAAGACCTACAAGCACTATTTTACCACTTTTTGTCCTAACATAATGATGACATTTTAATTATGTTCCTAACCCACATTCAAACTATTAATTAAATAATTTATAATTATTTTATTAATTCATAATCTCTCGTTCCTCATGATTATTAAATAAATAAATCTTATTTATCTATTTAATATGTCACTAATTGTCAAAATCTTCTCTTAATTAAATAAAATCTTATTTATTTAATTAATCCTTATCATTAATGTCCTCCTGATTATTAAATTAATATATTTTAATATATTTATTTAATATATCACTAATTCCTAAATCCTCTCTTAATTAAAGAAATTCATTAATTTATTTAATTAATTAACTACTTCTTCTAAATTAAATAATTATTTTAATTATTTAATTATGGCATGTGACACTTTTATATTTTTAAATAAAACAAATCATTTAAAAATATCTCACATACTTAACTGATTCTTCATTTAGTAATTAATTTTAAAAATCAATTACTAATTACCTCACAAAATCTGTATTTTGAATTAATTTAATTCAAAAAGGAAAATATTCTTCTACAAATCAAGTAATTTCTAAAATTACTGATTTTCTAAAACATCATCCTCTTGTCTTCTGATTTTTACTAATTTCATCTTCACTGTCACATTCAGTCTTGATTTAATTCATTTAATTAAATCTTATTTGCACATATGGGTATTTTTCCCTAACCCTAATTGAGAGTTGCCTTATTGAATCTTGACCTTTGATTCTAGGGCATTCCTTAAAGCTCTCATCTTGAGCATCTGTTCAAGATTGCATTTTCTATAAAATGACAATCTTGATCTCATTTTTGGCCATCTCTTATTATTGTCGAATCTTTTGCTTAAACCATTCTTACTATAGTCATTGCATATTTTAGACTTTTATTTTAATCATTGCTTGCATATTAGGATTTATATTCTAATTGCATAGTTGCACATTGTCATAAATCCTTCAAAGGCTTAGCTAGGGCTAGACATATAGTAACTTGCTCACAAAACCTGAGAGCATCATACTATTACAGAAATCTTGAGAAGGCGCAATAGAAATAAAACATGGAGCATAGGAATGGGTGAGATCATTCTTATTATTTTCCTTTATTTTACTTCCCATGCATTCTATTGTTTGATTTATACTAACTTGCAGGTACAACTAATAAGTGTTTCAATCTTGCAGGATATTTAGGTCATTACATTAGTGAACCCGACATTCCAACATGTCCTTTTTTGCAGGTGTCGTACACTTTTTTGTAGGTTCAGGGTATGGAAAGCCGCATTTGACATATAGTGCGATGCAAACGCTCTGCTGCACCGCATTTGCATTCGTGTGTGACGCAATCGTTCCTCTGTGCCACATTAGCTACTTGGAGAGCCGCATATGCCGTGACGCATTTGACGAGCCGCATTCGAAACTTCACAAAACGACTGGTAAAACGCAATTTTTTTATGTTTATTTTTTCTTGTTTATTGTAAACTGGATCCATCGCAACCGCGGCCAGTATTGCTTTTTTTGTTATCTTTTTTCCTTTGAGGGTAAAATGAACCAATCCTAGGATAGACACACTTAAAGATTGAATTTATCAACCCTAGGGTAGGCATTTTTTAATTTGGAATTTATCAATCTAGGATAGTCACCACACTAAATTTTGATGGATTAAAATAAACCCCATGTTTTTGGTGAAGCAATATCTTCACTTAGAATAAAAAATATTTCATTTGGGTTTAAAATTTGAACAATTGTTTACTGTACTTGTTCGGATAATAGGTATATGCTCTCCCCTTTACTGGGTGATCAAAAAGCTAGACCTATCCATTTTTACTTCATGCATTTTTTTATTTTAAAATCCTTTAGAAGGCCTGCCGTAGTGGGAAAAAGTACTCACCCTATGGGAACGACCTAAGTGGGAACACCTAAAGCCAAGGTCTCCAACCCACTATAATCAAAAGCAAGTTATTGATGAAAATCCAGCTTGACAGTAGTAGATAGGATAACCATCCCCAAAGCCTTTATTCTAAAGGTTGGGAGGTCTCTCAAGGGAGTATATCCATTGTCACACTGAACAAAAAGACTTACTAAGAACCTAGTGTAGTAGCCAGCTGAGTCAATAACCAAACATCATTTCAATCACAGTGCAAGGGGAGGGAAGAATCTCCCCCCAAGACACTCACCATATAATCACCACAAACTATTTGCTCAGGGGATTCGGTATCCACTTTCGTCACCTTGAGTATGCACCTAGAAAAGACAAAAACACGGGCGCCCTCTAGGGGGTGACAAGGCTGTGTGAGTCGATGTGATTTTAAGATGTGGGTTGTGATTGCGAGGATGACCCACTTGACTATTAAGAGTGAGTCTGCTTGATCATGCACTTCATATTTTGATTTCTGTGTTTGCCAACGGTTTTTAACAATCTTCAACAAATTGAATATCACAAATTTGAAAACCAGAAAACTTATCAAAACTGCAAATTTTTAGTTTTTTTCAAAAAATTGAAAATTGCGATGCAAGTGCTTTGCTGCATTGCAATCGCAAGATACCAAGCCGCATTTGCTTTGATGAGCCACATTTGAGCCATCAGGAGCCGCATTCGCTTTGTTAAACCGCAATTGACACTTACAGAGCCGCATTTGCCAACAGTGAGCCGCATTTAGTTATTTGAGCCGTATTTGACAGACACAAACCCGCATTCGCCATACTGTGTCGCAATCAACACTTCCAAAACTAGATTTGATTCTGTGAGCCGCATTTGTTGTGACGCATTTGCCAAATACCTGCAAATAACTTCTCACTATCAAAACAGAAAGTCCAAAACTTGTCTTCAGACAATCCAATCTTTCTTCACTGTTACAATCCAAACCAAAACAGTCTATTGCTCAACTTTCCATCAAACATTGCATTTGTAGGTACCATTTTAGACTCAGAATAGGTTCTCATTTGGCATCTCATTAGATTGCATTGATAACTTCACCATTTCCTTAGACACTCACTTTTGCAGATTTTAGGAGTTGACTCTTATCATTCATTCTCCAAACTTTGCACTCAATAGTAGATTATCATTGGACCTAATTACCTTGTCACTTTGTCAATCATTTCCCACTCAATAGTCTAGTGCAGAAATTTCACTTTGTCCTATTTATAGTCCTTCCATGGTCCATTGGTTTTCCAAAATTGAATCATTGAAAAAACTTTGTTTGCCCAAGTTTGTCCTCTTTAGATCTCTCATTAGTAATTACATCTTAGGATCATTTAGTGCATATCATTTGGCATCTCCCCTTAGTGTCACACCACTTGCATTCACAAGCCTTTAGTCTTACTTGCATTCATAACATCCTTTAAAAAATCCAAAAACATAGTCTCATACTTAGATCATTCTCTCCATCATCCCAAGTTGAGCAAAACTTTGTATGGTTGAAACTAGACTATAGAAAAAGAAACGACTTATGGATTCTTTTAGACAAGACCCCAACTTTCTTGAGTTCACAACTGGCATGGACTCATTTCCCAATACAATGAATATCCTTGTTTTGACATGGAAAATTCCACAATCAATCCTTTTAGTGAGATGAACATACCATCATCTCCCTCACATATTTTTGAACCATTTATCCGATGGGATAAAAATGGGGATGTCTTTGAAGAAGACATATTAGCTACCGCTCAACATCTAGAAGTTGCTACTTTTGTAGAAGAAGTAGTCTTAAATGACTCTTCTAGATTCCTAGCTATGCTCCTTGACCAAGGGGCTAAGTTACTAAAGGGATTTGACCTTAACACTCTTAGAGCAACTTTTCCCACTCCACTATCACACAATTCCTCCATGGGAACTTCTTCACAAAATGTCATCAACACACTCAATTCTACCTCCCTTGGTCATACCACTACCACAACCAACACCACATCACAATCCATCCCCCAACAAACATCCACCATTCCTTCACAAACAATGGGGGCAACCACATCAAACCTCTTTGGAACTTCATCTAGTTCCATGAGTACATCAGCAAACCAGTTATTAGGTTCTTCAAGTGCCATGGCCACTAACTCATCTAATCCTTTTGGGAGAAATAAACGAAGAGTTACCATACAAGGCACCCAACTCACTTCCTCATAGGTTAATACCAACATTCCTCAAAGGCACAATCTTTTATTTGGTCAAGGCAATCAAGGCACTCAATCATTCACTCCATTTGTGCATCAACAAGCTCAAAATCAACAAGGCCATCATTCTTTCACTCCATTTGGACATCAACAAAGTCAAAACCAGCAAGCTTCTCAAATCCAGTCCAACATGGTAGGATATCACATTCCCACTTATGCTTCTCAAATCCATACACAGCAACACATCCCTAATAAAAATACTCATTTCCAACAACCGCCTAATCACAATACCCATTTCGCTCACCGACAACCCACTCAAAATCAACACATCTCATCTCAATAGTTGGGGACTCAAGTTGCCCCTATCACCAACATAGGTGATGCTACCAACCATCCCATGGTGGAAGCACTCACACACCAACTCGCTGCCCTTCAAACACAAGTGGAGACCTTGCAACAATCCAATAAAAAGTCATACATGTCACATGACTTGTGTCCATATCCGTTTGACACAACCTTGTATATGCCACCATTTCCTCATGGATATGTAGTCCCTCATTTTCCCAAGTATAAAGGCAAAACAAACCCACTTGAACACATAAGGGAATTCACCACTAGTTGTATCGACATTGCTTATGAGAAAACTTATCTCATGAGACTCTTCTCTAGAAGTCTTGGAGCTCATGCACTAGAATGGTTCTCACTTTTTCCTAAGGGAATAAAAACATGGGACGAATTGGAAAAAAAGTTTGTTGAAAACTATGCTTACAATATTGACATAGACATTGGCATCGTCTCCTTATGCAAACTTACCCAAGAGGATGTAGGAGAGACTTTCATTCCATTCTTTCAAAGATGGAGAACCTTAGCAAGCAGATGTCCAGTAGAAATACCTAAAAAGGAGAAAGTAACCATGTTTGTACAAAATCTCCTTGGACCACTAAGGTATGGATTACAAGTCCATTGTTGCACGACTTTTGTTGACCTTGTTGAAAAGGGTGTTCAACTGGAGAAAGCCTTGATTGCTAAAGGTGAATTGAAATATGGTGGAAAAACCATCAACACCACCACCAATAATAACCCAAGTAGTTCAAACGACAAAAAAAATATTGGGTTAAGAACAAGCACATCACAAATGACGGTGTAATTGATGCAAAAACCATCAATGCAACAGGTCATGTACTCACAATCAAAGGGGTACACAATCAAAACACACCTGTAACTACACCGACACCAACTGCCAACGCTATCCAAAACAATCATGTACAATCAAATCAAAGGCAGTTGCATCAACCACAATAGTTACAAAAATGTGCATACACCCCTTTGGGTGAACCTATCGAAACTATCTTAAAGAAACTTCTCTAAAATGGCGTCATAACGCTGGAGGAGCCAAAACCGTATGACCCTAGTCAATTCAAGCCATCATGGTGGGATGACAGTTCATTTTGTGATTACCACCGTGCCAAAGGGTACAAAACATCCTCTTGTCGCCAATTGCGAAATTTGGTGCAAGACCTCATAGAGAACCACACCATTGAGTTGGGTGGTCAATATTTTACATCCAATGCAGATCATACCATACACAAGAACCCACTACAGGATCATGGTAAGGCTTCCTCGTCTGGCACCAAGCATACAAACAACCAAGCCAACCACATTTGTCCAGCTTATAATACTACTCATCCTGCATACAGTTATCTTGATGGCACTATTATTCTCAATCTTCGCGCTGCTAATGAAGATGAATCTGTTAATACCATCAACATCAAAAGAGCCCCAGAATGCAATGTGACTATGCGTAAAGGCAAGGTCACTATCCCGGGTCCTTCTGCCTATCAACCAAAGATCACCATACCTGGTCCATCCGCTAGACAATCCACCCCAAAATCAGAGTTCAACATTGTTGAGCAGTTAAATAAAACACCTGCCCAAATATCCATTCTTGAACTACTCCGTATTTGACCCACACATAAGGCCATCCTCGATAAAGTACTGCAAGAGTCATCCATCCCAACCAACATCAATGTCAACCATTTTGAGACCATGGTCAGATACCTGAATTCACCTCACCATATCACCTTTTCAGACAACAACTATTCCTTACCCAAACCATCCCACAATGATGCCCTTCACATTGAAGTCTTTGTCCACAAGCATAAGGTTCAACGAGTTCTAGTAGATGGCGGAGCAGGATTGAACATCTGCTCTCTGAAATTGGTCAAAGCTCTTGGTTTTTCTGAGGCATGTGTAGATGCTAGCAAAAGCATCGTCATCAAAGCATATGATGATGAAGAATGCACTTCTAAAGTTGTTATTACAATTCCACTCCGAGTGGGACCGGTCATCATAGATACCACATGCCAGGTCCTGGATCGTGATATCCACTATAATATGTTACTTGGTCGCCCTTGGATTCATGCTTTAAAGGCTATTCCATCCACATACCACCAATGCCTCAAATTCCCTTTTGATGGAACTGAGATCACAATCCCCAGAAATCCTTATCCGTTCCAATACTACACCAACCTGTGAGCCACTGTTGAGCACTAGGTACCCATCAATCGGGAGGCCTCATCTTCCACTGCATCCAAATACGTTGACCCATCAACACTCAAGAAATCATCCATTCCGTCACCTTCTACCACACCATCTTCATCGGCATCCATCCCAAGTAAAGACTTTTAGATCCAGGACCTTGGTTGTGGAGAATTCAAATTGAACATGGCTTACTATATAACCACAATACCAAAGCCACCAAAAGTCTATGGTAGACCTTGTTTTACAATTGAGCCCAAAGTAACTTTCAACGTTCCACCAAAAAGTGTTTTTACATGATGGGGCGATATGGGTAATGAAGTCATTATTGACATGGATAACTGGATCTAGAAAGACCCAATAGAGTTATCTCCACTACAGCTACATCTCTATGGCAAAGGATATGATATATGCAAAGCCCAAGGTTTTGACGGCACAAGCGGCCTTGGAAAGAACAGTAATGGAAGAAGGGAACCTATCATCATAACAGAAAGACCAAGATACATAGGGCTAGGATTCGACCAGCTCAGAACTGACGATCAATGTATCTATGAATTTTCAAGTAAGGATGTAATGGCAATGGAAAGTGTCGGGACAAGCGAAGAATCCCTAACCGAAATAGACTCAAATGAATGGGAATAGGGATCTGACAAAACCATCAGTGACTATGAAATTGATGAACTATTCTTGGAACCTGGCCAACCTTCCTTTGAAGAATGATTCTGCCAACAATATAACATTGACCCTATTGACCGACATTCTAAAGACAAGAAATGGGTAAGCATTCCTTGGAATCCAAAAGAACACAAAGTGTCATCAGCAATACCTGACTCATCCCACCCCATTCCTGAATCCACCCATGAGCCTGACCTATCTAAGCCCATCATCGATACTTTTGAAATGCCTACCACTAGTCACGATGTTGATAATTTCATCCCATATTATGATTTTGAATTTGATTCATCTGACTTGGAGTATGGACCATCCATTGCATCAGACATGGAAGTAGAAATTGATAACTTTTCCTTTACACTTGAGGCATCAATTTGCACACTTTTCGCATCTTCCCCATTCTTCACCAATACTGACGATGGAATCCCCCTTGTGTACCCACAACTAATCGACTGGGACCAACAAGATCCATCGGTGATGGACATATTTCAGAATGATGAGGCAATTACAGAATTCATGGGACTAAGAGAAGGTATTCCATGGGGGGATCACAAAATAGGGTTCTCCATTGATCTCAATTGTGCAACTTACTTTGAGGAGACTGTGCAATCCTCCAGTTGCAAAAATACAAAAAATAAAAAATAAAAAGAAATGCCTTTAGGTGAAAACCGCAAGCCACCTTCGAGCAATAAAATAGTAAAAACAAAGGATGCATTCGAAGGTGAAAACCTCTCTAAGGCAACTAAGGATGGAGGATTGGACTTTCTCCCCGTAACACAGGAAAAATCAGCCATGCTCATTGAGGATACAACATAAGTTAACATAGCTACACCAGAGAATCCCAAAATGATTCTCTTGGCTGCATCATTATTAGATGAAGAAAAACCTAAATTTAAACAATTCTTCATAGAGAGAAAAGTTAACTTCGCATGGTCATATGCTGACATGCCAGGACTGGATCCCAAATTGGTTCTACATCATTTGCCTTGAATCCAAGGAATCAAGCCGGTTAAACAAAAACTGCGTAAGATGCATCCACAGATTGCATTACTTGTCAAGGCGGAATTAAAAAAGTTACTGGATGTTGAATTCATAAGGTCAATTGATAATGCGTATTGGATATCAAACATTGTTCCTGTTACCAAGCCGAATGGACAAATCCGTATCTGCACGGATTTTAGAGATTTGAATAAGGCTTGCCCAAAGGATAATTTCCCTCTACCAAACACAGACATGATTGTTGACCTCACGATAGGATATGAGATGCTATCTCTCATGGATGGTTTTTCAGGCTATAATGAAATCAAAATTGCAACAGAGGATCAACATAAAACAACATTCACTTGTCCTTGGGGAACATACTATTGGAATGTCATGCCTTTTGGCCTAAAGAATGCACATGCTACATATCAGAGGGCTATGACAACAATCTTCCATGACATGATGCAAATTCTAATGGAAAATTATGTGGATGACTTATTAGAAAAATCTTTGACAAGAAAATATCATCTCAAAGTCCTAGACAAAATCTTTAGACGACTTGAGGATTACAAGGTTAGATTGAACCTAAAGAAATATGTTTTTGGAGTCACTTCAGGCAAGCTGCTCGGATACATAGTTTCAAGACGAGGCATTGAGGTTGACCCAACAAAGGTAAAAGCAATTCTAGACATGCCTCCACCAAGGGGAATCAGTGAGTTGCGCACACTTCAAGGCAGATTGCAGTCTATTCACCGATTCATTGCACAATTGGTAGACAAGTGTCAACCATTCCAATATCTACTAAGCAAAAGCAATCCTTTTGTATGGACAGATAAATGCAACATAACATTTGACCAAATTAAAGAATATCTATTAACACCACCAACGTTAATGCCACCTATTGAGGGAAAACCATTGATCCTATATGTCTCTGCAATGAAAAATGCACTGGGGGCATTATTGGCATAAAATGACCATGAAGAAAAAGAAAGAGCCATATATTATATCAGTTGCACACTAATTGGATATGAGCTCAATTACACAACCATTGAAAGGGCATACCTTGCGGTTGTTTTCATGGCACAAAAACTGAGACACTATATGCTGAGCCATCAAACACATTTAGTGGCAAAGATTGATCCATTAAAATATCTTCTGAGTCGAATAGCACTGACAGGTCGTTTGGCAAAATGGGTCATGATATTAAGCGAATATGACATACAGTATGTGGAGCGCAAGGCTATAAAAGGTCAAGTCATAGCAGATCAATTAGCTGATGCACCAATCCAGGCCACTCATCCTCTGATAACTGATTTTCTGGATGAGTCTATTTTTTACGCAGAACCAACTCTACCATGGAAATTATACTTTGATGGATCCCACACTGGTCATGGCTCAGGAGCTGGCATATTATTTATCACACCACAAGGGGATTCAATTCCTAAATCATTTCGGATTGCTTTCCCTTGTACAAATAATATTACAGAATATGAGGCATTGGTCACAGGCCTCAAGATAGCAATCAAATGGAAAATTCAAACATTGCTCGTATTCGAAGATTCTCAATTAGTCATCAATCAAGTGAATGATGACTATGACACAAAAGATGAGAAGTTGCTTCCCTACAAAAGAATGGTGGATAGTTTCTTGATGTATTTCAAAATGATTGCATTTGAACAAATCCCGAGGACACAGAATAAAGTAGCTGATGCAATGGCTACCATTGGATCTCTCCTAGACATCCCTAAGAATGTGTCACAATTTGAATTCTTAGTGGAATAGCTGTTGATGCTTGCATACGATATTCTAGAGTCTGAAATGGTGTGCGAGATTGTTGGTCCCGGTTTGCATTGGTATCAAGACATATATGACTATCTTAAAACCCAGAGCCTCCCATCCAACCTATCTAACAACCAAAGAAAATCCTCTATCTGAAAGCGGCTAGACATACCATCGTCAGTGAAAACTTATACCGCCGTGGCTTTGACAACACCCTTCTTCACTGTCTTGACACTGATGAAGCCCAAAAGACCTTACGGGAAGTACATGAGGGTATATGTGGATCTCATTTGAGTGGTCCAACTTTAGCTAGGAAAGTCACCAGACTGGGATACTACTGGTTGACATTGGTAAAAGATGCTCTTCAGTTTGTTAGAACATGTCAAAAATTCCAGGTGCATAGTGACCTGATTCATGCACCTACACAAGAATTGAGACCTATTACTTCTCCATGGCCTTTTGCACAATGGGGAATCAACCTCATGGGTAAGATCCATCCTTCCTCGTCTAATGGCCATAAATTCATAATCACAGCCACTGAGTATTTTACTAAGTGGATTGAAGCCGTCCCTCTCACTTAAATCACCAGTAAGCAAATTTCCAAGTTTATCCTGAACTACATCATCTGCTGATATGGTGTTCCACAATCCATCATCACAGATAACGACGGTCCATTAAAAAATTAGGACATTCGTGAAATCTGTGAGCGATTCCACATCCAACACCATTTTTCCACTCCATACTACCCACAAGGTAACGGCCAAGCTGAGGCATCTAACAAAACAATTCTTCACATTTTGAAGAAGACCGTCAATGACGCTGGCCGAGATTGGCACCTACAACTCAATCCTGCTTTATGGGCCTATCGTACCAGCATCCGTACCCCCACTTGAGCCACTCCATTTTCCCTGGTCTATGGATCTGAGGCTATATTACCCATCAAGGTCGAAATTCCTTCTCTCTGAGTTTCTTTTGAAAGGAATGATTGATGATGAAGAGTACAGACATACTCATCTCCATGAGCTAGAAATGCTACAAGAAAGATGGAAAAATGCCTTAAATCATCTACAGGAATATCAAAATCATCTCTATCGAAGTTATAAAAAAAGAGTCATGGTGCGAAAGTTTAAAATTGGTGACTTAGTTCTCATGCAAAACCCCAGAAATCAGGCAGACTATGAAAAGCCTAGTAAATTTGAGGCTAATTGGCTTGGTCCTTATATCATTACTACTGCATTTGGTTCCGAAGCTTATCAGTTGGCCACACCTAATAGAGAAAAATTGGTAGAACCTATCAACAACTTACACCTAAGAAAGTTCTACACATAGCATTAGAGAGCTTGGCTGAAAAACCTACAAAATACAAAAAAAATTGAAAAATAGAAAAAAATCATCCTTTGATGAAAACCTGGCAAACAGGCATCTTGGTGACACACAAAAAAAAAATCAAAAAATGGCAAAAATAGTAAAAAGAAATGAATTCATCCAATAGTGAAAACCTGGCAAACAGGCGCTTTGGATAAGTACCATGGTGAAAACCTGGCAAACAGGCACCACGTGTAGTTGATCATTGCTTTGCCATCTACTGTTACTCAAATTGACCTTTACCCATTTGTCATAATCACAAAGGCCTGACACATTCACGACATCCGTCTAAGTCCTGTCAATTTCGACCATGGTTAACATTTGGTTGACATCATTCCTTGCATATCCTTGCCTTTACCTTGCGTCTACCTATCTCCATATCATTGAACTTGGGTATTCCTCGACCTGTTTGGGGGAAAGAACATTATCATGTAACTACAGTGGGTACCACACATGATCCTGCATTCTCAAAAGTCCTGAAAAAATCCTAAAAATTTGAAAAAGTCCTGAAAAAATCCTAAAAATCTAGAAAATTCCTATAAAAAAAAAAGACCTAAAAATCAGAAAGCATCTTGAAAAAATACAAAATCATCCAAATCAATGTCAAAATTGAACATCAAACTCAATCTGATCAATTGAATCGATCACTTCAATCAATCTTTTGTCCATGTCCAAACTATGTTGTCTCTGCGCATTTGCTACGTAGGCAAGATTCATCTTTGAATCCCTGAGACATTAGGTCAGTCCTTCTAGGTTTGTCACAAAATAAATCATGATTCAAACTATTGTCCTTTGGACAATGTCATTGGTTATGTTGAACTACGAGGTCTCTGAGTGCACGACGTAAGCAAGGCCATCAATATGGACCCCCGAGACCGCACTAGGTCAGTCCATTAGGGTTCATGGCACAATATTTTCACACATGGAAAACTATCTTCGAATCAAGGAAATCTTCGGTCATTCTGGAACTATCAGTCTATCAAAAATCTGTTTCGTTAAACACTTTCAGTCAATTCAGCATGTCAACAATGACATGTAGTCAAAATCCTATCAAAATAATTTATCATGGCAAAGCTTTAGGTTCTTCTTCAGATGTGTCCTAAAGAGCAACTTTTGTCAACTTTTTTATGCTTTTGGATGTGTCCTTCCTAAGCATCGTCATCATTTGGCATTTTGATGAATTCTCCTAGCTCCAAGAGTCAATCTCCTAGATATCAATGTCATTCAGGATGTGTCCTTCCTGAATTTGATATCGCCCGACATTTAAAACAACACCTGATGTTAAAACACTTGGAAAACTCTCTTTTTTATGTCTTTTGATAATTATCATGATATTAGTTCCTTATGTCCTAGGAACCACGACATATCATGATGATTATCCTTGTTTGCTTATCACTCTGCTATTAGTTTCTCCACAATGTCCTGACTTTAGGATTTAGAGAAGCAACGACATATTATGATGATTTTACTATCTATTTTTACTATCATATGGCTAGTTTCTCAAGGATGTCCTATCATCAGGATTTAGAGAAACAACGACATCTCATGATTAGTTTGGTTTTTTTGGTGGTTGGTCATGATAAAGTGACTAGGGGTAATTGTGTTCCTTGCATGAGTCATGATCATCCTTGGTCTGCGGCTGTTGATCTACGTGATGGTTCAACCTTGCACACTATTGATCTATGTCATATCATAGTGTTTGTCGACCATCATGACATTTTCGACCAATGATGATTAAAAGAGCAACAACTAGAATAGCACTATAGCAAAGCTTTGAAGGATTTTTAATTTCTGCACTAACATCCATCTTTGTCTTCTCTTCTATGGTTCTCTGATGATATCCTGTGACATACAAAAAAAAAGTGGCATACATAATGGCATAATCATTTCATATTCACATCTACATATATCAGATACCATAATTCACATTGCATAAATGTTATCATTTGCATCAACATATAAGCATTATAAATAAAACATCTGCATCAACATATAGGAATTACATCATCACAACATTACACAATGCATACATACATTACCACATCCAAAATTGCATTCATAAACATAAGCATAAATATCCATACATCTCATAGCATCATAAAAGCATCACATAAGCATCTCATAAAAACATAGAACACAATAAAACATTACATCATATAGGCCACATCAAAACTGCATCACATATATAATCTCAAAAAAATGTTATGTCACAGGATAGAGTCAAATGATATCCCAAAAATAGAGCTTGCAGGCTCAAATATCAAAAAAATACATGTGTCTAAAACAAGTCCTAAGATGGCCCTCCTCCATCCCGTGGAGGTGAACTGCGAGGTAACTATGACTGATCCATCAGGTGAACAGTAAACTGAATGGCTGTCCTCTCCAATGTCTCACTTTGAGATCCTGTAGGATCAGTAACAGGAGGCTGATTCTGCTTTGTCTACTGCTCTAAAGACACTGACCTGTGACCGTGCTCTGACCGGTGACCATGCTATGATCTGTGGCTATGCCCTGATAATTATCTATGAGAGCTATGAGATCTGTGGCCTGAAGACTGCCCTGATGTAGTAGACCCTCCAGCACTAGTGTGACTACTACTATGAGACCAGCTACTATGTGTCCGGCTGCCACTACCTGTCCTACTATAGGATCGAGACAACCCTGGGTCCCATCTGTTAGGTGGAACAACCTACTCATATAGTGACCTGTATCAGCCCCTGCTCTCTACTACCCTGGCCAACTCTCAGGCCATATCCCCTGTCGGCCTAGAGCATAACTCTACAAACTCTGAAACCCACTGCTCTGACTCCTGCCCCCGAATGATGGCCTGATCCCTCTCAACTCGAGTGACCTCCAACTTTGCTACCAAGGCCTTGTTCTGAGACAAGGCCACATCTAGTCTGCTCTGCAGATCAGTGATTCTCTGGTCAACTGTGGCATCCACTGGCAAAATTGGTAATCTATCACCCTCATCATCTCCAAAGATCATGCACTCCCACAACTGCTGATCTACCTCATCCTCCTCATCTCTCTCCCCCTCGGCCCAGACCTCCTCCACATCTATGTCAAGAGGATGTCCCCCAACAAGTGGATCTGCCTCCACTCACTCCTCCGCCGCCATCTCTACCTCCACTCTCTCCTCGGCCACCACCTCCACCTCCTCCTCACCTCCTCTAGCCTCCTTGGCTCTTGCCTTTGGCTCTCTCTCCTCCCCCTCCTCTTGAATGGGTGATAATGGTACACCACCCACTGTTTGTCTCACTCTCCTAGGCTGCCTCCGCCCTCAGTCATCTCTCCTCCTCCTGGCACCCTTGCCATCTCCCCCACCTCCTCCATCTCCTCCACCGCCATCATCGCCTCCACCTCCTCCACCTCTGTCTCCCCTGTCTCAGCCTCCATCCCTACCTCCATCTCTACCCCTGGCACCTCTGCCATCTCTCCCTCCATCTCTGCCACCCTGACCTCTCCTTGGTACTCGTAGAATAACTGATCTCTGATCAATGGGCAGTGGACCATTTGGATCTATCAAAAGAATGGGCTTGTGAACCTACCACCAGGTGTCAAACTCGGTCGATGTGCCCACATTTGCTGGACCCCCTCTCCATACCCACTAAACTGCCACCAGGCTATCAACCTGCTGCTCTGCCACTGTGACTGATATGGGCAGCCCCCACATGGTCTCTCTGGAAGACCGAGCATACTATGCTGTGCCTACTGGCACAATCTGCTGCTCCCCAAACTACCGTAGTAGCCGCTGGGGCAGGTACATCTCAATGATCCGCTGTATCTACACCGTGCAGCCAATAAGGTACCAAAACTATCTACAAAAGGACAAGTGGTCATCCTCATCTGACCACTGAGCACAATCTCTATACGGCCTCCAAACAAAACTGATCATCGTGTCAATCCAATGATGCCAGTACCTGGTATCTCCAACATGAGTCTGGCTGATAGATCCTGCATACAGATAAACATATTGCATCCCATCACCTAACTACTGCATCTGTACTGGTGGTCAAAAGATGGGAATATGCTCCCATACCCAAATCATGAGTAGGGTGGTCCTGCAACTGATACTGTGCCCCTGTAGGTAGACTACCTCGTGCAATTGATGGTATAACATGGCCAACAAGCATGGCCCCCAAGTGAAAACGGTCCTCTGTGACCTCATCCGAACAAGAACATCCCCCCATCCAATGGGAAATCCATGACCATGATGATCTGGGATCAGCAATCCGACGATCAGGGTCATAAGTATGGCATCGAATCGAGGAAATTGGTTGGCTATAACATCCCAGTTGATCTCAAAACCGTCCAAAGCCAACTGTGCACCATTGGTACCCTTGTATCTCTTTGTCAAAACCTGTCATCCTTGGTGTGGATCATAGGCACGATCGAAATGCAGAGAATGCAGTAAACATCCTCCATAGTCACAGTCGCCTCTCCAGTAGGTAGGTGGAATGAGTAGGTCTCAGAATGCCACCTCTTGCAAAGAGCAGTAAGCAAACCTCTTTTTTCCTGAATAACGGGCATATACATCACATGGTATAGGCCTAGGGCCATCAGTTGCTGCCTCTGTCTATCACTGAGACGATCTTGGAAAGCATAAGTAGCTGGCCAGAACTCTCATGTATAAATGGGCACAAGCCGACTCTGCACAAGGAAAGGGCCAAGGATTAGAACATATTGAGAAGCATTATGGAAATTTTTGTACTACTGGCAAGTCAAGGGTACAAAAAAGTTAAGCTCGACACAAGTCAACAAAAGTCAACTTTAGTCAACTTCAATTGCGTCGCATTGACCGCAAATGCGTCACAATGTTTCAATTGCAACTCGGGACAAGACAAATGTGTTGCAATATATCAAATGCATCATTCTAAATGGCAAATGCACAAGCAAACATTGATTGCGTCATTTAATCTATCAAATGCACGATCTAACAATGAATGCATTGTTAGGCTTGCCAATTGCGTCTCGATTTCTCAAATGCGTCACAATTTTATCGAATGCGTCACAAATCTGTCAATTGCATCACAAAAAGGTGATTGCGTCGTTCACTCTCACAGATGCGCAATCACACAAATAGCCTATGCTACCCATGGCACTTGTGTCGCGACACAATCAAATGCGGTAAACACAAAGGCGTTTGCGGCTTTTGCGATAACATTTGCATTGCACCACAATTGTTTTCCCCCCATTTAACCCTCATAAATGCATCAAAATTGAAATTTGACAAGTTGGATAGGGTACTTACCAGTGCCCCTGCACCCTCGGGTCGTCAGAATGTGCACACGCGATATCTTCAGAAGTCTTGGAGGTCATGCACTAGAATGGTTCCGCCCATAGAGAAATTCTTGAGGAAGCATTGGTTTCATCCATAGTCTCCGCCAATCTCAATACAAAAAAATTCTAAGCTACGGTGAGAAACATTATCACCCGATATCTGCTCACATTTTTTGATCAGGACTTCCCCGCTCAGCCATCTCACAACTGTGAACTTCACCTTGAAGTCCTGGTTCTTAAAAATAAAGTTAAGAGGGCCTTGGTGGATAGGGGTGGAGGTTTAAACATCTGTTCTCTCAAGCTTGTAAAGAATCTAGGATTCTCCGAGGATTCCATTGAAAATGGAAATGGCATCACAATCAAAGCTTACGATGATCAAGAAAGAGTGTCTTAGGGAACTATCCAACTCCCTATTCAAGTAGGGCCAACCACTATGGAAACCACCTGCTAAGTCCTTGACCTTTATTTTCCTTATAACATCCTCCTGGGATGTCCATGGATCCATGGGATGCAAGCAATCGCATCAACCTTCCATCAGTGCATCAAGTTCTCATACCAAAATTAGGAGGTCACAATCTACAGTGATCCTAAGCCCTTTGCCTATTGCAAAAACCTGGAAGCAAAGTACTATAAAATCCTCCAAGTCCCAAAGAACAATGAAGGCCCTTCAACTTTGTATATAGACCCAACCAACATTGCCTCCACTTCTGGTACAAAGACACCCTCCATTCTTGACATATATAAAATCAAAGTCATAATCCAAGATAATGGGTGTGGGGATTACAAAATGAAGAAAGGATCCTTCATGGTAGGGGAGTTACCTCAATCCCCCAGATCCCATGGACAACCCCAACTTGCCAATACAACAACTCAAACCTTCTGAGTGGATCCCTCTCGATTCAAAAGTTGGGGTGATCTAGGTTGAGAAGTAGTAGATGAGAGAGGCATATCCAGTCTCCTCTATCAAGATGAGAGACCTATACCAACCCTTCCTATGGATGATGCCAACATAGGACTTCAATTAATGTTGGGCATGGGCTATAAGAGGAATGAGAGTCTTGGAAAGAACAACAATGGATGATTGGAACCTATCATTGTAGAAAAGTGCATGAAGAATCTTGGCCTTGGGTGTACCCCTCTAAGTGTAACCATATGTGGCAGAAGTCCCTCAGTTAAAGCAGTCAGGACTCCCTCTCAACTATCGATAGCCTCCCTTCAGTTACCTATATCCACAGGTCGAGTCATAGACAACTTTACCTTTGAAATAACTAATGTCTATAGTGATAGTGACGAGGATACCATAAATAAATTACCTATGTTTTTTGAAGACTCCTCCCTATTAATTATCAACACCCTATCTTTTGATTCAGACCATCAAAACCATAAAATAAACCTAGTCTATCCCCAACTCATTGATTACAACCAACAAGGACCACCGGTTCTAGACACATTCAAAAATATGAGGTGGTCTCAGAATTCATGGGATTGTGGGATATGATGCCATATGGAGATCATAAAGTTGGGTTTGACATCATACTAGATACACAAGAGTATTACAGGGAAACGATTGAATCCTTCAGTTGCAAAAGAGAAAAATTAAGAATAATCTCAAGGTCTTTGAGTGAAAACCACACTGTGGCACTCTCTGACCCTAAAATAGTAAAAATAAAGGATGAATACAACGATGAAAACCTCTCTGAGGTGCCAGAGGATGAACGATTTAATCTTCCTCTCAGTTCCATTCATCAGGAAAAGTCAACGATTCTGGCAGAACAGTGCAATCCAATTAATCTGGGAACAAAAGAAACACCAAACATAACATTCTATGTTGAGTCACTTCTCATAGAAGAACAGGAACTCCTCACTATGTTCCTAAAGGAAAGAAAGGTAAACTTCACATGGAATTATGTCACTATGCTTGGGCTTGATCCAGAAGTTGTAGTTCATCACCTAGTTGTTTATCTTGAAGCAAAGCCTGTGAGACAAAAGTTGAGAAAAATTCATCCCCAAATAGCGTTGCTGGTCAAAATAGAATTATAAAAGATCCTAGATGTAGGTTTCATATGGTTGATTGACTATCAAGAGTGGGTCTCAAACCTCATACCTATTTCAAAACTGAATTGGGGCATCCGCATCTACACAAATTTTAGAGATTTGAACAAAGTGTGTCCCAAGGATGACTTTCCACTTCCAAACATTGACATGATCATGGATATGACAGCTGGACATGAGATGCTATCACTAATGGATGAATTCTTAGGATATAATCAGATCATGATATCTAAGGAAGACCAACACAAGACAATGCTCACTTGTCCGTGGGGAACATACTGTTCAAATATGATGCCATTCAGGTTGAAGAATGCAAAAGCAACCTACTAGAGGGCCATGACACTGATATTCCATGAGATGATCCATAAAACTATGGAAGATTATGTGGATGAAATACTAGCTAAATCAAAGAAACAATGGGACCATATATTAGCTTTGAGCTCCATTTTTGATATAATAGAAAAGTATAAGGTCTGACTTAATTCAAAGAAGTGCATCTTTCAGGTACAATCAAGAAAGCTCCTGGGGTACATCATATCAATGGGAGGAATTGAGGTATATCCTTCCAAATTCAAGGTGATCCTCGAAATGGAGGCACCTAGAATATTGAAGTAGCTAAGAGGCCTACAAGGAAGACTCCAGTCCATCCGTCGATTCATAATGCAGCTAGCAGACAAGGCAATCCCATATTATCATATACTCCACAAGGGGGTAGCATACAAATGGGATGATAAATTTGATCAAGTGTTCAACAAGATCAAATATTATTTTCTCACACCACCAGTCCTTATGCCACCGATTCCAAGCAAACCTTTGATCTTATACATATCAGCAACAACAACAACCCTAGGCGCTCTCTTAGCACAACATGATGAAAAAGGGAAGGAGAGAGCTATCTAGTACATAAATAGGACCATGGTAGGACATGATTTGAACTACAAACCTATTGAGAAAGCCTGCCTAGCAGTCATGTTTGCAACTCAAAAATTCAGATATTACATGCTAGCACATCAGATCAAGCTCATTGCAAAGATAGACCCACTCAAATACCTACTTTCCAAAGAAACTCTCACAAGACGGATGAATAAGTGGGTCATGATCCTAACAGAGCATGACATCGAGTATGTAGAACACAAGGCCACCAAAGGACAATAAATCATAGATCAACTAGTAGAGGCACCAATTTATGCAAAGAATCCACTTGTTTCAGAATTCCCCGATGAATCAATGTTCAACCTCAATATAACAGATTACTGGAAGATGTATTTTTATGGATCCTACACACAACATGGTTCAAGAGTGGGAATTTTTTTTTATCACTCCACAAGGGGATTGCATACCTAAATCATACAAATTGTCATTCCCGTGCACATACAACATCGCAGAATACGAGGCTCTTGTCATAGGGCTAATAATTGTAGCATAATGGAAGATCATGGCACTTAAGGTCTAGGTCAGTAAGTTAACAAGTTAGTCAAATCGGAGTATCAATAGTTTGTCATCTAGTCAATCTCATGATCACCTAATCACAACATGTCCTAGGATGCATCCTTCCTACAATGGACATCAACATCAGGCATCACCATAATTTAATCTTGGCTAGGGGTATGAAGAGCATTAGCTTGTTTGTTTACTTTATCTTTTTCTTGTTGACTTATCTTATTTTTCATTCATTCCAATGACCTCTTGATGATGCCTAATCAAAAAGTCTTAGAGAGAAAGGAATGGGGCAACGATCATTATATTTTTATCTATTGTGCTTGTTGGATATCCTTGTAAAATAACTTCATCATGCGTGCTTTGTTTGGTTTGTAGGGAGGTTGTTTTAGGTATCTTGTTGACCACATAGGAAGGTTTTGTTTTCTATGTTTTGGTTTGAGATGTTTAGAATATCTGAACTACATTTTGAATAAGGTTTTGTATACCAAGTGTGAACAAGGGTGCTCCTATTTTATCGTCGAGTCAAAGTCCATCACACTAGGTACAATGCCATCTTGGTTCTTTATACCTTGATGCATTGTACCTATGTGTATTATAAAACATAAGGTAAATGGCCCTTTTAAAATCCTAATTCCTGATATCATTATCATCACCATCATCAATAAAGTAGGCTTGTTGGATCTTCTTTCTTCCATCTTCTTTTCGTACTAACATGGTACCATGATAGTTACTCAAAAACATCACAAAAATGCATCCACCCTACATCCACCAATCATCAGCATAATGCATATCATATAGGAAACATAGATGCATTGCATTTCATCATTAATATAGAATCATTACTATTATTTGCATTCCATCGTAGATATTATCACATAAGCATTATTAAGTCATCCATGGCATAATTATCATATCATAGACATCATCATTATCATATACATATTCACACCATATCATAATAACCTCATTACATATAATAATCATTTACATTTCATGTAATAATCATTTCACATTATCATATTACTTGCATTACATGTCATAACATTTGCATCCATAAATAATTACAAAATAGGAATCTTGGCATCACGTAATCATCTCACGTATCACATAATCTTAAAATATTACATTTATATTTTTGCATTACATTCATCATAGGTCATCTTACATCATACACTAACATTAGTATCATTTCACATAAACTCATTGCATTTATTACCACATAGGCATTATTAACTCATCCATTGCATAATCACATATCATATCACATCATAAATCATTACATATCCATATTCATATGACATCCTTTTTATCATTACATTTATACATATTACCATTGCATATCATATATCATAAATACCATGCATCATCTCACATTGTTACATTCATATTCCATTACATAAAATAATCACATTTTCATATCATGACATGTTGCATTCATATAGCATCCATCATAAATGCATAGAAAAGAGAAGAAAAAAAATATTACACTTGCATATCATTGCATACATTTCATAATCATAGTACATCACATAATCCATTTAAGATGTAGTTTAGAGAATCATTTGCATATCATAACATATTGCATCCATACATCATCATCATAAAGTGCATAGAAATATACAAAAAGAAATACATTTATAACCATGTGCATCCATGAAATATTCGCATAATCATTGCATCACATGAGAAAAGTCATTACATATACATATCATGCATGTCATAACACATAGGAAATTAAATACATCATGCATAAGTAAAGTAGGACATCTCATAAACAAATTCAACCATCTCATATATATATAAAATGTGTAACTGTCATGGTACAAAGATCGGGATCAATTGTGTATAAATCAAAGTATATGATACAATCAGGGCAATAAAAAAATAAAATCCCATAGATCAAAAAATATTGTCTCTGATCAAAATGTGAGGCTAGCCTTGATGGCTGAACCCCTCACCCTCCTATCTCTCGGTAGGATCCTCAAGCTACCTCATGCCTGTTTTCTATGAAAACTCTAGAACTCGGGCTGCTACTGGTACTGCTTGTCTGTAATGTAGCCGGTAGTACTCAACCTCTCTCATTGCCTTCCGATATACCCATGTAGACACTATCCTACCCTATGATGCATAGGCCATACTCTCAAGTTGTCGTCTCTCACTTATCTCTTGGTCCCACTCTGATCAGGCCTAATATCTCTTTGTAGTAAGCACCCAAGCCTTTTGTCGGGCCTGATCCCTCTCAGTTATGAGAATCTACACCTATGCCTATAGCTACTGAATCAATGCATCTTTTTGATCTGGCTGCATTGGTGGTGGTGATGGGGGCTGCTATTATGGGTCCCTCATGATCTCTCTCTCCCCATCTCTGGGTTGCTCTTGGGGTGGTTTCTATTGTGGCTGGTGCGGAGGTGGCCCACATCCAACCCTGTCCTCATCTTTATCCCTCTCTCCATCCCCTCTTCCTCCCTGCCCCTACCCTTGGCCTGTTGATCTACCTTTGGGACGCCGATGTAGGGGTGCCACACCTGGATCTGTCAATCTAAGGGGTGGTCTGAACCAATCTGTATAGGCCCGTGTGACCCCTGCATCCCCCTGTCCTTGATCATATGGCCATGGTTTGGCCACCAACTTCCTGATAGATGTCATGACCTCATCAACCAGGATGGGTCTGCCCCATGTAGTCTCCCTCGTAGTACATACAAAGATGTCTGCGTACTAGTCATCAAGATGGTTCTGTATGTCCCCAAACTATCTAGCCACTCTATTTGGTAGGTATCTCTCTATAATCATGTGCTCTCAGCCTTGCATTAGTCTATCCTACTGAGCAAAAAATAACTATTGTACATCATCATACCATGGACCCATGCTGAGCTAGGGCCTCCAAGTGAACACTATCATCTCATTGATGACCCTCCTCCAATGGGAAATACCACCTGCCCCTATGTGTGTAAATGTAATATGGGCCCCTCCGTACCACCAAACAATCAGGTGATCTAGCTCTAAGACAACCACAGTAACCTATGGGCAGAGCACTGCAATGTGCTCCCAGGCCCAAAAATGCAATAATGTAACTCTGACCCCAATGGCCCGTCTATCTAAATAAGAAAACTCATGGAGGTCTCAGTAGAGTGAAGCCAACATCACTGGCCCCTAGGAAAATCAGTCCCTCTGATGGAGCATCTGTTCCCATGCCAGCCCCCATCCTAGGCTGAAGTATCGGCCTCATCGATCTGGTGCCACAAGCCCTAATATAATGGCAACTACAATTAGTCTAAAAGCGGGCACTGCGACCCTATATCGTTCAAGATCAATTTTCCCCTTAGATAAGAGAATTGCCACAAGCTCTATGACCTCATAGTAGGCATCCCTCCCAGCATCAGCATCATAAATAAATCTCACCATGTGGATGGGTAGTCGAAGGATGCACCAGACATCCTCCAATGTGATTGTGGCTTCGCCAGTAGGCAAGTGAAACGAAGATGTCTCACTGTGCCATCTCTCGACTAGGGATATCATCATCCCTAAGTGTGTCCAGACAAGATAGGCATAGGCAACATACCAAAGTCCTATCACCCCAAGGTTCTTTTGGAGTAGCTCATGTAACTTGTCTAACCGACTAAGAATCGGGCACCTATGCTCCCATGAATGCAATATCCCAAGGTCCTCCTGCGTAGGAAAAGCCACAATGTCAAGTTTAAAAAAAAAATTGAGATGTTGGCCTGAGTGTTCTCAAGTCAAACAACAAATACAACTCTATTTGTAGTTGCGACATAGTTTGCAAATTCCAAACTGCACTACCGCAATATAGTTTGACCGCGCCCCCCAACCCTAATTCCTAAATTGCACCGCTGCTATGCATTTCTCATATGCGGCAGACTTTGGCCTAAACCCTAACTTTCTAAACAGAGTTGCAGTGGTGCTCTTCACATATGCGGCACACTTTGAGGCCGCACGATGCTGATTTTGCACCCTCAACAATTCTATATAACGTTGCTTAACCTAAATTTATCTTTGGACCCTATTAATTGCACAAAAAAATCAAAATCAAGAGATGGGTAATGATCACATACCAGTGGTCCTTTGTCGTTTGGATATTGGTACACTCATACTCAATCAAAAACATTCCATGGAAGCAATCTTTGCACCATCTCGATCAATGCTTAGAGCTCGAAGTGCAAAATTTTCTAAAGGCTAAGTGTACAAATGAATTGAAAGTGACCCCTTGGGGTCTATTTAAGCCTAAAAAATTAGAATTTTTTGACCCTCTTTAGTCATCCAACTAGGGTTTTGGACCCCCGATCTTGGTTTTTCCCGAGCAAGGGTTGTTTTGCATCAATTTTTTGGCGTTTTGGCATTTTTTTTGGCATCTTGGACCCTTTCTAGACCCGTTGGGAAGCTTGTCCTCTTTTTTCGCGAGACCACCCAAAAATCCAAATTTTCGTCTGATCTCTCGAGGGGGCAGTATACTAGAATAATCCTTCTCACTAGGGTAGCACTAGGGCATCTATTTTTTTTTTCTGAATTTTTTTTTTTGATCTCAGTAGTTTATTCTTTGAACCAACACAACAAGTGTATTACTTCGAAGAGGGGAAAAATGTAGACATGAAAATTATGCAGATTGATCTTATAAACCTGATCCTCATCTTACTAACATTGTTTCTTCCTAAATCATCTCCTTTACTAATTAATTTAATTGAATAATCTTTATTTGATTAAATTCATCATATTTCCTCTCTCAATTAAATAAATCAAATTTATTTGATTAAGTCATTCTCTTCTATTAATTAGATAAATCATCTTGTTTAATTAATCCTATAGTCTCTCTTTTAATTAAATAATTCACTTTATTTAATTAAATCTCTAAAATCGTCTCTTTAAATTAAATAAATTAATCTTTATTTGATTTAATCTAACATCACCTTCTTTAATTAAATCAATCAATCTTTATTTAATTAAATCTAGATCATTATTCCTCTCAACTTTGATTTAAATAAATCATAAAATCTCAGTCAAAATTGTCAAATCATCTAATTTCTACTTAAATTGATCAAATCATGATTAATCCTAATCCTAATCACTTCAATCCTCTAGATTTTGCAACTTGCACAATAAATTGATTTATTTGATTTATAAATTCATCAATTTCCATTCAAAAGGGCATCTTTTATGGAATATTCTTCCAATTCAAAAAAATCCCTCCAAAAGGGATGAGTACTTCCAACAAGGCATTAAAGGTCTCCTACATGTCCTTTGCCTTGAGCCAAGTGGAATTTACTCCATTTCTTATTCCCTCTAAACTTGTCATCTCAATAGTTTCAAATCCACCTAGCCATATTTATGTGCACATTCACCCAAATGTGCTCATTCCTCCTCCAATCACATGTGGACAAGTGGCCTTCTCTTATTGGGTTGTATTTTGTCCCACATTCATCCAAATCCTTCAATCTCCCATTCTTCAAATCTATAAATAGAGGGCTTCTCATATTGAATTGATCATCCACAATCTATGCAAGCTTACTATACTTAATTTCATCCACAACTTCATCCATTTTCATCTAGGTTTCATAGTTTTTATCAATCTTATCAAGGTTTTGTCAAATTTGCATCAAGGAATCAAGAATCATCATCAAAGACCATCAAATCACATCAAGGAGTTGGGAAAGGGCCATTTTCCACATCAAAATGGCACCAATTCCCCCATCGGATTGAAATTTTGCTCATTAGATAGGATTTAATTAGCTTTTATTGTGGTGTTCTTCATTTTATTTCCCATTTTGATGTTTCAATCTAATTTCATGGGGAATGTTGATTCTAGCTTGCATAATGATCTAATTTTGTGTTTTTTCTTTGCGAATGTGTAGGTATAGAAACTCCATTCACAAGTATACATGAAATTTTAGAGTAAGAAAATGATTATGAACTAATTTTAATAAGGATCTAACACATTCTGATGATGTAGTCACTATTTTGCACAATTAGCCCTTTACACCGATTTCAGGCACTTCATTGTTTTCATTCTACTCTTTCACTTTATACTTGCAATCACCACCTTCACAAAATAACTTTATCTTCTATATATATATCCTCCAAAATAACACAAAACTCCAATATGTTGGCTCCAAGATGACTGTTGGATGAAACAATCGATATTACATGGGTTGACACCAAAACACATTCAAAATAAAAGAGATTTAGTTATGGATCATCATATGCTATTCTAGGGCCCAAATTCATCACAAAACATTCTTCAAGACAATATTAATTCAATAAGATCAGTCACAAAGAATAAAACAAGTCATTTCAGCCCAAGTAGTATCAATGCCATCAACATTGTCACTATTTGATTTTACATAACCGGGGAGATACCAAAATTGTTATGCAAACTAATATATAGTCACTTTAGATCATGCACAATATTCATTCAAAATTTTCTTGAATTTTTTATTCATAATACATTGGCACAAGAGGAGAAACCCACTGGATATACAAAAAAGAGTAGTTTAGATAGACTGTAGCACACTATTATTCAAAAATTGAACTTGTGGACCAACACAACACATGATACTACCAAGTAGTATGATTTATTATTGCATAAAATATTTACAAAGCTTCAAGATTATCCCTTCACTTCTAGAAGAATGTGGAGCATTCCATCAGGCTTCCATTGTTTCTTTCATCTATCAAGGTTCATATCAGAATGTTGTTACTTGTAACTTTTACAACATAAAGTGTGATGCCATGATTTCTCGGATGTGGCACCTTTACAACACAATCTTCTTTCCTTTATAACTGGAAGAAAAAATACTTCTCTGTGGAAAAATACATATCACCATATCATGACTTTGTCATAGATTCTATCTTGTGAGTGATTTAGCACAACTTATACAACCTATCTTTGTGTGTGGTGGTGGAACCTACAAAATCCATGGCCATTTTGTCAAAATTTTGAGTCTCCTGAGTGCTAGGGTTTGTTTTTCATGCATTAGGATTCTATCTTAGGGCTTAAAACCCTTCATGTCTTCACTATTTTTCTAAAACCCTTCTAAAACCCTAATTGTTCCGTGCCTTTTACTCTTTTTTATATACACTCATTGAATCCCTATGACCAGTTCCTGGTCATCCAAGTTAAAACTTATGTCAAGGTGGTCATGTGTTCACTGGCCCCTTTACCTTTTCTTCCTGATCGTGGTGGACCCTTAAGATATTCTGTCATTTCCATAAGTTGCAGGCTTAAATATTTTCATCTCCTAAGTCTTATGTCCTAAGGCGGCCCCATTCTAAGTCATGAATTATACACATGTGTGTATTAACCTTTTAAGTGTGGAGGTGGGCCCTTGATCAAATGGAAGACGATAAAGTAAAACATTGAGCGAATTTCAGCTGTTCCCCATGTACCCTGCACAATTAAAATAATCAGTAAAGAAATCTTGTGGGGTTAGCGAGCTTCTACCGCATGGCATGTACATGATGTGGGTCCCACAGTCTTCAAGATTGGCATTGGTGGTGGGTCCCTTGATCGATGGTTCTTATTTGGTGATGCGTGTCTCTAATAGGACCCAAGTGGGAAGGTTGTCAATGTAATTGATACTATGGTGATTGTGCAACCTAGATTTAAAGTGAATGATCGGACAGTGCATGCACACCCCATTGAGGATCAATGGGCCCATTGTTAAAGCTTGCAGGGTTAGTGGGCTTTGGATGCATGTCTTGGTGGACCCCGCATATGGAAAGTGGTGTATTAAGTAGATTTGTGGTGGATATTTAAAGGGTCATTCATCCAATGGACAAGATTGAAGGATGACTTGCATTGACTGTCATAAGGTGAATGATAGGATGACATATTGCAAACTTTTAGTGGTTGATTTTGCATCATTATTGAAAATCAATGATTGATGGTTAAAATATCATATACATGAGATTTGTGGTGCTAGTGTAAGAAGGAAGATCAAATGACTATGATTTGAAGACATGATGTTAAGTGAATGTTGCAAGATCAATGATGGATATTTGAACAATCACTTATCTGATAGTTGGGTTTTTAAGTTATGAATAGTGAGTGATAGGAGCTGGACCTTGGTGCAAGTAAGAAAAATCGATGACCAAAATTCAAAATATGATTTCCCAACAATTATCTACTCTTGTTCATGGGTATTGACTGCACAGTAATGGTGCATCTATTTCTTAGCTACTAGATCGACTCCACAGGGCTTCATATCACATTTTTGTGCTTCTTCCAAGGCTGAAATGAATACTGGGCAGCACCATTTATTTATTGATGCATTGCAGTGGTTATACTCTTTGTCAGGATATGTTCTTCTTGTTTTGATCGTGGATTTCTTAGGAGTACCATGCCTATTTTCAGAACACCATCAATGCTAGAGTGTGCTCCAGAAGTCAGGAGGATTCATGTTTGGTTATTGCATTATTTTGGGGGAAAGTCCTCGGTGGACTACAGTTTGATCTGGGTGGTTAGGTCTGAAACCCTAGTTTGGTTAGTGTTATCAATTTCAAATTCAAATTTGAGTTATGCCTATACTATAAAGGAAAATTTTGTACATTTGGTCGAGTTTCCATCCTCTTTGATTTTTGTAAGTCTTTTGTCTTAGTCTGTATAGTTTTTTTGTCTCACGCTTATGAAGGAAATGGTGTAATGCTTTCTCTGTAATAGCAATAGATGACCTAAATGTTCATTTCATTGTGCTCTTAAGTATTGTATCGACTCTATCATGCTCTTTGGTTTTGTACTAACTATATTTAAATCAATATAATCAAGGATTTTTTTAGTTCTCAGTCACATTTGTTGATCTTGAGTGTTTGATTTGTTAGTTTATGTTCAAGGAGTAGAATAATTTCTTTCAAGTCATATGTTAGGGTAGTGATGATGCAATAGGGATTTCAAAGAAGTTTGATAATTATGTTCTTTTGTTGGTTTCTTGCTGTAAGGTAGCAAGTTTATAAGAAGTCAAGGTGGGTCTACTATAGGAGTATTACTTCATTTCTAGACTCCATGTGGATAAGGAAATGGCCAGTCTATGTTTACAAGCCTAAGTTTGAGGTGGATCCAATTTCAATTCAAAAGAAAACCTTTTAATCTCTTGTATTTAATTTTATGTTTATTTCCATACTACCATAAGATATTGAAGATAAGGGAGAGTTGTGTAGATAATTTAGCCCATTGAAGGCTTCCCACCATTGTAGTATGATGATCTACCTTAATGTATAGGGACACCCACCTTGGTCCTATGGAGCCTAAAGTGCAGAGGACACGCTTTCCAATCAGTCATCTCCTATTCGTTGGCCACTGACCTAGGGTCTTAGAGTATAAGGAGTAGCTACCCTTTAGGACATATTAGACCATCAGCTGGAAACACCAATAGATTGGTGACTCTACTGGTGAGAAGTTGAGAAGATCTAGTAGATGACCATCTTTCCTTAATAGGGTCATTGAAGTTTCAAAGTTTCTATCAAAGTGCATTAGTAAGAAGAAATATTATTCCCATAAAGTTTAGTGGTGACTCTGTACTCTGAAGACTAGTTGAAAAGAAGTTGAAATAATGCACGGAAGAAGATCAATCCACAATCCTGACCCTTCAATAAGGACGGAGGGATGAGACACAAGAAGTAGATCAGCTTGGAGAAACAAGAATCGAAATCAGAAGAACAAGGATACAAGTAAGTCTTATCCTACCTTTGGTAAAAATACTAGTTATATTCTGCATAGTCAAGATAGTTCTGATTTTTCTCAAGAATAATATGCTCTATTAAATGAGGAAGATGGATTAACTACCCCACTAATAAGACCTATAAAATCTCAGAGAAGAGAAAGCAAAACAAGAAATATAGATCAGGATGGGGTTGACCCTTCTCAAGAACTTTTAGATTAGAATCCACCCCTTGGAAATTCTATGATACAACAATTGTAATTTGAGCCTACTGCTAAGAAAATCTACACCTTTTCTTTTGAAAACCCAGTTAACCTCCACAATACCACTTAATTCCTTAGTCAAACACATACCTCAAATGATATAGTCCAAACCAAGGAAGAAGTCCTAAATGAAACTAGGGACCTTTTGTTTTAAATAAAGAGATCAAAACAAGAAAATGATAGAGAAGAAATGATAAAGAGAAGGGATGAAGAAAGGAAGGAGCTTGATGATTTGAGAGATACAAAAAATGCTTCTAGTGCTCCTATACCTACACCTGAAACTCATGTTGGGACTAGTAGTCAAATAGGTATGCCTCTATGTACTTCCCATGTGAATACGTGGACTAATCCTCAACTAAACACTACTTCATAGAATGTGACTAGTGATGCCTATATAAGAATTAATTCATGTGGAGGTGCACGCCCTTCTAACTCCCAAAGTAATCCATAAATGAGTTATATGCCCATGAGTTCTTGTGTTTTAGTGGGCCCTCAGATAAGCCTCACACAAGGTCAATATTATCAACCTAAGAAAAATGTTGGAAGTGTGTCCCATCCACCATTTGTGGGACAAAATATAGGGGTTGGAAATTTTATGCCATACACTCCAAGATAGTTTTAGGGTGGCCCTCAAGTGCAAGGGAGTGTTCCACCTTATGTGGGAAACCAATATGTTCTCATACCATAACAACCATATATACAAAAAAATATTACTCACAACTAAGGAGGTTATCAACACTTTGGAGGAGTTAATGTTTATGGAAGAAGACCCCTGTAGATGGATACATATAGACAACCTGATTTTGAGGGAATCCCTATATTCCCGAATAAAGTTCCCAATGAAGTAAGGAAATTACTTTCTAAATTCTCTAGAAGTGATACCATGATAGGTGAGGAAAACTTAGGTGTTTTCATGAACTTATTAGGAGATTTTGAAGTGGAGCATGAAGATGTGAATATGAAGCTATTCATGTAGTATTTAACTATTGATGTAAGAGATTGGTATAGAAGCCTCCCAGAGGCTAGTGTTGGATCTTGGGAAGAATTCCAGAGGGTTTTTAGAGAGTAGTATGGTGAATACATAGACCCAAGATTTGTGTTGAATGAATTCAATAACATTGATAAAGGTCAAAATGAAATGGTATCAGAAAATAATATTAGATTCCAAAAGACTATGTCCAAGCTCTTAGCACATTTAAGACTAAATGAAGATGTTTGTTTGGTTACATATCTCACCGTCTTTGATTCTAAAATGGGTTA
The DNA here is from genome assembly GCA_007115665.2 of Sequoiadendron giganteum. NCBI lineage: Eukaryota > Viridiplantae > Streptophyta > Pinopsida > Cupressales > Cupressaceae > Sequoiadendron > Sequoiadendron giganteum. The sequence goes on from CM021106.1 coordinate 491,010,501, forward strand.
TCATCTCAGAGATAAAAATCCTCAAACCTTAATATGTGAATACAAGATTGCAATCCATATTGAAAGCAATAAAAGAGCTTCAGGTGAAATAGGAAGGAGAGAAGATGTAAAACTTATCAGAAACCCTAAGGAGCACATAAGTTGAAAGAGTGATGATTAAGGTAAAATTGGATAAAATGATGACTATCATTGAGGATTTGGCCTACAAGGTAACAAGAAATGACAAAGGTTTGTCTCATAATAAATTGACTTATCAAGGACAAGAGAGAAGGCCTAAAATTTCAGATTAGCCATATATTACTAGTTGGAATAATGGTAGGCCTATTCAAAATAGTCAGAGAAATGTGCAAAACAATGAGACCCCTAATCCTTTGAAAAGAAGTAATACAAACTTTATGGATGATGCTCCTTAGTGTGACCTTTGTCAACTACCACATTCTTCTTTCTAGTGTAGAGCTGCTCAATCCTTTGAGGATAACTATGAATTATATAATGATTGTGATGATTCACAAAGGAAAGATTACGGTGCCAACATGTTGTTTGGATTGGATATAAATATTGATGAGGAAGGATGCTCAAATGAGGATATTCACATCAGAAGGCATGATTCACATTCTTATCATTACCAAGTTTTTCCTGATAATGAAAATGATGATGCTTCTAGGGTAAACAATTTAGAATCAAGAGAAAATGTGAGGCTAAGGAGGCCTTCAGATGAATAGATCAAGTTGTTAACTAACAAGGCTATTGCAAAGGATAGAATTTCTTACAATCTGAGGAATAGGATAGTCAATAAAGATCAAGGTAATTCGAGCAACCTCTTCATAAAAGAAGGGGATGGTGATGTAAAGGAGAAGAATTCTACAAAGAAAATGAATATCAAAGGAAACGAGGTTAAGGATCCTAAAAATAAAGTTGAGGCTTCCTTTGTTAAAGAAAACTTTAAAAGGGAAAAGGATGGTCAAGGGAAAAAAGACACTATTGTGGTTCAGAAAAATAAATCTGAGTGCAAGCTATTAGAGTAATTAGGTATTTAATTTATTAATTAAACAATATTTGTTTAATTAAGTAAAGTTCCCTTTTACCTCTTTTCACTTAAGCTAGCATTAGGTGCATAATAATTAATTACTTTATTAATTATTATTGTGCAAGCCTAGGGTTTTCCTTTTTAGGGTTTTCATCTATATGTAGTTGAAAACTATCTTTTGTATCATTAATTCATTTTACATTTTCAAGTGAATACATTGCTCCACATTCTTGAGCATTTCCTTTGTTGCTTCTCTTTGCTTCTCCTTGTAACAGGTTATTTTCTTGTGAAGATATTTTGGGCTTCTGTGGTGTTGTATTTTCTCAACTCCAACATGGTATTAGAGCTTTAGATTTGCAGCTACTTGTTCTTGTTTTGAGATTTTGCATTGGAAGCAAATCTAGGGCTCTAAGGTTTCTTCTTGTGGAATCAACATACTTTGAATTTTAGGTTCACTTTGGGCTCAAATGGACATTGCCATTGGATTCGTAGTGCCCAAAAACCCCTAAATCAACTATCAAATCATCGATTTTGGCCATAGTCAACTAGCGTTGCAAAAAAAATTTTAGGGTTTGGCCGTACGGCCCCCTAAAAAAAAAAACGTAAAAAAAATAATTAAAAATAAAAAAAACAAAGGTTTTTGATTTTTTATTTTGCACGGCCAGTGCAAATTATTTCAGCTGCTCGGCGACCACCATCACGCTGCTCGTCGGCCTCCGCACCGTCGTCTACACCGCCACGCCACCGAGCTTGGCCATCTGTGCTCCACCTGTTTCCCATGCTTAGCTCCCACTCCGTGCTCAACCACCTCGCCTAGTCCGCTCCCTGGCCACCTCACCCAGTACGCTCCGCCATCGCCCAGCTTAGCCGCCGCTGTGCCACCTGCGTCGTCCACTCCACCCACTCCGACCGGCCACCTCCTGCTCTGGCCGCCACTTGAGCTCCATCGACCCCACTTTGGCCACCACCCGGGCTTCATCGACCCCGCTCCGAGCTCTGCCAACCCCGCGGGCTCCAAGTTCTGCCGACCCCTGTCGACTCTTCCACCACCCACCAAGGTCACATGGTGACCAGGCACTAAGCGCCCAGCCCCCGTGGGCTTATTTCGCCGGCTCCCAGCTCCAGCGGATGGTCACATGGGTGACCGAGGATTTTGGCCCAGCCCCCAGCCGCCAGCCCCCTAGTCCTGCATGCAAGCAGGGGCCTTTTTTTTAAGCCCTTGAGGGTCATGGAGGCTTTATTGGGCACATTGGAGCAAGTTTCATTCAAATGGGCATAACTCGAGCGTTTTAGCTCCATTTTTTGAACAGGAAGAAGCGTTGGAAAGCTGGTTCTGGCACCGTTCCAGTGATATTGGTAATTTTTTTGATTTTGTAGTTTTGTAGTCGTTTTTGCTTGTCAAAGTTAGAACTTTGTTTTTTCACTCCAAGGGGCGTATCTTTTGCCTCTGAACTCCATTTTGCGCAAACCAATAGGCATTGGAAAGGTATTACAATGCTCTTTCCAGATTTATAGTCTATTTTACTAGAATATTTACCAAGTATGTTTTATTCAGCTTTGTGTGTTTTTACACTTTGCTCAATTACTTGCTTATTCTGGCTCTTACATGGGTTTTGTTTGTATTGGATGGGTTATCTTGATATGTTTTATCATTGGTGAGATCATTAGTCTCTAAATTTTTCATTTGAAGAGTTATCATGGGTTTCTCTACTCATCCTTCAGTTGTTCTTCTGGAACGGGGTAATTATGAGTCATGGGCAAAGGGTATACTTACACATTGTAGGTGGCTTAATATTTTTCCTTATTTGTATGATCTCATACCTGAACTAACAACTTTAGAGGGCAGATTAGCATGGGATATTATTAGAAATCACATAGTAGGACTTATATTGTCTAGTGTTGATCATGACACTATGTTGGTTATATTGGACATTGATTGTCCTCACCCACTTTGGACACATCTTTGGGAGATCTATGGAGACCCTATTCTATCTCCAATAATAGAGGATCCTGCTTCAGATTGTCTCATACCCATTGCTTGGAGAGAATATACACCCTTTGATCATGATACTTTAGAGGAGCTTGAGTATTTATACACCCTTACATGTTCTGATGGATTAGAGGTTTGTCTCACAGTTCCTACTCTTCAGACTGAGACTTCATCAACATCTCTTGTTGTTCTTGATTCAGTGCAGCAGGGAATCATACATCTTCTAGACATAGCTACTTTGGACTCTTATGTTGCAGACATATCTTTCTTGTTTGTTGAGTCCTATATTGCAAATTTGGAGGATTATTTTGAGGACATTCATCTCCTCTACCTTGACAGTCAGGTTATCACTGTTCGCCCACCATTATCCGTGCATTCAGAGGTTGCATTTCAGTATTCTCCACATCAGTTTGGATTTGGAATTATTTGTTTGAGTTCAGATAGTGAGACTCTTTAGCATCCTATCATGGCACACATCTTGAGATAGATTGGTTCATCATTCTTCACAGGGTTTCTTCGACACAGGTCCATGGATCCATTTCTTCCCAAGGGGAGGAATATCATTTGCCGCTTCAAGATCTCCTTTTGGATTCTACATCAAACATCTACCATTGTGACAGGAGTTTCTTCTTTGTGGGGGGGCCTTCTTCTCTCTTTCTATCTCTCTTATGGAGACCATTGTACATGTACTTATATGATAGAAGTTGTCTATGGGGGGTATCATGTTATCCACCTCCTCTCCTTCTTTCATTAGTGCATTGCATTCCTTCCTTGCATTCTATTTTGGGGAGGAGTTTTGTTCCCACTAGATTTTCTCCTTTACCCCATTTCATTTAGTTTGCATTGATTTTGTACATGGGTACCTGATCTGGCCTTGTTGTCGGGACCCATTGCTTTTGCTTTTAGTAGCTTCTTCTAGGTTTTAGCTTCTCCCTATGTCTATCTTAAGGGGGGGTGTTAGAGTAATTGGGTATTTACTTTATTAATTAAACAATATTTGTTTAATTACGTAAAGTTCCCTTTTACCTCTTTTCACTTAAGCTAACATTAGGTGCATAATAATTAATTACTTTATTAATTATTATTGTGAAAGCCTAGGGTTTTCCTTTTTAGGGTTTTCATCTATATGTAGTTGAAAACTATCTTTTGTATCATTAATTCATCTTACATTTTTAGGTGAATACATTGCTCCACATTCTTGAGCATTTCCTTTGTTGCTTCTCTTTGCTTCTCCTTGTAATAGGTTATTTGCTTGCGAAGATCTTTTGGGCTTCTGTGGTGTTGTATCTTCTCAACTCCAACACAAGAAAGTAGAAGACAAAGAAAAGGATGTATCAAGCCTTGATACTCTAAAATATAATGTTGTTGACATGAATCAGATTTTATCACAGATCACAGTAATAGCTACTTTGTTAGAAATTATGAGAATACAGGAACATAAGGAAAATGAATTAGCCTTTATTGTTGGTACATCTATTGTTAGTGATAAGGAAAAGAAAGGGGTGAAAGATTTTGAACCTAAAATAATTCATATTGAGTTGCTTGAAGTATTCATAGGCACCACTTTAAATGCTAACCCTAGTCGTATTGATCCATTTCATGTAACCTTGCAAGTGAATGACAAGTTTATCAGAAATTGCATGATAGATTCTGGTGCTCCACAAATATCATGCCTTTGGAAATCATAAAAGACCTTGGGTTGCATGCCAGTCATACATATGGTAAATGTTTTTCTATGTATTCAATGGAAGTGCCTGTGGTTGGAGTTTTGAATGAGGTTCCTTTCAAGTTGGTTTCCTTTCCTAAGAAGAATTATGCTATGAGTGTAACTATTGTTGATATTTCAGCTCAGTATGGAATGGTCCTATCAAGAGGGTGGGCAACATCAGTTGGGGAAAGTATGATGTTGGACCTTTCTTATGCTATAATAATTTTGAATGGTAGGGATTCCATGCTAATCAAGGAGAAGAGGGATCAACATATAATTGAGGATATTTATCCATAGGAGGATGTGCATTTTGTTGACATAGATATGGACAACTTTAAAGTTGTAAATGTTGAACCAATGAATGTCAAGGATACACAAATAATTGAAGAGATGAAGTAGGAGGTTTAGTCAGGTGGTCTTTGGGCCATGAATTTTGATGGAGCCTACTCAAAAGAAGGTTCCAGAGTAGGGGTGATTCTCATGTCACCAAGAGGTAAGTCTTATAGATACTCATTTTCACTCAAATTTGAATGTAAAAATAATGTTGATGAGTAGGAGACTTTACTCCTTGAACTTAAAGTTGTTGTCAAGCATGGAATTAAATTTCTTAGAGTCTTACATGATTCTGAATTAGTTGTTTCCCAAATAAGATAAAAATATGATTCTAAAAATAAGAGGTTAAAACAATATAGGAATGCTATTTGGGATGACATTGAAATATTTAACGCATTTTCCATTGAGTGGGTAGAAAGGGAAAAACATGTGATAGCAGAATTCCTTGTCAATATTTCCTTGAGGCCGGATGATATTACCTACTCTAGTATATCAAAGGTTGAGACTCAGATGACACCTTCTATTCGAGATAATATTCAAAGTTGACAAATATTTAATGATGATAAGGACTTGTTGAAGTTCTTGCATTATGTGGATGAGTATCACAGTCAAGAAATTGATTTCTAGAATTTTGTGGAGAAAGTAGATGGAAGGGATACCATTCTTGGTAAGGAGGTTATTCAACTCATGACCAATAAAATCCAAAAAGGATTGGTAGCCCTAGAAATATTTTTTGATAACTCAGACAAATGCAATATGAAGCAGAATTCTATACAAGATGAAAACCTTGAGGAAATCAATTTGGGGATAGAGAATGCACCCAAGAAGGCATATATTGGTAAGAGGCTAAATCTTAGGGTTAGAGCTATGATGATAACTTTTCTAAGGAAATATAATCTTGTATTTGCACGGTCATATGATGATTTAAAGGCTTATAGAGAAGATTTATTCCAACATGAGATTGCTCTGAAGCCAGGTGAAAAACCTTTTACGCAGAAGCAAAGGACAATAAATGCTACATTGACATATAAGATGCAAGAGGAGCTCATGAAGCTCAGAGATGGTGGAATCATAAATCCTATCAGACGTTCCACTTGGGTATCAAATTTGGTACCAGTGAGAAAAAAGAATGGAGTAATAAGATTATGTGTTGACTTCAAAAATTTGAATATATCTTCATTGAAAGATAACCACTCATTGCCTAACATGGAGGCAATGCTACATAAGGTTACTAGTTGTTATCTTTTATCTATGATGGATGGGTTTTCTAGCTACAATCAGGTAAAGGTAAAAGAGTCTAAGGAATATAATATTTCTTTTACTACACCATGGGGAACATACATCTATTTTAGAATTCCTTTTGACCTAACAAATGCTGGAGCTACATTTTAGAGGGCCAAGGATGTTTCTTTTTCAGATTTCATAGATGTTTTCATGGCTATATATCAAGATGACCTCACAACACATTCCAAGAAGGAGGAGGAGCATTGTGTGCACCTAGAAAAGATATTCATAAGAGCTTTGGAATATGGAATTTCATTGAACCCTAAGAAATGTACATTTGGGGTTATTGAAGGGAAATTGTTGTGGCATATAGTTTCAAAGGATGGGATAACAATTGATCCAGAAAGAGTTGCATAAATTGATAGAATCCCAATCCCTAAGTCAGTGGAGGGGATCTAGTCATTATTTGGCCAAATTAATTTTGCTAGAAGATTTGTTAAAAACTTTGTTGAAACTACCAGATCCATCTCTAAAATTTTGAGAAAGAAAGAAATAGTTGAATGGGGTGATGAGCCTGTTAAGGCCTTCAATAAAATCAAGAAGGCTATTAGAGAGGCATCGATTCTCAAGTCACCTGATTTCACTAAACCTTTTCATTTGTTTTATTTTGCATCATTCCACACTATTGTTGTTGTCCTATTAAAAAAAATGATGAAGGATATGAACAACCCATTGCTTTCTTTAGAAAATAAATTCAAACAATAGAATTGAAGTATGATATCATGGAAAAATAGGCTTATGCCTTGGTGAAGGCAGTGAATAATTTTAGACCCTATTTGGTGTGTGCTAAGGTAGTGGCTTATGTACCTAGTGTTGTAGTCAAAGATATTTTTATTGAGAAGGAAGTCATAGGAAGAAGGTGTAGGTGGATCAATAAAATTCAGGAATTCAATATTGATATTCAAATCACTGCACTAGTTAGAGGACAAGGTTTAACCAAGTTGATGGTTGAATCAAACCTGGAAGTCAATTAGATAAATCAACTCAGTGAAGATGTTCACACAAAGAAGTGCACAGTCCAAGAATGCATTTGGTATAAAGATGTTTTACATTATATAAGATATATGTCTTGCCCTAATCATATGATTTACATTATTTGAGATATATGTCTTGCCCTGATCATATGACTGATATCAAATTTTTCTACATTATCTGTGATATATGTCTTTCCTTGATCATCAAAAAAGGACCCTGAAGTTACAAGCAATCAAATATGTAATGATTGAGGGTTGCTTATACTAGAGGGATAGGGATGGTGTTATGTTGAGGTGTGTTGATTAAAAATAGGAAAAGAAGATTCTTGAAGAGATTCATGGTGGAGTTTGTGGAGGCCATTACATAGCCAAAACAACTGCCCATAAGATCCTGAGATCTGGGTATTGGTGGCCATCTCTCTTTTCCGATACACACAAAGTGGTGAAGAAATGTGATGCTTTCCAAAGGTTTTCTGGTAAGCTGAAGTTTTTTGGTGCTTTTCCCCTTAGAACATAAAATGTTGAGGCTCCTTTTTAGAAATGGGGAATAGATTTTATTGGTGAGTTCAATGAAAAATCTAGTGGTGGTCATAATTGGATACTGGTTGCCACAAACTAATTCACCAAGTGGGTGGAGGCAATTCCTACAAGGATGGAAACTAGTAAGGTTGTCATTAATTTCATTACGGATAATATATTGATTAGATTTGGCACCCATGTGAAGTTAATTATGGACAATACTATGTGTTTCAAATATGAAGAATTCACTAATTTTTGTAGAAGTTATGGAATTGCCATGTCATATTTGAAAGGAAAAGCAACTGTGCGGAAATGCTTTCCTAATGCGAAAACCATAGAGGAGAAGTGAAAAGACTAGTTTTAAAACATTAAAACACTTAAGATGAACACATGAAGGGTAACCAGAGTAACAAAAATAAAATGATTACAAAGATAACACTAGATTTATGTGGGAAAACCCTTTCGGGAAAATACCCACCACACCAAGAGAAAGACACTTTGTATTACAATAAGAAAAATATTACATACAAAGTTACAGTCCTCACTCTTTGATAGTTAGCTCACAACAGCACTTGATTTTTTAATGCACTCATTGTTACAATGTTGTTTCGGCATTCAGTGAATACAAAACTCATCAACCCTTTCTTCGTATTCTACTTTTTCAGATTGTTCGACTTCTAGTCTATACTGACTATTACAATTCTACATCCAACCACCAACTAGGGTGCATTAATTTCCATCTATCACTGACACACCAAAATGATCTCAGATTGGATCCACCTACAATCCTGCATCGAGCCACCCCCACAATTAATTCGTTGCAGAGAAATTACTAAATTTGGGCTCTATCAATGACCAAAAAACTAATCTCATATGATCTCATAATAAATTGCTTTTCACCAATCCAGCTTCCGACAATAAATTTTGTTTTGCAACAACGGTGCAAAAAGAACTAATGAGAAATTGCCACATGTCACACTGCTATTCATTCTACTGCTTGATCGAGCAGTGATCAGTCAGCTATCATGGTTCTCCAAAAAATCTTCACCAATGCTAACCATTTCATCACATTTTGGGCTAGCAATAATCCGCTATCGCCAAACGCCAACTGCCAACTCCATCAGGTCCCACATGCCATGTGTCAACTACTCAAGAGGTTTTAGAGCAACTGGGAGGGAATTTCCTAGATTCCCAAGAGCCCACCTAGAATGAGCTTTCAAGGCTGCCATGTGTCCACTGCTCACACTCTCTGATTGGCTTACATGGAAGTCATTGGAGCTCCTTTAGGGAATCTCTAGCAGCATTTGCTAGATTCCCCAGGGAACTCTTGAGGCATAGACAAGTGTTAATGGCCAGACAACCCTTCGCATAAAGTAGCTCAAGGTCCACCTTCTCTTTGTTGTGCTCACCTCTTTAACAAGCCACCACGCGTCATGCACATAGGAAATTTTGCTCGGCGAAAAGGTTTTCGGCTGCACCTACTTTAGGATGCCACAAAACATGGCTAACATCGTCGGATGAAGCCAATAGCAACTATTGATGTAGATCATTGGCACATCAATGAGGCATAGTGTTTCCTCCCACCAATAGGTGACCAATCCATCGATAAAACAAAAGCCAACAAACATTTTGCCAACTCCATGCCCATCGACCCATCACTGTGACAACCCTCGAAGTTTTGTTGATCAGATAGAGTCTCTACGACCAATGATCAAAATGAACAAATGAGAACTCCATGGTAAATTGATAGAGACATAAACTTGTCAAGCCTTTAATAAAGGTCCAAGCTAGTAAATTGAGGCACATTTTCCAACAAGCTCCCACTTGATGAAGACTTACTGGCTTCCTCTAGATTTCAAGTTTATTGATGATCATAGGCCGTAAGGGCCATTGTACTTGCACACCATCTAAACTTATATGTGCTTACTGGCTTTTTCAATGCATCACCAACATTCTTTAGTGTATCCACCTTCTCTAAAGAACCCTTTCCATCCTCCACCATATCTCTCACAAAATGATACTGCACATCGATATGTTTCGTCCTGGCATGGAAAGTTTGATTTTTTTCCAAACAAATGGCACTCTGACTGTCATAGAAAATAGTAATATGCCCTGCATCAAAACCAATATCAGAACACAAACAACTTAGCTAAACAACTTCTTTGCAGGTGTGAGTTGCTTCTATAGTGGACAAAGTGACTACAACCTATTTCTTGCTCATCCAACTAATTGCACCACCATTTAACATGAAAGTATATCCACTGGTAGATATTTTGTTCTCAATGTCCCCTACCCAATTAGAGTCCACATATCCATGAATGCTGTGAGTTTTTTTGTGATACAACCAAGTTTCCATGGTAACACAGAGCCTATTCTGAGGTACGTCTCAGATATCTAAAGACTCTCTTTACAACATCCCAATGCATCCTTCCTAGATTTTCCATAAATCAGTTGAGTACTCCCACTATTTAGGCAATGTTTGGCCTTGTACAGACCATCACATACATTAAACTACTGAAAACACTCGCATAAGGCACCCTGGTCATGTCCTCCATCCCAATAGCAAATTTTGGACAGTCTTCAACAGATAGCTTTGTTCCCTACATAACTCGAAGAACTAGCTGCTTGCAATCACTCATATCAAATCTTTCCAGAACAGTGTTGATGTACTTCCTCTAGCCGACCCAAAGCTTTCTACCCTTTCTATACTTGGTTATCTCCATCCCCAAAATATACCTTGCTGCACCCAGATCTTTCATTTCGATCTTTGCAGACAATTGAGACTTAAGATCATAAATCATAGACTTATTATTTCCTATGAATAACATATCATCTACATACAGGGTAATAATAAGCACATGATCATTTTCAGATTTATAATACACACAATGATCAGATTTTGATCTCAAAAATCCCATGGACAACACAAAGGTGTCAGACTTCTGGTACCACATTCTAGGCAACTGCTTCAAACCATAAAGAGATTTCTTCAACTTTCATACTATATTTTCTCTACCTTTTTTAGCAAAGTGCTCAGGTTGGGACATGTAAATTTCTTCTTCTAGCTCTCCATGGAGAAACATTATTTTCACATCCATCTGTTCGATCTCTAATTCATACGCGGTTGTAAGTGATAATAGAAATTTGGTAGATGTCAGCTTAGCTACAAGGGAAAAAATTTCTCCATAATCAATTCCCTCTACTTCTCAGGACTACCCTCAAGAGTAGTCTTCTTCTTGAATACCCATTTATAGCCAATAAAATTTCTTCCTTCAGGCAAAGGTACCAAATCCCAGGTTTCATTCTTTTCCAATGATTCCATTTCTTCATTCATGGCTTCCAACCAGGAATTTGCATCGGGCATATCAATTTCCTTTTCAACAGTCCTAGGATCCTTAGTCCTAGGTTGTTGTTTTTGACATGTAGACCTTCTCATTGGCTGAGGTTATGGTTCTTCATCTTTGGAACTCTCAAAGCTGCTAGGGATCTCCTCAGTTTTAGGTACACCATGCAATTCTCCCTTTTCTGGAGTTTGGAGAATCTCAACTACATCATTCTTCTTTTCTCTTTGATCTGTCTCTAGTTGTGGGTCAGCTATAGAAGGTTTCAACTCATGAAATATTACACTTATGCTATACAAAACCTTCTTAGAATTAGGGGTCCAAAGCTTGTATCCATTCACACCAACACCATAGCCGATGAAGATACATTTAATAGCTTTGTTTTCCAACTTAGATCTTTTCTCATTTGGCACATATACATATGCCTCACATCCAAAGACACAAACATGTCTCAGAGAGGGCTTCTTTCTAGACGACGCTTCCAAAGGTGTCTTATCAACAAGAGTAGAGCAAGGGGAATGATTTACTAGATAGCATGTAGCCATGACCTCAGCACAAAAATTTTGCTCCAGACCAACACTTCTCAACATACTCCTTGCCTTTTCCATCAATGTCTTATTCAACCTTTTAGCAACTCCATTCTATTGTGGAGTATAAGGTGTAGTTTTATTCCTTTTAATCCCATGGTCTTTAAAATATCTATTGAAATCTGCAGAACAAAACTCACCACCATTATCCGTCCTCAAATATTTTATTTTCCTTCCAGGCTGATTCTCTACCAAGTTTTTAAACTCTTTAAAATGGCTGAACACTTCTGATTTACTTCTAAGAAAGTATATAAATGCACTTCTTGAGTAGTCATCAATAAAAGAAACATAATATATAGACTTCGATAAAAAAGGAACATTCACTAGACCAAACACATCAGAATGAACATAGTCTAGTACACCAAAAGATTTATGAGAACTCGAGGAAAAAGAAACACATTGTTGCTTTCCATAAATACAGTGTTTAAATAAATAAAACTCAAGATTATAGTCTGGAAGCCCTTCTACAAGATTTTTATTTTTCAAGGTTTTTAAACCTTTCTCACCTATGTGACCGAGTCTATGATGCCACAACATGGTTTTCTCAGCTGGGAGTTTCACCTCCAAGGCATTTGCGCTTAGAGGAGCATCTTCATCTTCCTCTACAAGAACAACTTTGCTTGACTTTACAGAGGTGTTGTTTCATTGAACAGGACATGCATCCAGCTTGTACAAAGTGCCAATACATACACCCTTAGCTAGCACCATAGTTCCTCTAGCCATCTTACATCCTCTACTCGAGAAAGAAAATTCCACACCAGCATCATTCAACTTACTGACTAAAAGTAAGTTACAAGCCAAAGCTGGTATGAGTAGTACATCACCAATCCCTTTGATTCTAAAATCAGGGAACTGTATCTTGACTCTACCTCAGCCAAGAATCTCCAATGTTGAGTCACTCACTAGGTACACCTTTCCACCATCATATTTCTTATACTAGTGAACCATTCTCTATAAGACATCATGTGAAAGGATACACCCAAGTCAACCAGCTACACATCATCTGATACTTGAGTTTCCAAGGTTGCAATGAAGGCATCTACATCACTCTAAGAAGAGTCATAGTCTGAAGAGTTACTCTTCTTCTTCTTCTTCTCCTTACAATCCTTTCGGATATGACCAGACTGCCCACAATTCCAACATTTCACCTTAGACCTTTTACTAGGATACTTTGATCTCCCTACAAATTTAGATTTGGACTTCTTGTCCTTATTCTTGCATTTCTCCTTTGATCTACCTCAGACAACAAGGGCCTCTTTGGCCATCTCAGAAGACTTCCTTCGCATCTCTTCAGATAGTAGCAAAGCAACCATGTCTTCCATCTTGAAAGTAGCAGTCATACTTCCAATAGCCATCACCAGATGATCCCAAGTGTCAAGTAACGAACATAACAGAAGCATGCAATGATCCTCCTCCTCAATATTTACACCCACAGATGCCAACTGAGAAACACTCATATTAAACAAGTTTAGATGGTCTGCAACAGATGCACCTTCTTCCATCTTCAAAGTGTACAACTTCTTCCTCAAGAATAACTTATTTACCAGAGACATTCCCTGATAAATATCACCAAGCTTCTTCCATAACAAAGCTATAGACTTCTCCTCATGGACATTCAGGAGTACAGAATCGGCCAGACAAAGTCTTATCAGACCTCTTGATTTTCTATTTGTGAGGTCCCATTCTTCTTGCTTCATACCTTTTGGCATAGTTCCAGACACTGCTACCCAGAGGTCTTTATCCACTAACAGGTCTTCCACTTTGAGTTTCCACAACTCAAAGTTGCCACCATTGAATTTTTCAATATCAAATCTTCCTGATGTACTCGCCATCTCAAACAGAACTAGGTTCTAACTTTGTAAGACTCCCATTGGAATAGTATTAGCACAAAAAACCAGCCCTACTAACAAGGATAACACAACTGGACAGGCTCTAATACCACTTGAAAGGAAAAGAAACAGTGCAAAAATACTTTCCTAACACTAAAACCATAAAGGAGAAGTGCAAAGACCAGTTTTAAAACATTAAAACACTTAAGATGAATACATGTAGGGTAACCAAAGTAACAAAAATAAAACGATTACAAAGATAACACCAGATTTATGTAGGAAAACTCTTTTAGGAAAAAACCCACCACACCAAGAGAAAGACACTTTGTATTAGAGTAAGCAAAATATTACATACAAAGTTACAACACTCTCTGATAGTTAGCTCACAACAACACTTGAGTTTTTCATGTACTCACTGTTACAATGCTATTTCAGCATTCAATGAATACAAAACTCATCAACCCTTTCTTCGTATTCTAATTTTTCAGATTGTTTGACTTCTAGTCTAGACTGACTATTACAAGTCTACATCCAACCACCAATTAGGGTGCATTAATTTCCATCTATCACCGACACGCCAAAATGATCTTAGATCGGATCCACCTGCAATCCTGCATCGAGCCACCCCCGCAATTAATTCATTGCAGAGAAATTACTAAATTTGGGATTTGTCATCCACCAAAAAACCGATCTCATATGGTTGCATAATAAATCACTTTTCACCAATCCAGCTTCCGAAAATAAATGTTGTTTTGCAAAAATGGTGCAAAAACAACCAATGAAAAGTCATGACATGTCACACTATTATTCGTTATGTTTCTTGACTGAGCAGTGATCGGTCAACTATCATGGTGCTCTGAAAAACCTTTGCCAACACTAACCATTTCATCACATTTCGCACCAGCAATAATCTGCTATTTCCAAAACACTGACAACCAACTCCATCAGGTCCCACATTGCATGTGTCAACCACTTAGGAAATTCTATAGCAACTAGGAGGGAATCTCCTAGATTCCCATGAGCCCGCCTGGAATGAGCTTCTGAGGTTGCCACGTGTCCACCACTCATGCTCTCTAATTGGCTTACGTGGAAGCCACTGGAGCTCCCTCAGGGAATCTCTAGCGGAATCCGCTAGATTCCATAGGGAACTCTCGAGGCGTAGAAAAGTGTCCACGGTCAGACAACTATTCACATAAAGCAACTTAGGGCCCACCTTCTCTTTTTTGCACTCACCTCTTTGACAAGCCACCACGCATCATGAGCATAGGAAATTTCGCTCGGTGAAAAGGTTTTTGGCTGTACCTACTTTAGGATGTCGCGGAACACGACCAACACCATAAGATGAAGAGCATCGACACATTTGCGAGGCATAGCTTTTCCTCTCGCTGATGGGCGATCGATCTGCCGATAAAGTCAAAGCCAACAAACATTTCACCAACTCCACACCCATTGGCCCATCGCTAGGACAACCCTTAGAGTTTCGCCAATCAGATAGAGTCTCTATGACCAATGATCAAAATGACCAAATGAGAACTCCATGGTAAAGTGATAGAGACATAAACTCGTCAAGCCTTTAACAAAGGTCCAAGCCAGTAAATTGAGGCACATTTTCCAACAATATTTCTCCCCTTATTAACCTTAGGGAAATGGACAAGCTAAGTCTAGTCACAAAATCCTCATGAAGATCATGAAGAGAGTCATGGAGAAAAACAAAAAGGCTTAGAATTCAAAGCTAAAATTAGCTTTATGGGCTGATAGAACTACCATAAAGAAGGCTACAAAAAGATCCCCTTATGAACTAGTGTATGGATTGGATGCAAGGATACCAATGAACAAATTATTACCAGTCTATATATTCATCCAGGAATATGAAGAAGATATTGATGATAGCATGAATAATAGGATCAATCAGCTAACGAAATTGGATGAATCAAGAAGAGCAACACAAGACATTAATCTAAAGAAGTAGTTGCATGTCAAATACCTTTTTGACAAGAAGGCAACGGAGAGAAATTTTTTTGCAAGAGATTTTATATTAATTTGGAGTGCAAGAAGTTAGGACAAAAGAAAAAATGGAAATTTGAAGCCCTTTGGATTGGACCTTATGTTGTTTGGGGTAATCATGGTGAAGATTCCCATTGTTTGCAAAATATGAATGGTGAAATTTTGGATTTTCTAGTGTATGGACAATTCCTCAAACCCTAGTTTTCATAAGTAGGACATATCCATGCACATTTGTATCATAATTTCCTTTTTTGTTGTTTTTGTTTTGAATTTTGGTGGTATGCTCTCCCATAAATAACATAATTCTTGCTCTTATTTGTCAAGCTAACATCCCCAACTATATCCACTAGTGGAACCTACAAAATCCATGGCCATTTTGTCAAAATTTTGAGTTTCCTGAGTGCTAGGGTTTGTATTTCATGCATTAGGGTTTTTTCTTAGGGCTTAAAACTCTTCATGTCTTCACTGTTTTGCTAAAACCCTTCTAAAACCCTAATTATTTCATGCCCTTTACTTTTTTTTCTATCCGCTCGTTGAATCCCTATTTCTGGTTCCCGGTCATCCAAGTTAAAACTTATGTCTGGGCAGTCATGTGTTCACTGGCCCCTTTACCTTGTCTTTCCGGTCGTCGTGGCCCCTTGAGATATTATGTCATTTCCCTAAGTCACAGCCTTAAATATTTTTTTCCCCCAAGTCTTATGTCCTAAGGCGGCCCCATTCTAAGTCATGAATTATACACATGTGTTTATTAACCTTTTAAGTGTGTAGGTGGGCCCTAGATTGAATGGTGGATGATAAAGTAAAATGTTGAGCGCATCTCAGCCATTCCCTGCGCACCTGGTGCAATTAAAATAATCAGTAAAGAAATATTGAAGGGTTAGTGGGCTTCTACTATGTGGCATGTACGTGATGTGGGTTCCATGGTCTTCAAGCTTGGCGTTGGTGGTGGGTCCCTTGATCGACGGTTCTTGTTTGGTGATGCGCATCTCTGGTGAGACCAAATTAGGAAGGCTACCAATGTAATTGATACTATGGTGATTGTGTGGCCCAACTTTAAAGTGAATGATCATTCAGTGCCCACACACCCCATTGAGGATTGGTGGGCTTGTTATTAAAGCTCGCAAGGTTAGCGGGCTTTGGACATGTGTCTTGGTGGACACCGAATATGGTAAGCAGTGTATTAAGGAGATCTATGGTGGAGATTTAAAGGGCCGTTCATCCAATGACAAATATTGAAGGATGATGTGCATTGACCGTCATAAGGTGAATGATAGGATGACACATGACAAACATTTACTGGTTGATTTTGTATCACTTTTGCAAATCAATGATTGATGGTTAAAAGATCATATACATGAGATCTACGGTGTTGGTTGAAGAAGGAAGGTCAAATGGATTTGATTTAAAGACATGATGTTAAGTGAATGCTACAAGATCAATGATGGAGATTTGAATGACCTCTTATTTGACGGTTGGGTTTTAAAGTTATGAACACTGAGCAATAGGCATTGGATCTTGGTGCAAGTAAGACAAATCGATGGTCACAATTCAAAATGTGATTTCCCAATAGTTATCTTCTCATGTTCATGGGTATTGACTATGTAGTAAGGGTGCATTTTTTTCTCAACTACCAGATCGACTCCATAGGGCTTCATATCACATTTTTGTGCTTCTTCGAAGGCCGAAGTGATTGCTGAGTGGAACCATTTATTTCTTGATGCATTGCAGTGGCTATACTATTTGTTAGGGTATGTTCTTCCTATTTTGATTACGGATTTCCCAGGGGTACCATTGCTTGTTTTCATAACACCATCAATGTTGGAGTGTGCTTGAGGTGTTAGGAGAATTCATGTTTGGTTATTGCATTAATTTGGGGGAAGTCCTTGGTGGACTACAGTTTGATCTGGGTGCTTGGGTCCAAAACCCTAGTTCAGTTAGGATTAGCAATTTCAAATTTGAATTTGGTTATGCCTGCACTATAAAGGAAAATTTTGTATATTTGGTCGAGGTTCCATCCTCTTTGATTTTTTTAATTATTTGGTCTTAGTTTGTATAGTGTTTTCATCTCACACTTATCAATGAAATGTTGTAATGTCTACCCTGTAATAACAATAGATGGCCCAAATGTTCATTGCATTCTTCTCTTAAGTATTGTATCAACTCTATCATGTTCTCTGATTTTGTACTCACTATTTTTGAATCAATATAATCAAGGACTTTTTTGGTTCTTAGTCACATTTGATGATCCTAAGTGTTTGATTTGTTAGTTTCTGTTCAAGGAGTAGAGTAATTTCTTTCAAGTCATATGTTAGGGTAGTGATGATGCAATAGGAATTTCAAAGAAGTTTGATAGTTTTGTTCTTTTATTGGTTTCATGTTATAAGGCAAAAAGTTTATAAGAAGCCAAGGTGGGTCTATTGTAGGAGTGACTTCATTTTTGGACTTTGTGTGAATAAGAAATTGGTTAGTCTATGTTCACAAGCCTAACTCTGAGGTGGATCCAATTTCAATTCAAAAGAAAACCTTTTAATTTCTTGTATTTTCTTTTATGTTTATTTCCATACTATCATAAGATATTGAAGACAAGGGAGAGTTGTCTAGATGATTTATCCCATTAAAGGCTTCCCACCATTATAGTATTATGATCTAACTTAATGTATAGGGATACACACCTTGGTCCTATAGAGCCCAAAGTGTAGAGGAGAGGCTTGCCAATTAGTCATCTCATGTTCATTGGCCACTGACCTAGGGTCTTTGAGTATAAGGTGTAGCTACCCTTTAGGAGATGCTAGACCATCAACTAGAAACACCAACATGTGGTACACCAACCTATGATTATATCAATGTAGACATATTATGGACACATCATAACATGAGTATCATCCTCCAAAATACACTTAGTTAACAAACTAGTCATTATCCTTTGTTATGCAACCCTATAGACTTGCTCCAACTGATATCACAATATGATAACTATTTTAGCATCACATCTGACATCAATGACAACCAATATTGGGTTGACATCAATGACAATGCCTATTTACAACAATATCCCCCATTTTCATTGATGGAAACACACATATGCTTCTCTCCCCCTTTGACATCAAGGGCAAAGGTCATAAATATCTTCTATTTACAAAATTTCAAAGAAGTATGAACTCCCAACTTACTATATACTCCCCCTTATATAAATTATAAAACCAAAAATCCTCCTGAGATGGAGATGCCACAATAGTTGGTGCTATGTATAGAGAAAAAACAAAAAATATACTGTATTAAATTGCAAACACTAAAAAATTTATTGATTATATCTTTATACCTTCCTTAGAAGGCACATTTTTCTTGTGAATCTCCTTGAGTTGCACCAAATTTGTAACCCAATCTACTTTTTTTGAAGAAAGAATATTATTTTGGCATTCAAATTCTATGTATATTTCTTTAGCCTAATTCAATTTGCTAAGATTTTTCATTTTCTATCCCACTTCTACTACTTTGACCAATAATCTGAATAATGATGCCAATCACACATTGATTGCTTCTCTTAGTAGACATAATTGTTTATTTATCTATTCTCTTTTATCCAAAATCAATGTCAATTGTACATGAAGATTTTTAATTTGTGCCCTAATACATCTATTGATATCTCTTGATACACTATATGTATCAGCCAATTTTGTAATTTTTGACTCAATAGAGTCAACCCAAATTTTGATTTCCTTGGTGGAGCTTGGCCATTTTAGACATAATTGATAAAGAGTATTTGTTTCATTTACACAATCTTACTATGTGCATCAACACATTGGTTTGAAGCTTCACCCAATCTCTTGTCTTTTATTTTTATCAAGGCTTCTTGTTTTTCCTTTTGCTCTAGGTGAAAGGAGTGATCTTTGAAATAATCCATTAAGAGATTTAGATTTTGTTCAAGAGGTAGGGAGACATCACTTTTTACTTCTAGTAATCCTTCCTAAATAATTTTGATTCCCTCATAAACTAATTCTTTTCTTGCAAAAGCATGCAAGGTATCACCAATTTGTAGCTTATGAAGGGGAGATATATTCGATATGTCAACTTGTCCTTAAAGAGTGGAAATCTTCAAGAGCTAAGGTATAACTATTAATTGAAACTATATATGCACCCCTAGCATATCTTTGAAATATTTTTTAGATGAAGGGATCAGACCTCCACCCATAGAATCATGTTGCTTCTCAGTTGTTTTTACTTCTACATCTTGAACTTTTTTAGGATTTTCTTCTTTATTTTCTTCTTTTTCTATCTCTATGCAGGAAAATTCTAGCACCTTGTGTACACCAGAGACACCTTTTCCTTCTTTCCATATGAAATGTTCTTCCATAACTTTCTTTAGAGAGGGAACATCAAATTTAGTGTTTTCCTGAGGTGAGACACCCATTTTTCTTAGATCTCTTGCACTTTGTGCACTTGTATTTCTTGGGGGAGCAATCTCCTCATTCTATTTGATGTTTTTAAATGCCTCATAATTTTTAGCCATATTATCCTTAAAATTTGATGAATCTATGTCATGAGAAAAGACATCAGGTATATCTGACATGTTTAGAGGAGCATGATCACAAATTATTTCATCATTCTTCAACCCTTTTAATATTTTTTCTATTATCTCTTCCATTTTTTCTCCATCCTTTTTATTTCTTCTTCATATTTTGTCATTAGGGTATTTATTCTCTATTTGGTCTTAAATTCCTAACCATGATATTGAGACAAATTTACTATTTCTTCATGAGAGATTGATACACCAACCTTTTCTAGTGCATGTTGTCTCATCTTAGCTTCTTCTAAAACAACTTCATTACATTTTCTACTAAGTACATCTACAAGGCTTTTCAAAATTTGAAACATGATTTCATTTAAACCAATATTGAAGTTACACATATACGTGATTATTGATTTTTCAATTGTGGGCTTATCAATAGGGGTCATTTCATCATAAAGAGTAGCAACGTCCTTGAAAGAATCATGTTGCACAATTGCATTGATAATAGCCTCAACTTGTAGAGGCTTATGTTTGGATGTTTCTAGAGGAGACTCCATAGTTTCTTCTTTAATTTCTTTTCCCATGGATATTTCTTCTTCATCTTCTTGTTTTGAGTTCTTCTTCCTCCTCTTCAATACATAGGATTTCATTTTTTCTTCTTCATTTTACTTATCATCATCCAAATTCACTGGAGTAAAATTTTCCCTTATTTCCTTTTGTTTAGGTCTTGGCTTCTTTCTTTTAGTAGTCTTTGTATTTACTAGAGAATTGGTAGCAACTCTTTTTTTTCTAGGATTTTTTTGGCCAGGTTCAAAGGCTGTTGTAGTGGTAGAAATAAACCTACTTATCCTTATATATGTTTTCATAGTAGTGATCTCATGAGATGCTTTCACAAAACCCACAAGAGTTCCACACATCTTTTTCAGCTCAACCATATTTCCCATATTCTTATTTGCTTTTTTTTTCCATCGAGACTTAATTTGTTTCTTGGTTATTTCATCATATGTACCAAACCTTTCAACAAAAGGACCCTTGTGTTTATTGAGAAATATATCAGTATATACAATCTAATTTTCTTTAGGAAGTTCACAGGGTAACCTTGTAATCCATGAAGTCCTTGGTTCAACCACTTCCATGTAATAGTTATCTTTCTCCACCATAAAAGTGATTTCATTTTTATACTTCTCCACAACCTGTGAGAGTATTCTATCTCTCTATTACATTTCACTCTAGAAGGTTTTAAAGAAACCCAAAAACATTGGGTTTCATTGAGTGGTATCCAAAAAGATACACATCCATTCATTTATTTGATGAAATAGAACATAAGGAAAATTATCAAAGTACCATACTAGAAGATGTAGCAAGATTCCATGGTTTTGTGAAGATTTTCCAATAGTTGATATTGTAAGAGTTTATAGAGATCATAATATTTTCATTCCTTTACCATCTGATGATCAACATGGATAGTGGTGGTTGTAGTTGATCTTACTCTATTTGAGTAGTATATCTTGTATTTAATTCCCATTTTCACATACTGGACCCTTAGGTCAAATATGTCATTCATAGTGATTGCCCTTTTGTCAAATTTAGCTCTAGTGAGCCTCATAACTTATTCATTTTTGAAATATTCCAATGCAGGTACTAGTCTGGTGGAGCATAATACAATCATAACCTTGATAGCTTCTTTTGTGATTAGATAGGGTTGATCAAGCCAAAATATATCCTCGTGAATTTGACTTAGAGAAAATATGACCCATTCATCTTCATATCCAAAGTAGGGAAAATCCTTGCATACATCTAATACTTTTAACATTCTATATTTGCATGTTCTAGTTTGAGCTCAAAGTCATCACCTAAGAGATTATTGAACCTAAACTCTATCATCTTTAAATGATTATATTCATTTAGCTGTAAATGAATGTATATGTAGATATATTTAGAATGGATCACATGGATTAGTACACAGGAGAATGCACCTTCCTTGTTAGTCATAGTTTATATATGTGTGTATGTTTTGAATTTTAGCCTTGGTTTCTACACAAAATTGATGACAACGGGTGTAGCCATGATAGATCTTACTATAATTAGGGTTTTATAATTAAGAACTAGAGAAATACCTTTGAAGGTTGCCATTAGAGTTTGTATGAAACTTTTTGAGAGCCCTCTTCACTACTTTGCCTCATGTTCTCACTGGAAATAGTTTGAATGAAATCAATTTGATCCAAAGAGAGCTAAATATGCAAGTCACACCAAATTTACTTGCTTCATAATAAATGCATTTGATGCTTAAAAAATTTTTCAGTTTGTGATAACAAAAAGATACATAAGCCTTCACCAATCTTCCACAAAATGTGTATTTTCTTCGGATTCATAACCAATCAAATTCATATTACTAATTATAATTATGCTGAATATTTCAGCATCTCAAAAAATTTAGGGGTTTGACAAGATTTGCAATTGCAACTCCCCTTGAATCAAGGCTATTTCTCATTAGTTATTAGAGGACTTATTTGTACCATGTTGGGATACAAAAAATCATTCTTCATTTCACTTTATTCCTTCTTTTTTCCAAAAAAAATTTATCGCCTTCTTTTACTAACTAATGGCATGCTTCCTTTGAGTGGCATAAGATCTTAGACTCTTCCCCATGTAGAACCTAGTAGTGTGACCTGGTTTGTTACAATTGTAGCAGCTAATACTGGCTTGTAGAACAAAATTTATTCTTGCCACATTATATCTATAGTCAAAATCCCTATGACCAAACTTGTTACACATGTAGTAGTATCCATTGAAGGATTGAGAGTTCATAATATCATTCCTTATCATCTTACTTCTACATTCCTCAGCCTTGTGGCCAAATTTTTTGCAAGCATAGCACTAACCATGAAATGATTGAGTATTCTTAGAATTATACCTTGAAGGATTGAAAGAGTTTTGTGTGATTTTTCTTTTGCATTCAACTGCCTTATGACCAAACTTATTACAATCATAGCAGTTACCATTGAACTTGGTAGGAATAATTTTTTTGGGAGAGGGATTTTTGAAGTCCTTTTTTCTCTGGATAGGAGTGAATTCACCTTCTTTCTTGCTATCATGGTTTATCTTTGCATCTTTGGAGGATGTTTCTTTAGGATTTTCTAAGTAGGCTTTCTCCTCCATTGTCTCAAACTATCCTACTTTGAAGTTATCACACAGATTTGTAGATGCACTGACCATGGGATTTTTTCCCTTTTAAAAACCAAGTATGGATTTCTCTTTTGAGGGATTTTGAGAGTTAATTAACTCATCAAGAATTTTAAAGACTCCTATAAGTTTTAAGCCTTTGTAAATTTCTTCTTTGGCCTTTTCAAGTTCTTTTTTTAGGGATACAATATCTTCCTCCATCTTTAGATACTCAATAGTTTTATCATTGAGCTTGATATTTAGCCAATCATTAATCCTATTTCCTTATTCAACTTTAATTTTTAAATTTGAGATCATGTCTTCAGCTTCTTTGGTTTTTATTTCAAATCCATTGCCACCTTCTATTTGAGTTTTCATTTTCCTAATTTCTTCTTTTGATTCTTTAGCTTTTTCCTTCAATATATCGATTATCTCTTTTGATTTTTTCTAGCATGCAATTTGAAATTTTGCAACCTTGGTTCATCTAGATCTTCAAGAGAGAACCAAAGTTTTACTTCAAAATCTACTTCATAGTCGAATGATATCTCAACCTTCAAGTTCCATTGATTCTAGATCTTGTTCTAGAATAAATATAGTATTGATTTATGTAATAGACCCAATGTGTTCAAGAGTAGGATCAACCTTAGTTGTTAAGCTTGTCAAGGAACTTGGCTCTGATACTAATTATTGAACATAAATATGTGCTAAGAGGGTGGCTGAATCAACATATATTTAAACTTAACTAATTTCATTTTTAGATTAACAACACATCACATTAATTGAAAGGAACAAAAGAGAACACTTGCATCACATAGACATGCCAGGGTTTTACATGGAAAAACCAATGAGGGAAAAAACACGGTGAGGATTAAATCACAATATATGTAGCTCACTACTAACAAGAAATTACAATGTTTGAGGCTTACTGCCTATGGACTTGTAGACTAAGGTATACTACCTTAGAGAAAGATACAATGGACCTAGTGAGACTCACTATCTCAAAGAAGGATACATGAAAGTTTAGAGTAATAAAATCATTATAAACTTCTTTGAAGAAGCATTTAACACATGTTGATTATGCAGTCACTATTTTTCATAATCAACCCTTTACACTTATTTCACCACCTTCACAAATTAATTTGATTTTCTATGTATATATATCCTCCATAATAACACAAAACTCTAATTAAGTTGGCTCCAACATGATTG
Source organism: Sequoiadendron giganteum (assembly GCA_007115665.2). Lineage (NCBI taxonomy): Eukaryota > Viridiplantae > Streptophyta > Pinopsida > Cupressales > Cupressaceae > Sequoiadendron > Sequoiadendron giganteum. The sequence goes on from CM021106.1 coordinate 491,034,975, forward strand.
TTGGAAGAAAAAAAAAATATTGCATGGGTCAACTCCAAAACACATCCAAAATAAAAGAGATTTAGTTGCAAATCATCATACACTATGTTAGGTCCCAAACACATCACAACACATTCTTCAATACAAGATTAATTGAATAGGATCAAACAAAAATTATTAAAAAAATCATGTCGACCCAAGTAGTATAAATTCCATCTACACTGTCACTGTTTGAATTTACATGGCCGAGGAGATACCAAAATTATTATGTAGACTAAGATGTATTCGTAGATTATGCACAATATTCATTCAAATTTTTCATGAAGTTTTTGATCATAATACGTTGGCGTAAGAGGAGAAACCCACTAAATATGCAAAAAAGAGTAGTTTGAATAGACTATAGTACATTGCTATTCAAAAACTGAACTTATAGACCAACACAAAAAATGATACTACCAAGTAGTATTATTTTTTTCATTCTAGAAAATATTTAAAAAACCACAAGACCATCCCTTCACTTTGATAAGAATCTGAAGCATTCCACTAGAATTCCATGCTTGCTTTCGTCTACCAGGGTTCATACTAGAACACTATTACTTATAATATTTACTGCAGAAAGTTGGATGAAATGATTTCTTGGATGTGGCACCTTTACAATTCAATCATCTTTCCTTTAGAACTATAAGACAAAATATTTCTCTACGGATGAATGTAGATAACCATATTATGACTACCATAAAGTCTACCCTATGAGTGCTTTAGCACAACTTCTATAGCCTATCTTTATGTGTGCTAAATCATCCTACAATTATTCCAATTTAGATGTATTATGGACACATAAAAGCATGAGTATCATCCTCCACAACAGACTTAGTTAGCATACTGATCATTATTCTTCCTTGTGCAACCCTGTAGACTTTTCTCCAACTAATATCACAATATGACAACTATTTCAGCATCACATCTGACATCAATGACAACACCTATTTCCAACACTCCCTCCCTCTCTCTCTCTCTCTTTATCCCTCTTTAGACCTCTACCTCTCTCTAGGCCTATCTCTTAATCTCTCTTTTCCTCCCTCCCTAGATCTACTTATCTCTATCTCAATTCTCTCTCTCCCTTCTTTATCTCACCCCTCTTCCCTTCTTCCCCCTCTCTCTCTACCTACATCTCCTTCCCTCCCTCCCTTATCTATTCATCCCTCTTTATACCCATATCTCTCCTTATATCTATCTCTTTACCTCTTCCTACATTTTTCCTCCCCTCTCTACCTTTCCCTACTATTGTGCATATTTTGCACACACGCCCCGCCATAGGCAGGGACCCTCTTTTTTTGCTCCCGACGGGCTTCTATGCTCCCATCTCATTTTGCGTTCCCCTCATTTTACTGTCCTAGTTGGTCAACATGCCCTTCAAAGTCTCATTTTTTGTTGACCATATTTTTCCCCCTAAATAAAAAATGGCTAAGTCTTGGGTTTTTTGGGCTTCGCCCCCACTCACTCGCTAGATTCACTTTTTCCTTCATTCTTTGACTTTGGGGATAGATTTCCTATGGATTTTGGATGTTTTTGTGGTGCCTAAGTGAACTGACAAGGTTTCATTAAGTTTCAGAAAGTTTTAAAAAAACCAAAATGGCTTTCCTACAATTGCTTCCCTTCAATGGCTTTCCTGTAGCGGCTTCCCTTCAACGGCTTTCCTCCAGCAGTTTCCCCACAGCGGCTTCCCCGTAGCGGCTTCCCTACAATGGCTTCCCTGGAGTGGCTTCCCTGCAACGGCTTCCTTGAAGCAGCATTCCTACAGCGGCATTCCAAGCTCATGTTTCCGGAATGTGCCAGCGCATCTCAAAATTAGAAAAGGACTTCGACCCAGATGCTAAAATGGGGTCTTATCCTCCCCTAGCCTTTCAAATTCTAAATTTTCATCGAGGAAGTACCATCCAGAGTTCTGTGCTCTCGCGGTTGTTTCAAGACAGCATTCCTATAGTGGCATTCCAGGCTCATGTTTTCAGAACATACTAGCGCATCTAAAAATTAGAAACGGACTTCAACCCAGATGCTAAAATGGGGTCTTATCCTCCCATAACTTTTTAAATTCCAAATTTGCATCTAGGAAGTACCATCCGGAGTTTCGTGCTCTCACGGCCGTTTCAAAACAACATTCCTACAGTGGCATTTCAGGCTCATGTTTCAGAAATGTACAAGTGCATCTCAAAATCAGAAATGAACTTTGATCCAGATGCTAAAATGGGGTCTTATCATCCCTTGGATTTTCAAATTCCAAATTTGCATCCGAGAAGTACCATTCGGATTTTCGTGCTCTCGCGGCCGTTTCAAAACAACATTCCTACGACATTCTGGGCTCATGTTTCTGGAATGTACCAGCACATCTCAAAATCAGAAACGGACTTCGACCCAGATGCTAAAATGGGGACTTATCCTCCCCTGGCTTTTCAAATTCCAAATTTGCATGTCGAAAGTACCATCCGGAGTTCCATGCTCTCGCGGCCGTTTCAAAACAGCATTCCTACTGTGGCATTTTGGGCTCATGTTTTCGGAACTTACTAGCGCATCTTAAAATTAGAAATGGACTTTGACCCATATGCTAAAATGGGGTCTTACCCCCCTTAGCTTTTCAAATTCCAAATTTGCATCCGGGAAGTACCATCCGGAGTTTCGTGCTCTCGCAATCGTTTCAAAACAACATTCCTACAACGACATTCCGGGCTCATATTTCTAGAACGTACCAGCGCATCTCAAAATCAGAAATAGACTTTGACCTAGATGCTAAAATGGGGTCTTATCTTCCTGTGGCTTTTCAAATTCCAAATTTGCATCCGGGAAGTACCATCCAGAGTTTCGTGCTCTCGCGGCCGTTTCAAAACAGCATTCCTACAGCGGCATTCCGGGCTCATGTTTCTGGAATGTACTAGCGCACTTCCAAATCAGAAACGGACTTCAAACCAAATGTTAAAATAGGGTCTTATCCTCCCTTGGCTTTTCAAATTCCAAATTTGCATCCGGGAAGTACCATCCGGAGTTCCGTGCTCTCCCGATCGTTTCAAAACAACATTCCTACAGCGGCATTCCGGGCTCATGTTTTCGGAACGTACTAGCGCACCTCCAAATTAGAAACGAACTTTGACCCAAATGCTAAAATGGGGTCTTATCCTCCCTTGGATTTTCAAATTCCATATTTTCATCTGGGAAGTACCATCCAGAGTTTCGTGCTCTCGCGGTCGTTTCAAAACAACATTCCTACAACAGCATTCCGGGCCCATGTTTCCAGAACATACCAGCGCATCTCAAAATGAAAAATGGACTTCAACCCAGATGCTAAAATGGGGTCTTATCCTCCCCTAGCTTTTTAAATTCCAAATTTGCATTTGGGAAGTACCATTTGGAGTTCTGTGCTTTCGTGGTCGTTTCAAAACAGCATTCCTACAGCGGCATTCCGGCCTCATGTTTCTGAAACGTACAAGTGCACCTCCAAATCAAAAATGGACTTCGACCCAGATGCTAAAATGGGGTATTATCCTCCCCTAGCTTTTCAAATTCCAAATTTATAGTCGGGAAATACCATCTGGAGTTTCGTGCTCCGTCGGCCGTTTCAAAACAGCATTTCGGCCTTTTATTTCCAGTTTCAAGAAGCCTACCATAGGTCCGTCGTTAAAACCATTTGATCCAATGAGGAATGCTAAAATTCCATTAGGAAGAAGGCAACTTTCAAGCAGTTTCAGCTAGAGTAAAAGAGAAATTAGCTAGGAGACATAACTACTACAGTGACTTGCCACTATAGGACATAATAGGGAAAAGACAAAGATGTATTTTAAATTGTTGAATATTGTGGGGTAGGTGAAGCCTTAATGTAAATTGAATCTGAGCCACACAATGTAATTCAATCCTGGCCATTCATTCGGGCTTTGGAAAACTATAAATAGGGGTCTTCCCCTCATTTGTAGTTGTTGGAGAGCTGTTGTAAAAACATTTTGTAGTAATAGAAAGTAGCATTGCATGATCTATGGGTGTTACTTTTGAGTTTTCTCATTATGTGTGCATAGTTCTACCTTCCAAGTTAGCTTTAGTTGTAGTTTCTTGAATGGAAGTGATGATGGTGTTTGCTGTTATAGTATTTGATGAATTTCTAGCCCATACTTTTGGCACTTGTTGATGGCAAGATGTTGTGCAAAGTTATCCTGGGCTCCTTTATTTGATTGCTGCAACTTAGCTCATTTGCATGATCATGATGTGTGTATGCAAACTGAAAATCTACAGTCCTTAGAAGATTGCACTGGTTTTGTGTAATTGTAGGATCCTCTTGGCCAAGCAAAACCCAGTTTAGGGAGTTTGTCTGCTGTAGCAGCCTCCATGATCATTGTTCATTCATAGTTTTAGATCTAGGAACCTTTTCTCTTCCCTGCCCCTTTTCCTTTTTTAAAAAAAGTAACCTTAGGCAAGGTTCATTGCACATTTTAAAGCTAAATTTGATGTTGAAATGGAGTTCCAGACTACTGTTTGAACCTGTAGCAAACACTCAGCAACTTTCCCATCTCAAGAACTCCATTTGCAAATCCAACTTCCCCGCTTTGTAACTCATCCATAAGTCCACCTTGTGATTCCAGCAAATCACATAAATCAACTAAAATATTCCAAGCATCGTCATGACCTGACATCTGAGAGACCTTGGGATAGTGTTCTGCAATTTGATTGTGGAAGATTTTCTTTCAAGAGAGGTGATGTACCTATGCATTACCTGTGTTGAGAAGTGCATGAAAACACCATCAACACCTACCTCTCTCCTTTGCTCTCTATGCTTTTATATATCCCCTTTATCTCATTGTTTCACCCTACCTCTCTCTCTATCCCTCTTTATACCTCTCTCTCCCCTCTCTATCTCTACCTACCACTCTCCTTCCCTCTCTACATATCTCTATCTCCTCTTTCTCTCTATTTCTCTTTATCTCCCCTCTCCATATCTGTACCTACCTCTACCTTCCACCAACCCTCTCTTTCTCTATCTCTTAATCTAGATCTCTCTCTTTCTCTCTATCTATCTCTATCTCTATCTCTCTATATCTCCCATAACCCCTCTCTACCTATATCTCATTTCCATCTCTCCCACCCTGCCTATCTACCTAATTCTCCCTCCCACTATAACATGCCCAATGTTCTACTCAAAAAATTTCCTATGTTTTAACCCACAAGTGAATAAATCACAATGCCATCATCTAGAAATAAAAAAATTATTTTCTAAATCAAGCATAACATGCACATTTGAAACAAAAACTATTCCAAACTTACATTTCACACCATTGTAATTTCACAAATCTTTGCATGTCATTGATTTCATAAAGAATAAACTCTAGTACAAAATCCATGTTTACATCTTTCCATATAAATAAATACAAAGTACATACATAGCTCTTTTGAGCTTCCAACACTAGAAATACATATTATCTAGGTAGTCCACCTTCAAATCTTTGGCAACCAACTGATGACAATAAGCATCACTCAAGGACTTTTCCATCAACCACAGACTCACTGCAGTCCCCCACACATCTACCTATCAGGTAATATGGCCAACCCTTTGATGAAGATATTGGTTGGATAACCCCATAATACTAAACCTTTCCTAAGCTTGGTGTTTTGTCCTACAAACTAGAACTTAATCATTTGGTAGCTTCTACCTACAAGTATGACAATCCCATAATATAATGTCTAACTAGATTACAGTGAATTGACACTATAAATAGTGTCAACTTACACTACTTTGGCCTTACTATTCATCTCTCAAGATTTAGAGTGGATGTCATCTTATTCACACACCTTCCTAGCTTGATTTATTAAGACCACGCATATTCTATGCAATGGAAATCCCCTCCATTGTGTAATATTTAACCCTAGGAACAACCTGTTACCTCTATGTTTAACTAACACATCTTCTAAGTAAATAATTGAAAGTAACTCTTACTTACTAGTTAACCATACACATAAATATAACATCACATCATTAAATGACTCTAGCACCAAAGGTAAAATCCCAACTATAAAATTCTCCACTCAAGGGTTTATCTCAACATTAAATGACTCCCTTCAAAGTATAAACTTAACAATAAAAGACCTTAATTCAAAGTATAAATATCAACAACAAGTGACTTCAGTCAAAGTATAATCTCATTAATAAAAGAATCACTCAAAAGTATGGTCTCAACAATAAAATGACTCCAAATGTAAGTATAATCAATAGTCAAAACATCAAGTAGATCATATAGGTTAATCCTGACTTATTTGCTTCAATCAATAATCTCATAGACAACCCTACAAAATAGGTTATTCCTAACCTAGGGTTTCCAACAAAAGTAGTGTAGCAATCAAGTGATCTCAAATAAGTCATAAAACATCTACATTCATTAATGGTCAATATTCACATGTTCACAATGTTCTCTATATTTGTATAATATTCAAAGTACATTATCAAGTTGTGAGGGTTTGGTGCTTCTACACTCATAGTCCTCTTCACAATACGGTTCACATATAAATTATCTACAAGGTTCTCAACCTATCAATGATGATATACATATTATTCCATTATTCACTTGGTGTTACTATCCACATTTACCACAAGGCTTCACCTAACTTCATAATCTATCAATTAAATATATAACCTAAATGTAATGATATTATAGTCTACCTGACTTAGTATAATTTCTAATAACTCTTCCAATATATAGAACATATACGTATATAAGTATAAATGCATCTCACCAAAAGGTTTCATGAAAACAATAATCCATTAAGAAACAAACAAGCTAAACCAAGTAATCTTTCCAACTTAAAATAGAAAATAAAGTAGAGAACTAGCATGCCTATAACTAGATAGCTCCAATTGATATAACAGGTTTCCTAGCATAGCCTCCACCAAGAAGTTTTCAATTCCTTCCCTTGACGAATTCTCACAAAGAAATCTCTTATAACCTCACTAATCTCACACTATAAACCTCACCATCTCACAACTCAATATTGAAGAAGAGTAACTATGAGAAAATAAAAATTTAGAAAGAAATAGTGCAACCCAAATGAAGTGAAATGCACCTCAAATTATACTAAAAGATTGGAAATATTGTAACAAAATTGATACTTCTCAACTCAAAAAGTTTGACTCAACAAAAACAATAAAAGGTAGCAGCTTAAATCGATGCACAATAAACACACACACAACCAAGAGAATGAGTCACCCCATTTAGTTGGACAACAAGAATGATAAGTAGAAATTAAAGGTAATGGTCTCCTATAGATTGACTTATTTTTCGAACTCCCTAATTGATCAATTCATATATTTCTCATTGCTTCACATTTGTAATTTGTATTGCAGGTTTAGACTTCTACATGGTTCATACTTTTGTGAGTTTGGTGCCACCAAAAAACCATGTTTCCTATTCCTTTGGTCTATTTTAAGCTCCAAGACAAAGTCAAAGTTTAATTCATGCATTTCAGATTAGCATTACTTATAGCGTCATCTTTGTCAACACATACTTCCATGCATTTCTTTGGCTTTTATTTCCTACACATAATATAGCACTACACTCTTAATGAACATGTTATTCATTTAACATCTACCTATAGTATTATGCACTTTACTTTTAATATGTATGAAATTTTTTCCATATATTCCATGCACTTCACACATCTCATTTGTTATGCTGACTTAATCTTGGTTTGAACTATGGTCTAATTTTCTTTATCTATGCACTACTTAGGTTTCATATTCCTCAAATTTTAAATACTTTATTTTTTTTTGTGGTTTAAGCACTATCCCTTTTTATATCAGTGCTATATATTATATGCATGGTTTTTTTTTATACTTTATGCGCTTCAACAAGTATTTCAATGCTACTGTGAAATCATTATCATTTATATATTTATTATATATATCATATATATACATAACTAAATATGTATATATATATATATATCAATTTGTATTATTTAATAAAATCATTATTTGATATTCGAATACACATTCATATATTCTCATATTTAATATATTGTTGCACATTTTGATGATAATAATATATAAATATATATGTATATATATATTTCTTTATATGTAAATATACATATATGTATGTACATTTTCATTATGTACTACATACACATATATTAGTATATATATGTTTATATACATATATTACATATGTATATATCATTGCTTCGATAGTTATAGTTAAACACATGTAATCACATTCTCATTGATTGAAATGTACACACAAAGTGTTTATATCTCATCGATCAAATATAAACTCATAACGAAGAACTCGCATATGACAAGAGACTTAATACTTAGACTCCTAAGAAAGAACATTCACAAACACAAACAAGACTAATGATAACTTACTACTTCCCAAGCTATTAACTCGAATTGACTATACTAGAAGTGAGTGTGTGAAGGCTCAGTTAGACTCATTTAGGCATTAATCGACCAATTCCCTTCTCCTGAGTGATACTTCCCCTCTCTTTTGGAGGCTCGACTTTTTCTTGCTTATAGCATAGTGTAACACCAAGGTATTTAGACATTCACAATACAATCATTTGCATCCTCAAAATATTTTCATCGACAAAGAATTAGAATATTCACATTGCAATACATATCTTTTTATAATATTTCATCAACATAAACATATTCATTAATTTCAAAGCAATAACATCTTAATTCATATTTCAGTATTTCATTCTCCTAATAAACATATTAAAGTCACTATTTTCATTTATCAACACTTTCACTAATGAAGGTAAAAGTAACTCGGTAACTAGTAAATGGATTGTAACATACTTCCCCCCATGTGAATCATCATCCTTGATGATTTTAAAGAAATAAACACATAGATAAAGTCAAATAAAGTTTTATCTTACATTTCCTCATTATGTAATAAATATGCATATTCTATTAATAATAGTACACTCTTCCCTTAGAGCATGACCTTTTTTAATCTCATCCATGCTAGTCTTGGCACTAAGGGTGAAACTTACATATAGGGAGAACTTGTGTGCTTCATGTATACTTCCCCTTAAAGAGTTATACTTCATAATAATATTAACTCTCTTGTACTTTGTAAGCACAATAGTGACCATATCCTATATGCCACCTATACCCTAGTGACTGGAAAACACGTTCTCATTGGCTAATACAATTATCCCTAGTGTAACCCAAATAGATAAGGAATTTTAGTGTATTGTACACTACATGTGGTTCCCATCCTTTCTTTTAGTTTTTACACCATCAAACAACTCATAAACCAAGATCGTCCATCACTAACACTATATTTACCTTAAGCATAATAATATTGCCTCTTAATTTAAGCTTTGTATCCACAAAGTTTTCTTGATCATTTTTGATCTATTCTTTCATTTTGTCAACTTTTCTCATCTAGGATCAATCCTATTCCCTAGCTTATCCCTAGATTTTAGGAATTTTCAACCCCTCTTTCATAATTGGATGAAAACATAATGTTATAAGCTTTATTATAATGTAGTTTTCCTCAAATCCTCTAAAATTTGATTTATCCCTTTTTCCTGATTGGCTAATATAAAGTAATAAATTATACATTCATTCAATTGAATTTTTATAATTTTATCATGGTTTACACAAAATCTTATCATTACTTGCTTGTCCTCATTTGAGATAACCTTCTCAAGAACATTAAGCAATTATTTCACACAATATGTGGTTTAGGATTGAAATCCTATAAATCAAATTTCCCAATCAAAATTGGTTACCTTGGTGAGTCTATCCACCATAACATTATGTTAGTTCTATTGACATAGAAAGATGAGACTATTCTTGTGATCTACCACTTCCCCTTTGGAATTCCATGGGAGTATACAAGTCTTTCCAATGATGAAATCTTGTCTTCATCCACTAGCATAGTGGTTAAAATATTGCTACATACCTTGCATCATCTAAATCTATCCCCTTCTAGATTATAGTGGTTCCTCATTCGAAAAAAAATTTCATTCCCTTGTGTGCCTAAATATGACATCGATTTACCTCATTCATTTTGTAATCTCCCAAAATTTGGGTACATAGGTTTCTTCTCTGATTCATAGTAGCCCATTTTGACTAAGTGAAACCTCTGTCATATTCAATTCTCAAGTAAAATGATTAGATATTTTTGTGGAGATAAAACTCCTTCATCCTAGGCCATCCATACCCTAAATTTATTTCATCCTTTCTTCAAAGTTGTAATCCAATTTTCAGCTTGACATATCTCTTATGATGAGCATTTATACTAGTTGAGTAACAATCCTCTTTCCATCATTCTAGTTTGATATTATCTTCCAAAGGATATCAATTTTTTTACATCATACCTAGTTTTCAAGCATGAATATTTAAAAAAAACTCAAAATCATGATAACATGAATCTCCCTTCCCTATTTCATAGGTGTTAATCTTTCCTTTCATAAACAAAAATTCCAACCATCCTTTTCCAAAATTTTATCGATAATAATAAATTGTTCTTTCGAACAAATATTTTTATGACCGTGTTGTAAATATTTCTTTCAAATTGGTCATAAGCCTTTACTTTTCCACTATATTTCTCCAATAATTATAATACCTTATCCATTTAACTTTACCAACCTTGTTGTAGTCATATAAGACTTTGGTTGTAGGTCTTTGAATCATGAATTACACAGAACTCAAAAGTTCTTCCAAGTTAAAAATACACTAAAACCTTTGTTGTTTGGGGTACTTTATCCAAGTCTATATACTCACCTTCTTCCTCCCTTAGTGTTTCCATGATATTGGATCATCTTAAAGTTGAACTCTTAGCAAACATTTTTTTTCCCCAAATTGAATTGTTTTTCCTTTCCTTTTTGTTGGCTTTCAATAGTTAAGTGACTATTACTTGCCTTGATTATAATTTTCATTCCCAAATTTATATTCATCATCACTTTCTAATCTCTCAGAATCAATGGTTGGATCCACCATATCAAGATCTAATGAATATTCAACAACTTTATAGTCTAAGAGGTACTCTTGTATTTTATTCCAATTATGTTTTCCATGTATACTAATAACCTTTTAACCATAGTAGAAGAATATCCCACATCCGCATAGCCCCTTTTTCGATGTGTTAACGAGCTTTCCTAAGGATCCCTATATCAATTGTGTATTCTCCTTTGTTTCCAAGTTATTCTTTTTTTTTGACACATAGTGTCTTCTATATCCAATTTCTTTTGGAACATCTAAACATAAGTTTACTTCTGTTGGCAAGTTGGTAAGTCCAATTCACACTTTCTACCAAACTGTGTGCTAATTGAGCCTTTGTTGGATTAGTTCGATTTACTTTTCAGCTTCCAACTTGCAATCATCCTTCCAAGTGTTTTTGTCCAAATTCTTGGTAATTTTGTATTCATAACCCTTAACACTCTAAAGTTGCTTGGTTTCTTTTTCCCACTTAAATCAAAAATCCAATTTGATCTTTCCTATTCTAGTTGTTGGAATCATGTTGACTTTCATCGTCTCCTTTTAAGTTGTTTCCCTTTGCTGACCAATCTAGTCTCTAGCCTTCTTTTATCCTTTCACTCTTTAATTATTATGCAAGATCTTAGTCTTGTACTAAATCAAAATTTTCAAGGGTTATCTTGCCTCTTGGATACCTCTCTTCTTGATTTTGATTTACAAAATTTTGACTTCCTACTTTGACTCAATTTTCAATTTATGATATCAATTAGTTCCTTTGCAATAAAGCATACTCATATCCTTACTAAATACAAAATCCTAGACTATTTGTAACTACAAGTTTCTATCAATAAAGGGGATTACTTCAATCCTCTCTATCCCTTATAGTAATTTAACTATTTCGTAGGGTGAAGGTACTTATCGATAATCCTCCATAACCATTCTACTGAACCTAGTTGCATAATATTTCACAATCCAAGTTATATCATAATAAGTTGTTAATTTAGGAGTTTTCAACTCTATGGACACTTCTTCCTAGTCCCAAATTTTAAACAAGTTTTTAGGAATTTTATCTTCCCTTTTTGTTTCCCCTTTGTTCTTTCCCTCTTGCCATCTTGGCATAAGAAAATTTCAACTTTTAACTTCCAATAAGGTTTAAATTATACTTACATAATGAGCCCATAGGCTCTAGAGTTGAACCTGGTAGCTCTAATGCCATGTGTAACATGCCCAATGTTCTATTAAAAAAAAATCCTAAGTTTTAACCCACAAGTGAATAAATCACGATGTCATCATTTAGCATTCATTTTTTTCTTTTCTAAATCATCATTTTACATCTTTTCATATAAACAGATACAAAGTAAATACATAGCTCTTCTGAGCTTCCAACACTAGAAATACGTATGATCCAAGTAGTCCACCTTCAAATCTTTGGCCACCACTTGATGAGGAGAAGCATCACTCAATTTATTTTCCACCAACCACAGACTCACTACGGTCCCTCACACATCTAACTATTAGGTAAGATGGACCCACCCTTCGAAAAATAGATTGGTTGGATAACCCCATAATATTAGCCTTCCCCGATCTTTGTGTTGTGTCCTACAAACTAGAACTTAATCATATGGTAGCTTCTACCTACAAGTATGACAATCCCAGACTAGAATGTCTTACTAGATCATAGTGAATTGACAATGTAAACATTGGCAACTTACACTACTTTGGCTAAAGTATTCATCACCCAAGATTTAGAGTAGATGGAATCATATTCACACATATTCCTAGCTCAATATTTTAAGACCACACATATTATATGCATAGGAAATTCCCTCCATTGGGTAATCTTTAACCCTAGGAACAACCTATTACCTCTATGTTTAACTAACACATCTAATAAGTAAATAATTCAAAGTAACTCTTACTTAACACTTAACCATACAGATAAACATAACATCACATCATTAAACTACTCTAGTACCAAAGGTATAATCCCAACTATAAAAGTCTCCAATCAAGGGTTTATCTCAACAATACATGACTACCTTAAAAGTATAAACTTAACAATAAAATACCTCAATTCAAAGCAGAATCATCACCAATAAATGACTTTAATCAAAGTATAATCTCATCAATAAAGTAATCACTAAAAAATATGGCCTCAACAATAAAATGACTCCAAATGTAAGTATAATCAACAATAAAAACATCAAGTAGATCATATAGGTTAATCTTGACATATTTGCTTCAATCAATAATCTCTTAGACAACCCTAAAAAATAGGTCATTCCTAACCTAGGGTTTCAAACAAAATTATTTTAGCAATCAAGTGATCTCAAATAATTCATAAAACTTCTACATCTAGTAAAGGTAAAATATTCACATGTTCACAATATTCTCTATATGTGTATAATATCCGAAGGATATTATCAACTTGTGAGGGTTTGGTATTTTTGCACTCATAGTCCTCTTCACAATATGGTTCGCATATAAATTATCTACAAGGTTCTCAACCTATCAATTATGATATGCCTATTTTCCATTATTCATGTGGTGTTACTATCCACATTGACCACAAGGCTTCACCTAACTTCATAGGCTATCAATTAAAGACATCACCTAAATGCAATGATATTATAGTCTACTTGACAATGATATTATAGTCTACTTGACTAAGTATAATTTCCAATAACCGTTCCAATATATAAAACATATATGTATATAAGTATAAATGCATCTCACCAAAAGGTTTCATGAAAAAAAGAATCCATCGAGAAAAAAACAAGCCAAACCAAGTAATCTTTCCAACTTAAAATAGAAAATAAATTAGAGAACTAGCATTCCTATAACTAGATAGCTCCAATTGATATAACAGGTTTCCTAGCACAGCCTCCACCAACCAGTTTGCAATTCCTTCCCTTGAACAATTCTCACAAAGAAATCTCTCTTATAACCTCACTAATCTCACACTATAAACCTCTTAATCTCACAACTCAATTTTGTAGTAGAGTAACTCTTAGAATATCAGAATTTAGAAAGAAATAATGTGTCCCAGATAAATTGAAAGGCACCTCAATTTATACTAAAAGATCAACAACTAAAGGCCAGAAATAGGGTAACAAAATTGACACTTCTCAACTCACAAAGTTCGACTCAACAAAAACAATAAAAGGTGGCAGCTTAAATCAATGCATAGTAAAAACATACACATCCAAGAGAATAAGTCACCCCTTTTAGTTGGACAACAAGAATGACAAGTAGAAATTCGAGGTGATGGTCTCCTATAGATCGACTTATTTGGCTAGCTCCCTAGTTGATCAATTCATATATTTCTCATTGCTTCACATTTGTAATTTGTATTGCAGGTTTAGACTTATACTTGGTCTGTGCTTTTCTCATTTTGGCACCATGAAAACACCATGTTTCCTATTCCTTTGGTCTTCTTTAAGCTCCAAGACTAGGTCAAAGTTGAATTCATGCATTTCAAATTAGCATTACTTCTAGCGTCGACTTTTTCATCACATACTTCCACATATTTATTTGGCTTTTATTTCCTATGCATAATATAGTGCTACACTCTTAATGAACATCATGTTATTCATTTAACATCTACCTATAGTCTTATGCACTTTACTTTTAATATGTATGAAATGTGTTTCATACATTCCATGTGATTCACATATCTCATTTGTTATGCTAGCTTAATCTTGGTTTGAAATATGGTCTAATTCGCTATATTCATGTACTGCTCAGGTTTCATATTCCTTAGATTTTAAATAATTTAAACCTTTTTTGTGATTTAAGTGTTTCCCTCTATTTAAGCGCTATCCCTTTTTATATCAGCACTATATATTATATGCATAGTTGTGTTTTCATACTTTATGCACTTCAACAAGTATTTCAACCCTATTGTGAAATCATTATAATTTATATATTTAATATATATATCATATATATATATACATAACTAAATATGTATATATGTATATATATCAATTCACAAGTTAATAAAATACATTATTTTATATTTGAATACACATTCATATATTCTCATATTTAATATATTGTCACACATTTTGATGATAGTGATATATATATATATATATATATCTTTATATGAAAATATACATATACTAACATATATGTATGTACGTTTCTATTATGTACTAGATACACATATATTGGTATATATATAATTATATATATATATATATTACATATATATCATTACTTCTATAATTATAGTTAAACACATGTAATCATATTCTCATTGATCAACATGTACACGTGGAGTGTATATATCTCACTGATCAAATATACACATAAGAAAGAACTCACACATGAAAAGAGACTTGATACTTAGACTCCTAAGCAAGAACATTCACAAACACAAACAAGACTAAAGATAACTTAATACTTCCTAGGCTATTGACTTGACTTGACTATACTAGAAGTGAGTGTGTGAAAGCTTAGTTATACTCATTTATGGGTTACTTGACCAATTCTCTTCTCCTAAGTGATACTTCCCCTCTCTTCTAAAGGCTTGATTTGTTCCTGTATATAGCTTAGTGCACCACCAAGGTAGTTAGACATTTACAATACAATCATTTGCATCCTCAAAACATTTGCATTGATAAAGCATTAGAATATTCACATTACAATATATATCTTTTAATCATATTTCATCAACATAAACATATTAATTCATTTCAAAGAAATAACATCTTAATGTATATTTCAGTATTCCACCTCCTACTGAAAATATTAGTCACTATTGCATTTATCAACACTTTCACTAATGAAGGTAAAACTAACTTGATAACCAGGGTGTAACACTCACCCTTCCACCTCTAACTACCTCTCCCTCCCTTCCACTCTCCCTCCCTCTCCCTCCCTCTATCTCTCTCCCTCTTTGCCCCACTCTACCTCTCTACTTACCTCTCCCTCACTCCCTCCCTCTCTCTTTTTTCATCTTTAGACCTCTATCTCTCTCTAGACCTATATCTCAACCTCTCTACCCCTCCCTCCTCCCCTCTATACTTCTCTTTATCTCAAGTATACTTCTCCCCTCTCTACCTATTCCTCCCTCCTTCCCTCTCTAATTCTTTATATCTACCCTTTCCCTCTCCCTATACCTAATTATATGTGTGTATGTGTCTCACCTATCTCTCTCTCTATGTCCCTCCCTCCCTCTCACTTTATCCCTCTTTGGACCTCAATCTCTCTCTAGACCTATATCTCTACCTTTCCCCCTCCCTCCCTCCCTCCCTCTCTCCCTCTCACTTTATCCCTCTTTGGACCTCTATCTCTCTATAGACCTATATCTCTACCTTTCCCCCTCCCTCCTTTAGTCTATATGTCTCTCTGTCTCCCCTCTCTCTCTACTCTCTATCTCCCCTCTCCCTCTCTCTACCTACCTTTAGCTCCCTCCCACCCTATCTATCTCTATCTCCCCTCCCCCTTTTTATACCTACATTTCCTCTCCCTTACTCCCAACTTATCTCTCCCTACCTCTCTTACCTTTTCCCTCTTTATACCTCTATCTCTCTATAGTGCATCATGATTTGGATATAAGGAACATCACATTTGGTTAACATATCAAATTTTCAGATAATTGTGCATCACAATTCAAGAACCCTTGAATGTTCTATTGGTTGAGTAGGATTCATAAGATGATTTGTGTTCAACATATGTGAAATTTATCTCAGGTTGAGAATGGAAAGGAAGAGCATGATGGTAAAAGAGCATGTATTAAAAGGACTTTAACATGATAAGAGTTGAATTAAAAATATAGTGCTTTGTTGATAGATGCAAGATCTATCATTGAATGGTGTAATTCTACAATCAGGAAAGAGATCAACACCATCAACATACCTTCAGAATTACAAGACCTGAAGAGAAACTATAGAGAAGCATGGAGAAAATATATTTCTCCCACACTTCTGTAAGCAACACTGAAAAACTATTTCACATACTGGTGAACATAAATTCTTCTGACCATCAATATAGAAGACAAAAATTCTAGATATAGAAAATCTAAACACCTGTAATCAACATATCCAAACCACACAAGTAGATATTCAACCTATAATAAATGTGAATAAAATCTAGAACACCTCTACAACATTCTCTTTCCTTAATTTATCAAATTTCTCAATATCCTTGACATCTAAACTATAAAAATAATTTTATCAAAGAGACACTAGAGGTTAGCATGAGCAACTTAACTAATGACAACATAATGCAACAATATCTCTCAACCATTGCACAACTGTCAAACTATCACCAATGAAAGCACAAGCTTGTTAATGTCAATGAGAACACTTACATACTTACAAAAAAACCAAAGTCACATGTTCATGAATAATCCTTATCCCACCTTTAGCAATGGAAACACCATCCTAGCATAATATCCCCCATTTTCCCAATCCATATCTTTCAAATCTTCTTCACCCAAATCTTTTCAAATTTTGCAAATCATCTACATATTCCAACTCATTTTCATCTACCTTTTGTAAATAATTATCTCCCAAGTCCTTTCATTCACCCCAATCCTTTAGAGGTTCGATGTTACCCTCATCCAGATCCTCCAACCAACCCCATATAGAGTCCAATCACTCATGAAATATTTATTGGTCTCATCCATCTACTAAGGATTATATCCAAGTAATAACCACATGGGAAGCTCAAAAAATAAAACAAGAGGTCCTTAAAACATAAAAGTTTCAAAATATATAAGTTTCTTAATGTCCAAAAATATCCCACTAGCCCATGCATATTGTTTTTGATAAAAGGGTAAAACGGGTTTTACAGGGACCCGAAACCATGAAGTTTACAGGATAGAGAAAAGACCACCATTGGTCCACCAAAAAAAAACAACTGCCCAGAAAAAACAGTAGCAAACGAACAAAAAAGACCACGAGGGTCAGAAAGAAAGAGATAGCAGAAGAACACAGGATTACTTCAGAGACCGAAGGATAGTCTCAATCTCTACCTCCAAAGCCTGCATATCAATAACCCCCTTTTTGAAAGTTTGCACCATTTTCGGGGTTAAAGGGGCCTTTCGCTTCAAATTAGCGGGGGTTCTTCTAGAAATACCTCCATCCGTATCCTGGCTTTTATGTTCGGTGTCTTCAAGATCAACCACCAAGGAACCCTATTGGGCTTTGTCAAGTTTTTCGGTCATTGCATTGATTATTATAGCATTGTGTCTTGCTATTCTGTTATTCTATTCTGCAATGGTTCTGATGTTAATCCTTAAGCCCTCAACATCATTATCAGTAATACTATTGTTGTGCACCGCATCTTTATTACCCAAATCCGCAATCTTAACTCCCATTTCCTCAATTTTGCTTTGCAAAGCCCAGTTTTTAATTTTAAGCTCGTTAATTTATGAGAAAGCCCAGTCCAAGATTTTAGAGTGGGATTCTGAATTGGTTTTAGCCGTATAAAGAAAATCCAAGGATGGCTCTTTACCAGTATTAATAGGGGAGTTGTCGGCATTCTGTAAGTCAGATGCAGGGCCCACACAGTGCTCAAAAGTATTAGTAGTGGCTTCCTCCGGTTCAGAGGACTCTTGAGAGTAAGAGACAAGGCTTTTAGCCTGGGTGGACTTAAATGTGACATTAAGAACATGTATAAAAATCCTAGTCAATATAGGGAATATCAAATAAAATATAAGTGTATTCATATTGTTGAAGAATTAATTTAGGTTATGTCAAGATCGCACTCTAAATCATGACACAATAAGCTCCAACACAAATCAAAATCAATTTATAGAGAAAATCCCCATAGATTATTATGAAACCCATGAAAATCCAATCTTTGATCAAGGTATTATCTAGGATCTTGAAATCTAAAATCTAATCTTTTATCAATATCCTCCCACTGATCAAGAAATCCAAGATAATCCCTTCTACCATCTTTATCGCATGCATAACCATAAAATTAAAGATGGTCTCATTCATACTCCTCAAATTTCCATTTCTAAAGATGAGAAACTTGCCTCCCTTGGACACATAGATAGTTGAAAAAATGATATGGACCCCACCATGGATGACAATTCAAAAGATAATATTAATCACATTGAGAATATCATTGATCAAGATACCATAATTTCAAACAAGGAGAAAACAAAATCATCATATAAGCTAGGTTAAACCACTTTTATATGGTTTTTCCTTCTTGTAGAAGATCAAATATACATATCTCTACTAAACCATGCTTTCCTAATGATGGATTTTTATCTGCTTTTAAAAGAAAAAAATATCCTATGACAAACCAATTTTTTCACAACATGGGAAACAATGGTAAATGGTTTGGCCTTCATGAAAAAGGCATTCTAGAACCAATATTAGTATATGAAAATAATGGATATCAAGGTTTCAGCTACACATATCCAAGAAAAAAATATAATAGTGATACCTCAATGATAGTTGGGGATCAATGAAAGAATCAAAATAGAGGCCATCCATAACTCTACTAAGAACCATCCTTTCATCCATATTTCCATAATTCCTCCATCCTACTTGCAACCTAAATCCAAAAATTCTAAACCCCATTTATTGGGACTAATAACCTCATTCACATGAAGCAATTGATTGAAAATTGACTACCAAAGTAAAAAAAAATACAAACTCCCTATCAAGAACAATACAAAATGGATCCCAAAGAAAATTAAATTGATGAATCCAATAAAATTAAATCATCAAAAGTGATCCATTACTTATAATTATTGTATTATATATAATAGGTGTGCAACACCTTCACAATTGTAATTCAAAAAATCATAACAAAAAATAATGTTTGTCCTAATCCAAATCTCGATCCCAATTCTAAATCTAATTTTACCACTCAATCTAAAAATTCAAGCCATTCAAATTAAAACCTAAAATTTATTAATCTAAAATCTATCAATCCACAAACCCACCTCCACAATCCCTATTATCAAATAAAAAATCTAGATCCCAATCCTTAACTCCAACATCTAAATACATATAACTTCATCCAAAATCCAACCAAATACTTAAAACTCATTGCATCTTTTCAAGAACATTTTACCACAATATTTATGATGGAAATTTATCGATATTTTTATATTTGGACAAGACCAACCCAACTATTACAGAACATCACCAAAATTGTGAATTATATACCAGTACAACAATCTTACAAAATAACATGGCCATAACATAGCAGTACAACAATCATATACCAGAACAATAATCGTAGAAAATCACATGTATCTATATCAACTACAGAACATGGCCATGCATGTGATACCTAAAGAAAAATAATTCAAGATTCCCCAAAAAGGTCTGAATTCCAAAAAATATAAAATCAACAAAATTCTAAAAAAAGAAGATAAATATATATAAATAAATAAATAACAAATATTAAAGAGAAATAATTCATCCAATTGTGAAAACCACTTCTTGTGGCACCTTGGGCAAGTACCATGATGAAATTTTTTTCATTTTTGTCATGTATAAATCAACTAACTATGTGAACCTTGTAATTGAGGGCAATTTATCTCATCCATTCCACCATATCTATCTATTCTATCATGTATTTCCATCATACTCATCCCCCATATCCATTTATTCATGCATCATCCATCTTCCATACCTACCTTGACCTTAACAAAGATTAGGGTCACACACTTAATACATACTTTGGTGAACTCTTGGCATAGCCATCCTTTTGCCACACACCATCTACTATCACTTCAATGCCTACATAGCACTACCAAACTTTATATCTTATATCCCAAAAACATCCTATGTGATGTAGTCCTTGGTGATCTCCCCTTAAATCCTTTCATTAATCCATAACCTCTCCAGCCCATTCCATCCAAACTGCCTTATCCTTCTCTCTAGGCTTGTCTTATCCATTTTCATTGGTTCCACCATTGATATGAAAATAAAATCAAACACATCCAAAAAAATCCCATTCTATATAATTCTCCCAAAAATGATTCATCCATATCCAAGAACTAACATCCAAGAATACCCCACCTATAATCTCACATCCATCCAAAAGAATCCATAATATGTGTTCCTTAAATTTCTACAAGTTTTTCTTTATCTAAAACCAACCCATTTATCATCATCGTGATATGTATTTCCTAATCCTTGCATTATTTTTGGGATGAATCATTCCCACATAAATTTTTTATCATCATTATCATCAAATTAATATATAGCTCATAGCTTGAATAGGGTAATAATCTAGTCCAATCTTCATCATTAATCCTTGGATCCTCATCAATCCATCAACCAATACATCCAATATCACCCTCCAATCCATCCAAGGCTTCAAATTTTCATTAGATACCAAATTGTCTTTTCTAAATATTTTGATAGCTTATCTATATGGGTTTGTGTTTTATTTGTTTCCTTTAGTCCTAGTTCTCCATCCATCACATTGTCATGATCAGCGTCATCATCCATATGATGGAATGCCAATGAAAATGTGTCTTGGATCACTATGATATTAGAAGATTATTTATTTGTGTGTCAATCCATATGCACATGACACACCATCATCATGATATATTATATCATGGCGCATAATGCTAATTTCCACAACAAATAAAATGTTACTCTTTGCATACAATTTTTTTGAGTAAATAAGTAGGGAAAGGGCCTTGATCCCATAAGTTTAGAACATATAACAACACCAAAAAAATTAAAAATAGATAAACTAACATCAAAGAGTACCAAAGAACCAAAAACAACATTATAATATAAGGTTCCAATCTTTGAGAAACGAATCAAGAGACTCCTCCAAAGAATTTTTCTCCTGGTTTTGTAATACCTTCTTATTATTGTTATTTTCTCCTTAAATGTCTTTGTCTTTGGACCACTTCTTATTTTATTTTTTTAATTTTATATTGGTAATAAATAGTCCCCATAATACCTTTAGTCATAAAAATAATTTTCCAAGGGTTGTTTCCATTCTCTTCATCTTTTCTTGGTAGTTGTTTGCATCAATATTTTTCTCCAAATCCTTCATTATTTTTGAAGGTTAGTTAACTCTATTATTTCAATTCACATATTATCTTGTTCTTTTTCCAAAGAAAAATCATGTCTTCACCCCTTTTCTTGCCTCCCTTATTCCTTAGAGAAAAAGAAAAAAAATATTCTTTATCTCATGCATATCTTTCTCCTTCTCATCAACTTCCTCACTTTCCTCTACAATATCTTCCTCCTCATTTCTATTAGCTTTTTCATCATTCCCTTCCTCATTTTACTCATATTCCTCACAATAATTTTGTTGGATATTGTGGTTGTGTTGCTGATATGTGGTTGTCATTGATGTCAACACTATTAGCATTAATGATTTTTAAGATTGTATATGTCGAAGATATTGAGAAAATTGTAATAAATATATTGCAGGCAGTCTTTGAAGCTGAGAAGGTGAGAGTGATGGAAATTTTTGTACATTGGTGGTCAGAAAGCACAAATTAAAGGGTTTTTTTTTGAGCTTATCTAGTATGTTTTTTGAAATTTTTAGAGGTGCACATCAAGAATTGAGAAATTTATGAAGTTTTGTGTTCCTACAATCACTCAGTTACTATAGCAGGTGTTTCTGGAAGATGTAATTGCAATTCGGATGAATTGAGTTGTTGCATACATTCCTGAGATGTTCAGTGATGTTTCTAGATTGTGCTCTATCATTGTGGTATGTCCACGTTGATTGGTGTGTTCGTAATCAAATATTTTCCTTTGTGTATTCAAGTCTTTATGTTCTTGGCTGACATAATGGTGGTATCATGTTGCGGATCCTTATGGATTAATATTTTACTGTTTGGCATCTTCAAGGATGCTGATTTAGGTCCCCACTATGTTGTGATCGACTTAGGTTTGTGCACATTGAGATTTGTTCATAAAATTGGGCCGACAGTTGTAATTCATTTTTTATTTGTGGTTGACAGAGTTGTTGATGTAAATTCATGTATTAGATATATACGAGTGGTTGTTTCTTCATTTTGAAGAGAGTGTGTTTGTGGTGTATGATCAATGAGTAAATGCGAAATGTGTGAATAAAGATCAAATCATTTGATTTTAGAGAACATTGTGAAGAAGATTGAGTGAAGTGTGAAGAAGTGTTTTTGTGCCTAACTGGAACTGTCATCAGGCTTTTGTAGAAGTTAATTTCTCAGTTCAACCTCATCAGATGGATTTAATATGATTGTTTTATGTAAGGCAGCGAGCCTTCCCTTTGAGAAGTGTGCTCTAGGAAGTGTGCTTGAATGCATGTGCATTCCCTATTCATTCTTTTATTATACTTCTAACAGGATATAATCTTGTGGACTAACATCCACCGTGGTTTTCCCCTAATAGGGTTTCCATGTATAAAATCTTGGTGTTCATGTGTCTCTGATGTGTTGGTGATTTACGCTTTCCCTGTTAATTATCATATTTGAGATTAAAGGTTGATTAATATTGAATAAGTTTAAATTTTGTAACAACTGATTCACCCCCCCTCTCAGTTGTCTATCCTTGTTTTGCCAACAATTGGTATCAGAGCTAGTTTCTCTGAAGAATTTTAATAGCTTGAGGTGATCCGAGATGGCATCATATGTCACGTATAGGTTTTATTGATTATTTTAAATGAAAATTATAATCATGATATTGATTAATTATATTAAGTTAAATGATTATTTAAATGAAAGTTAAATTCAAATTCAAATTGAAGTGAAATTGAAATTGAAATTCAATTACAATGATTCAAAAGTATTTTTATTTAATTTGGGGTTTGTCATTGCTGATGAAAACTCGAGTGCAAGTGAACGTGATTGAAGGTGAGAACAATGATCAGGTAGAGTCATTTTAGCCATTAGAAATTTATGAGGATGATGGAATCACACACACTCACTTAGCTTATATTTAAATGCATTTTGTGATTAATGAGTTTGCAAATTTTAAATCTAGTTTTATTGAGTTCTCCAAAATGTGGAAAATATATGTTGTTTAAATGACAATTTTATTAATTTGTGAGAAAATAGATCTTATTGAAATAACCAAATTATTTAAAACAATATTTTATCATTGTGTGAAAATAATGATGCTTGTATTTTAAAATTTAAGGAAATAGATTTTTATTGCGAAATTTAATAAATATAATAAAAGTTGTGTTTTAAAAATATATGTTTTTATTTGAAAATTATGAAAAAGGAAAATATAGTTGAAATTAAACAAATATCTTGAGTTGAGTATTGGAAAAAAATTGAAAACAATTTAGAAAACAAATCACATCAATTTGAAATTGAAATCAAACTTCAATTTAACAAAAAGAAGAAAAATATCTTCAATTAATATGAGAAGCAATCAAATTTGAAACTTGGAGTTAGAGGATTGAACTAGAGATCAATATCATTTTGTGGATCTCATTTTCTTGTTAACATCTATGCACGAGAAAGAGAAAAAAAAAGGCAATATGGAGAAATTTGGAATTTGAACAATGGGTGCAAATACATTTTTAGATTTTGAAAATAAATACAGGGGAGAAGTCTCAGTTTTTACCATGCACTAGAGGAATCCTTAGACCATATATTTTTTTAGTAACTATTTGAGTTTAGAGAGGGAGGCATATTGCTCTTAGAGGAGGTATGCACCCCCACTCCCCACTCTTCCTCGTGGCCAGGCAAGAGTTTCCACTACCCACGCATAGAAGAAGGCAGGTAGAGGGCAGTAGAAGGTAGAGAAGTGGCCAAAGAAGGGATGCATAGGGTGTGAACCTCCACAATTCTACGCAGCCAGCTAAGGGAGTTTTGAGGGGACACATAGGGAGAGATCACAAGGAAGTCACCTCACTCTCTACCACACGCAGCCACCCAAGGCCTCCTCATTACCCACACAAGTAAAAGTGGACTAGTGAGGGGGCGGTATAAATAGAAAGGAAGGGTGCAGGTGGAAAGATTTAGGAAGAATAGAATACCATACGCAACAGGAAGGTGGGCGCCAGAGAGAAGGTAGGAGTTGGAGAGCAACATGGACAGGGAAAGAAGAATAAGGTAGTGGGAAAATAGAAAACTACTTTATTCTCACACATGCAACAAAATACAGAGGACGAAAACATTCATCAATTTTCAGATCAGAGAATTTATCAGGTAGGATCTTGAGATTTAAGAAAAAAAAAACAATACATGAATAGAGTAAATTTGAATGAGATAGCTAAATTATTGTATAGATTTTTAAAACTATTTAAAAGTAATTTTGTTACTTGAGAATTCTATGTAGATTTTTGAACAACAGACCATGAATTTCTGGGAGAACAAAACTCCATTAAAACAAGTTCCAAAACATAAAACTTTAGGAAGAATTTGATTGAAAACATGAAATAAAAACAACTGATTAAATGTAGGAAGAGATTCAAACAGAAAAACATCATTTAAATTTAGATTTAAAAAGATCTTAAACAAAAAATGTTAGTTTTAAATCTGATTTATAAATTTAGGAGAAACTCAAAATTTTATTGAAAAGAATTTTTTTTTTTTAATAGGAAACATCATTTATAGATTTGAAAGAATTAGAAACAAAAATATTTTCTCTAAATATCTTATAAATTTTTAACGTAATTTTGAAACAGAGGTTAAAATCAGTGAAATTAGCCATTGAAACTCAAAACATTCAGAAACTGAAATTTAAACGATTTCTTTCAAAACTGTTCTTGAAAAGTATTAATTAATTTATTTATTTTCTAAAAGTATGAAAACAGAGAATAAATCATTTAAATTAAAGTATGATTTTTATTAAAAACGAAACAAGTTAATTGAGTGAAAAGAGCGAAAGAACGTATGCTCTTTTATGACTGTTTTTATATGTATTTAATCTACATACTGGAGATACACCTTCTTTATTTACTTTTGATTATTTAATTTACTCAATTTAAATATTAATTTAATGTCATTTATGGATTAAAATGATAAAAATAACAACTTTTAAATTGTTTTCGCTTCAAACAAGATTTTTCTTTTATTGTTTTTGAAAGATTGTTTTTGACTGTTTGGAACCATGCATGCTTGATAAATGAATGTGCATGTCATGTTTTGGGAAAGTTACCTTACGGGATAGGTGTCGAATATGGGTTATTAGAGAGTGTAGTTTTACTTTTCCAAAACTACTTTATTTGTCGTGCATGACATTTTACTTGGCCAAGTAACTTAAGGACCATTGGAATACATGGAATTATTGAACTCTCTACCATATCCTAGTATCAAACTTGCTTTTTTCTTAAATGAATTAGAAAAATGAAAATGCTTGTGGTTTTACTAGTTATACTAGGCACGCACTAGATTCAATCTTGCTCGTAGACTAATTTTTGCTAAGCGATTTGTGCAGGGTTGGGTATTCTTTGAATGATTTAAGAATTTTGGGGAAGCGTAAGCTTCGAGGTTGGGCAAAAAAAGCGCCTGGTCCTTGTTCTCATCTTCTTTTTGAAGATTTGCTATTGGATTGAAGATCAACGGATGTCATCTTCTCTTATGTTTTATACTTTCTTGAAATATGTATTGTAGAGCTTAAGGCGACTGAATGCCTAATTCTCAAATTGTAACTGATATTATAACTTCTTTTTTATTAAAAATCAAAATTGTGTAATATGACACATGTATGTATTTAGACTGGAATCGTATACGAATCTATCTTATTGACTTTATGTCGTTGTTTTGGAATTGACTGAATTTTAATGATGTCGAAATGAATGAATTGTCGACTTTATTTTGAATATAAATGATATTATTTAAAGTCTTGTCGAAGTTTTGAATTTAAGATTTTAGTACTTTACATTTCGTATCAGAGCAACCAGGTTCTGCACTGCAACCTATGAGCTCATTACACAATAATGCGTAAACCTTATCAGAAGATAAAGGTTGAAAAGTTCTTGTGCCAGAACGACAAGAGAAAAGATCTTAAGGAAGTGAAAAGGAAGATGTAAGTCTTAGTAACTTGGGTAAATTGGGGCTAGTTAAAGATTCATCCCTGGAATCAGAATTCCTAAACCATCAACTTATGATAAAACCTAGGATTGTAGAAGATTATGCAATCAAGTTATGTAGGAAGGTTAGGAAGAATAACCTATACATACATGGTTCTAAGAAAAAGAGAATGAGTAGGAATGAGATAAATTGAATTGTAGCAACCTACAATTGTAAGAGAGTCAGGAACTCTTGGATTAGTGTAAACACTACGAATCTACATATGCAAAGTCAACAAAATATTAGATTGTTCAAAGTAGGATATGAACGAAGGAGGTATCCTCAAGGGTTGGGGAACTCATGACTTAAAATTTTGTGTTAAGATAAATACCTTGTTAAAAAAGAGTTAGTACCGAGGAATTGAGAAAAGACCACAATGGTCGGAAGAAACAATCAATGATATGAGCAAGGTTCCTCTAACCGAAATCATTTAGGTTATTAAAGTTTTTGTTGGAATCAAACAATTTTTGAATAATGGTTCCAAAAGGGAAAAGGAATGCAACATGGTTCTATGTGTTAGGACACTAGAAGTTGCAAGGAAAGCAACACTCCGAGTCAAGAAGTACATCAACAAAAGAGATTTGTGAGTTTAAATATTCCTCCATTCAAAAGGATATTAGAAAGAAGATGGAAGATTATTAGTTGCTGATTATTCATTGGATCTCCTACTGAATGATCCAATATGCTAAATCTGTGAGATAAAGAAAAAAATGAAAAATATAACTTTGAGAAAAGTGTAGATAAGGTATGCCATGAGATAAAAGAGAACAACGGAAAGTAAACAAGAAGGAATGACAAACCCTTTCCAAAGAAGCAAGTAAATTGCTATAAGTTCAACGTGAGAAGAATGGAAGTTGCTGAAACACTAAGGGGTGGAAAGAAGAGAGTGTATTGACTCAAGTTAAGTACACCACCCAACAAAAACTTGGTTATGACTTCTTTGTAAGTCATAAGGAAAATTAAGTCATACATTTTATGACCACAAGGGAAAAAGGACAAATGGAAAGGTTAAGAATTATGATCTGTATACCTTATGATTTCTTGATCTAAAGATCAAGGATATTATTATCAATGCCTTAGAAAAGAATAGGAAGATAACTAGATCATGATAAGGAAGATCTTAGAGACTCATGATTAGAAGAAAGTGTCTCTATACTCCCATATACATTATATAGATAATTTAATAATGATGTTATTTTGATATGAAATATATCCATGTCATGAAACAAATTGACATTGAAGCTCACTATGCTAAGAAACCTGTGGATGAGGAAAAGGTTGGCTATTTAAGCCATTGAGATGTAGTGAAAAATAAATTAAGATGAGACGTTATGTGAACTACACCAAAATATCTTAATGAGAATGATTAAATCACTTAATCACTACCGTACTCTTGAATGCAACCTTGGGATAAAGATAACCTAATTTGGACAAGAAATTCATTAAATAAAGAGAGAGATCATATGATGAGACTAAAACCTATTAAGTTGGATTGCGTAGTGGAATTACTCTTTAACACCTATAAGTAGGAATTAAACTTGAATGATTTTCTTATTGGGTATTGACTATAGCCACATAAAGTGGAGAAATATATAAACAATCAGACTAGTCAACAATTAAGGATTCCATCCTAAGAATTGGAAGGGAATATTGGGTCTAAGATTTGCCATGCGATTGAATATCATTGGAGTTATTGAAACTCTATAATGATAGAAGCATAGAAAGGATGCCTAGTAACTTAAAGGAAGTTGTATTATTGACAAGACTTTACTTTAAGCAGCTCTTATAATAAAAGAGAAACACTTTCAAAAGGAAGCGTCTATTGTCATGAAATAACATCATAAATTATCACTTAGCAAGAAATGCTGAAAATCTTACGGAGAAGAACATCATAATTGTTACTTGTGCTCAAAATGAAATAAGGAAGTTGAGACTCTCTTATGATTAAGAAATTCATGGATTTGAATGCTTATGCTTGACGATCAGGTATGCAATTAAATCGGTTATTATCTAGAGATCAATGTGATTGAACAAGGATTAAAATTCAAAAACTAGTACCAGATTAAATCAAGGAAATTAAATTGATTTAAAAGATGAATTGCATCTTCGAAAATAATCCAAGGACAAAAGAAAATCCAAGGTATGGATGTCCTGAGATAAATGGGAATTTCCTCTACAAAACCTATGACCATTTACCAGAAGAATAATAATGGCGAAAGATCAAAATAGGTTATCACTCAGTTAAAGGATAGACTATTGTTGGATATAAAAGAACTTATGTGTCCAAAATTTGGGAGATTCGAGAATGGAATGAGGAAAATAATGTCAGAGTTAAAACATCGGAGTGATAAAGGGAATTGTCAGATAAGGACCCACTGTCATCCAGAAGAAGATAGAATAAGAAGTTGCATGAAATGTAGCAAAGTAATATCTCGTATGCTAGGAAAAGAAGACCAGAAGTCCTCATTGGTAGGACATGTAACTCTTTTGAGATTCTAGAAGTAAAATGGTAGAACACAAGACAAATTGATTTGTCTTTGATTTGTAGAATTATCATAATGTTCTAGTGGATGGATTCATCAAAGAAACCAACAGTTGTTGGAAACTCGACTTAGAGGATTTTGATCCTAAATAATATATTGTGGGTAAGTAGTTACTTAGTAAATCTGAAAAGTTGTTTTAGTTTAGCATATAATGATAGGGAGTGTAACCAAAATCATACCATGAGACATTCATTTGAATAAATGTGTTTTATATTATTTTAGTCAAATAAGTAAATGGTGGACTAAATCTTGAATGAATTGTAAACTCTAAAATTGGCATTTGGACTATTATATGAAAAGAAAGGAAACTCTAATAAAGATGAAAAGGCTTGGATATAATCATAGACTTGATAAAATGTTAAAAGGGAAATAATAGATAGAAGTGATCAATTAAACTTAATTGATAACAAAGCTTAAGTGAGGAGCAATATTAAAATTGATAAGTGTCTAGGAGCAAGGTTATGCTCGAGATGGACAAGTAATTAAGGTAAAGTACTTTATGGTAAGGATAATGAATGTGTAAGTGGTGGATGGACTCAGGTTATGAGTTGTCTAACAGTGTAAATTCAAAGGAAAGGATTGGACCCATGATGTAGTGTACAATACATTGACATTCCTCTTCCATTTGGGTTATACTAAGGATAAATGCATGGACCAATGAATTCCGATCACTAAGTATAGATATTATTATATATTAGATGTATTTGTGGAATAATGTTCTTTGGGAGAGTAAGTATGTGTGAAGCATATGAAATTTCCCTATGTGATAGTAAGGACACTTGAAGCAAGGTCTAGAAAGAACAAGATTACTGTATAGGATGAATATTTTGTAAATCTTACGTATTTTGGGAAATCATCAAAGTTGGCTCTGAGACTAGTGGGACCCTTTGATGTACTAGAAGTCATTAATCTAGTTGTTGATAGACTAGCATTAATAGGGATAGTACTCAGTACAAGTTCCAGTGGGACCAGTATACTGAGGATAGTGCTACATGGGAGGATTTTGTGACAATTGACCGTCATTTTTGCTCATTTGTTTTCGTAGATTAGTATTTTTTTTATGCGGAGATACTTGATACTCTGGTTTTTGATTCACATGTTGTGAACTTTGATAGCATGGATGCTACTATTATTCGTTTATGCTTATGTTTGAGAACTATGTTGTTAGTTACCTATTGAGATACTATGTTTTTACTAATTGAGATAGAATGTTCTATCGATTGTGATGTTATGCTTATTGAATGATTAATAAGACATCGAGATGATGTCTCTTCCAAGAGGGGAAGGATGTCACGTATAGGTTTTATTGATTATTTTAAATGAAAATTATAATCATGATATTGATTAATTATATTAAGTTAAATGATTATTTAAATGAAATTTAAATTCAAATTCAAATTGAAGTGAAATTGAAATTGAAATTCAATTACAATGATTCAGAAGTATTTTTATTTAATTTGGGGTTTATCATTGCTGATGAAAACTCGAGTGCAAGTGAACACAGGAACAGGTGAACGTGATTAAAGGTGAGAACAATGATTAGGTAGAGTCATTTTAGCCGTTAGACATTTATGAGGATGATGGAATCACACACACTCACTTAGCTTATATTTTAATGCATTTTGTGATTACTATGTTTGCAAATTTTAAATCTAGTTTTATTGATTTCTCCAAAATGTGGAAAATTTATGTTTGTTAAATGACGATTTTATTAATTTGTGAGAAAATAGATCTTATTGAAATAACCAAATTATTTAAAACAATATTTTATCATTGTGTGAAAATAATGATGCTTGTATTTTGAAATTTAAGGAAATGGATTTTTATTGCGAAATTTAATAAATATAATAAAAGTTGTGTTTTAAAATTATATGTTTTTATTTGAAAATTATGAAAAAGGAAATTATAGTTGAAATTAAACAAATATCTTGAGTTGAGTATTGGAAACAAATTGAAAACAATTTAGAAAACAAATAGCGTCAATTTGAAATTGAAATCAAACTTCAGTTTAACAAAAAGAAGAAAACTATCTTCAATTAATATGAGAAGCAATCAAATTTGAAACTTGGAGTTAGAGGATTGAACTAGAGATCAATCTCATTTTCTTGTTAACATCTATGCATGAGAAAGAGAAAAAAAAAAGGCAGTCTTGAGAAATTTTGAATTTGAACAGTGGGTGAAAATCTGTTTTTAATTTTTGAAAAAATATACAGGAGAGAAGTCTCAGTTTTTACCATGCACCAGAGGAATCCTGAGACCATATATTTTTTTAGTGACTGTTTAAGTTTAGAGAGGGAGGCATACTGCTCTTAGAGGAGGTATGCACCCCCACTCCCCACTCTTCCTCATGGCCAGGCAAGAGTTTCCACTACCCACGCATAGAAGAAGGAAGGCAGAGAAGTAGCCAAAGAAGGCATGCGCAGGGTGTGAACCTCCACACGTCTACGCAGCTAGCTATGGGAGTTTTGAGGGGATGTACAGGGAGAGATCATAGGGAAGTCACCTCACTCTCTACCACACGTAGCCACCCAAGGCCTCCTCATTACCCACACAAGTAAAAGTGGACTGGTGAAGGGGTGGTATAAATAGAAAGGAAGGGCGCAGGTGGAAATATTTAGGAAGAATAGAATACCATATGCAACAGGAAGGTGGGTGCCAGAGAGAAGGTAGGAGTTGGAGAGCAGCAGGGACAGGGAAAGAAGAATAAGGTAGTGGGAAAATAGAAAACTGCTTTATTCTCACACAAGCAACAAAATACAGAGGAAGAAAATATTCATCAATTTTCAGATCAAAGAATTTATCAGGTAGGATCTTGAGATTTAAATTAAAAAAAAAAAACATGAATAGAGTAAATTTGAATAAGATAGCTAAATTATTCTATAGATTTTTAAAACTATGTAAGAACCCGACTAGTTCTCTGCTTCTAAGCTATTTTGCTACTGAATGCACTGTCTCAATTTGTTTTGGTGTTTTGAATAGATATATCATTTTTTTTTGTGTTTTGAGGGTTTATTGACATAAAAAGCAAATAACATAAAACTAAAACTTATTACAATAATTTGAAATTTTTGAAACAACTGATCTACTACTGCAATTAATCTTTATTTCTCGAGAGAATGGAAAATTACGTTATTTTCAAAATAAAAACAATGGCAACAACATGGAACCTGATTTTTTATTTGATTTTTGCCTTGCCTTCAACTGGAACTGAAGCATTTCACTATTCATGACAGCATTGTTGCATTTTACTGTTCACGCGTCACTATTCACGCATCACTATTCACATGTTACTATTCATGCTACACTATTCACGTGTTACTATTCACATGTTACTATTCATCTGACACTATTCACATGACACTATTCACACATTACTATTCACGACCGTACTGTAGCAACAGGTACAAACTTTAATAAGCAAAGGATTAATCTTTAAATATTCTGATCTGCAATTAAACCCCTATTAATCTCTGAATCTTCTTCACAACTGCTGAGGCACAAATCAGAGTCTCTGTATGAAACTCTCTAGATACCAAATTCACTGGATATTTCACCAGTTCAAATGGAGGCTCACAGAAGAACTACGTTCTTCAATGGCAATGGCTGAAACCCTTCTTAGAGCACAAAACCTATTTTCAAAATGATAGCAATAACAATGGATGCCGAGAATGAGCTCTTAAGTCTCTTTTTATTCTTTCCTTAGGAGAGCTCAAACACCTTCCTGACCAATGTGGGATAAAAGATTTATTCTCACATTAAATTATTCACTTAACGCACTTTATTATATTAAAGTGACTTTATTATTATAAAGTTACTTTATAACTTTATAATAATATTAAAATATTAAATAAATCACTTAAGTCACTTAAATTTTAATATCTCTTGATTTACTTGTCTGATTGCTAAGCCGTCTGAGCCAGGAGTCGAGAGACTAAATCCACATGTGACTAAACTGAGATTCTAAAAATAGCAAGGTGCTCCCATGACTTACTAAAAATAGTAAATCTAGCCAAAAGATGTCCGATTGACCCTGAACGAAAGCCAAGCAAAGAAACTTCGCTAACCGAGGCTGAGCCATGCCTCACAAGACCTCCTAATCTCCTCATTAGCCTACGGAGGTCGCATAATAGGCTAACTCTACACTGCAAAGAGATGTCAACTAGAAGGGGACATGACAAACTATTTAAAAGTAATTTTGTTACTTCAAAATTCTGTGTATATTTTTGAACAACAGACCGTGAATTTCTGGGAGAACAAAACTCCATTAAAACAAGTTCCAAAACATAAAACTTTAGGAAGAATTTGATTGAAAACATGAAATAAAAACAACTGATTAAATGTAGGAAGAGATTCAAATAGAAAAACATCATTTAAATTTAGATTTAAAAAGATCTTAAACAAAAAACATTAGTTTTAAATCTGATTTATAAACTTAGGAGAAACTCAAAATTTTATTGAAAAGAATTTTATTTTTTTAACAGGAAACATCATTTATAGATTTGAAAGAATTAGAAACATAAATATTTTCTCTAAATATCTTATAAATTTTTAACGTAATTTTGAAACAGAGGTTAAAATCAGTGAAATTAGCCATTGAAACTCAAAACATTCAGAAACTGAAATTTAAACGTTTTCTTTCAAAACTGTTCTTGAAAAGTATTAATTAATTTATTTATTTTCTAAAAGTATGAAAACAGAGAATAAATCATTTAAATTAAAGTATGATTTTTATTAAAAATGAAACAAGTTAATTGAGTGAAAAGAGCGAAAGAACGTATGCTCTTTTATGACTGTTTTTATATGTATTTAATCTACATACTGATACTGGAAATACAACTTCTTTATTTATTTTTGATTATTTAATTTACTCAATTTAAATATTAATTTAATGTCATTTATGGATTAAAACAATGAAAATAACAACTTTTAAATTGTCTTCGCTTCAAACAAGATTTTTGTTTTATTGTTTTTGACTATTTGGAACCATGCATGCTTGATAAATGAATGTGCATGTCATGTTTTGGGAAAGTTACCTTCCGGGACGGGTGCCGAATATGGGTTATTAGAGAGTGTAGTTTTGCTTTTCCAAAACTACTTTATTTGTTGTGCATGAAATTTTACTTGGCCAAGTAACTTAAGGACCATTGAAATACATGGAATTATTGAACTCTCTACCATATCCTAGTATCGAACTTGCTTGTTTCTTAAATGAATTAGAGAAATGAAAATGCTTGTGGTTTTACTAGTTATACTAGGCACGCACTAGATTCCATCTTGCTCATAGACTGCTTTTTGCTAAGTGATTTGTGCAGGGTCGGGTATTCTTTGAATGATTTAAGAATTTCGGGGAAGCATAAGCTTCGAGGTTGGGTGGAAAAAGTGCCTTATCCTTGTTCTTGTCTTCTTTTTGAAGAGTTTCTATTGAATTGAAGATCAAAGGATGTCATCTTCTCTTATGTTTTATATTTTCTTGAAATATGTATTATAGAGCTTAAGGCGATTGAATGCCTAAGTCTCGAATTATAACTGATATTATAATATCTTTTGTATTAAAAATCAAAATTGTGTAATATGACACATGTATGTATTTAGATTGGAATCGTATATGAATCTATCTTATCGACTTTATGTCGTTGTTTTGGAATCGACTAAATTTAAATGATGTCTAAATGAATGAATTGTCGACTTTATTTTGAATATAAATGATACTATTTAAAGTCTTGTCAAAGTTTTGAATTTAAGATTTTTGCACTTTACATCATACAAGAAGGATCATCCTAGATTCGATGGTACAAACTAATCTTTGTGGAAAGTCAAAATGGAGTGTCATTTGAAGTGCATTGGTGAGGCTTTCTGTAAGATTACAAAGAATGCTTACACTATTCCTCAAAATGGTCCCTCTACTGCTGATGAGATCAAAGAAGCATAAACTAATACGAGGGCTATAGAAGCATTTCTAAGTGCTTTGACAAATTTAGAGATGACAAATGTAATAGGTCTGAAGACTGCACATGAGATCTGGAAAAATTTGGAAAGATTGTATGAAGGAGATGCACTAGTAAGAGTTTCTAAGCTACAAAGTCTGAAAAGAAAGTGGGAGAACATGAAGATGAGTGAAGATGAAAACATTTTCTCTTTCACACAAAAGGTAAATGAACTAGTGATGGGCATTAGATGTGCCGGTGGAATTTGGAAGAAGATGAGATTGTGGCTAAAATACTTAGATATGTGCCTACTTCTTACAAAACAAAAGCTCATGCTATTGAAGAGCTCAAGACAATAACAAATGTAACAAGAGACATGCTGAGTAGAAAACTTGTTGCCTTTGAGTTGAGTGAATTTGGTGAATCTTCTCCTAAGACAAAGTTTGCATTCAAAGCTACTGTATCTAGAAAAAGCCAATAGAGATATGATCCGGGAGATAGCTCCAGGAACAAATTCAAGTATGAAGATGAAATGAAACTGATTGAAGATGAAGAAAGATAGCTAGAAGAATTGGAAGCACTGATTGTGAAAAGAGAAGCCAGAGGACAAGGTAAGTACAAAGGAAATTTTCCTATTAAATGTATCTCTTGTAGTAAGATAGGTCATTTTGTATCAAGGTATCCTGAAAGAGTTTCGAAGTATAAACCTAATAAGACTAGATTTCAAAAGAAATGTTATTATGATGAAGAAGGTGTTATTGATGATGAATCTTAAAAAGAAACTGGAAATGAAGATGAATGGCTATTCATTACTATCAAGGAAAATGGTCTGGTGTCCATTGAATCAGCTAGTAAACAAAATATTAAGAAATCTCTTGTAGCCAAGATTGATGAGAAGGATGAGTGGGTGATTGAAAAAAAATGCTCACATCATATGATTGGTGACAAAAGAAAGTTTCTAAGCTTGGAAAAATTTGATGGTGGTGTTGTAAGATTTGGAGATAACAATGTTCGTGTGATTTATGGAAGAGGCACTATTTCTCTTGGTGGTAAATGTAATACTGATGGTGTCCTATATGTTGAAGGTTTGAAGCATAATTTGTTGAGTTTTGGACATATGGTTGACAAAGGTTACAATATTCAGTTCAAAGATGGTAAGTGCAGGATATTGGGAAGCTCAGGAAACGTGATTGCTTCAGGTACAAAGACAAGAGGTAATATTTTTCATTTAAGTGTTGCTAGTGAAAGTTGTTTTATTGCTCAAGTTGATGTAAGCTAGTTATGGCATAGAAGGTTGTGTCATGTAAATTTTGATAACATTTTCAGAATAATCTCCACATAAGAAGTCAAAGATCTACTTAAGTTAGTGAATCCTACTAACACTATATGCAAGGAATGTCAGATGGGAAAGTAGACACGAATTTATTTTAGGAGAAAACAACATGATTCCAATGGAGTACTGGATTTGGTACATACTGATCTATGTGGTCCATCCAGAATTGGAAGTCTACACGGGGAAAGGTGCTTTATGTTGATTATTGATGATTATTCTAGAATGGTATGGGTTGCTTTCTTAAGAGAAAAACATGAGGTATTAGAGAAATTCAAAAGCTTCAAATATTTGGCAGAGAATGAGATAGGTTTGAAGATCAAATGTTTGAGATCAGATAGAGGTAGTGAATTCACTTCCTGGGAATTCAATTCATTTTGTGAAGAGCATGGAATAAAAAGATAGTTATCTACTCCTTGGACCCCTCAATAGAACATAGTTGAGAGAAAGAACAAAACAATATTAGATGTTGCTAGAACTATGATGTTGGAAGGTAATGTTCCTCATTTCTACTAGAGAGAAGCTATAAGCATTGTTGTGTATACTATCAACCGGGTAAATGTCAATGGTAATTCTGGTAAGACTCCTTTTGAGCTATGGTTTGGTTATAAGCCTACTATTAAATATTTCAAAATCTTTGGAAGTAGATGTTATATCAAAAGAGATGAAGATATAGGAAAGTTTGAAGCTAGAAGTGATGAAGGAATATTTTTGGGTTACTCTACTAAGAGAAAAGCCTATTGGTGTTACAATAAAATATTGAAGAAAATAGTTGAAAGTGAAAATGTTAGAGTTGATGAAGACACTGTTAGACCATCCAAGTATTGTGGATATGATTCATATGACCAAAAAAATAATACTGAGAAGGGAAAGAATGTGCAAACACAAAATCAAATTCAAAGTGTTCTGGTGTATCAAGAAAATCATGAAGAAGAAGAAAGTGGAAATGTAGAAGAAAGAACAGAAGAACCCAAAATCCCAAGGTATGTAAAGTGAAGTCATTCTGAAAGTTAGATCATAGGAGACAAGAAAAAAGGTGTGCAGACTAGAAGAAGAATCATAGAAGAATATTGTTTGATATCCAAGACTGAGCCTAGCAATGTCAATGAGGCATGTAAGGATGAATATTGGGTGGAAGCAATGTGGAAGAACTGATGTAGATAGAGAAAAATGATACATGGATTCTTGTTCCTAGACCTCAAGACAAAAATGTGATCAGAACCAAATGGCTCTTTTGGAATAAGCTGAATGAGCAAGGTGAAGTAGTTAGAAACAAAGCAAGACTGGTATGTAAAGGATACTCACATATGGAAGCTATTGATTTTGAATAAACCTTTTCCCCTGTTGCTAGAATTGAAGTTGTAAGGTTATTTCTTGCTTATGTTACTTTCAAGAATTACAGTTTATCAAATGGATGTAAAGTCAACATTCTTAAATGGTGAATTAGAAGAAGAATTATATGTTGAACAACCACATGGATTTCAACTGACTAATGAAAAAGACATGGTTTTCTGATTGAAGAAAGCACTATATGGACTCAAAAAAAACTCCTAGAGCATGGTATGCTAGACTAGATAAATACTTGTTGAAGCTTGGATTCAATAAAGGTACTGCTAACAACAATCTGTATTTCAAACTGGATCAGGATAAAAAATTGATAATTGAAGTCTTTGTTAATGACATTATTTTTGAAGGTGATGATGACTTATGCATGAAGTTTGCTGATGAAATGAAAAGTGAATTTGAAATGTCAATGATAGGAGAACTGAAATTATTTTTAGGATTGCAAACTACTTAGTTAGATGATGGAATCTTTATTTCTTAGTCCAAACATGTAAGAGAGTTACTAAATTTTTTTGGCATGGAAGACTCAAAGCTAGTTGGTACACCCATGGTAACTGGATGCAAGCTAACATAGAATGATGATTCTCCTAAGGCTGATCAAACAAGATATAGGTCAATGATTGGTGGATTGTTATATCTAACTTAGACTGGACCAGACATTATGAATGTTTTGTGCATGGTTGCTAGATATCAAGCTGATCCAAAGGAAGCACATGTTACTGCAGTAAAGAGAATTTTTCAGATACTTAAAAGGAATAGTTGATTTTGGTCTTTGGTATCCTAAGGATGATAATATTACTTTGAATTCTTTTACAAATGTAGATTGGGTAGGAGATGTGGATGATAGGAAAAGTACAAGTGGAGGTGCATTCTTCTTAGGGAAGAAGTTGGTGTCTTGGCTAAGTAAAAATCCTAATTCCATTTCTTTATCTACTGCTGAGGAAAAATATATTGCTGCTGAAAATAATTGTACTCAAGTGTTGTGGATGAAACGGATGCTTAGAGATATCAGAGTTGAATATTATGAGCCTATTTCTATATTTTTTGACAATTCAAGTGCCATAAACATTTCTCAGAATCTGGTGCTAGATTAAAAAACAAAGCATATATCTATCAAATATCACATTTTGAGAGACAAGGTGAGTGATAAAGAGGTCAGATTGGAATATGTGCCCACAAAGGAACAAATTGAAAATATCTTTACTAAACTGTTTCCTAAGGATACTTTTGAGTATCTCAGAGTCAAGTTAGGGGTGATTTCCCCTCCTAATTTGAACTAAGATGCAAGTCTTTGCATCAATCTATGGATTTACAGTCAGATCTTATTTCAGATTGATGTTATGGTGGATGCTACTCAAGGGGAGTAGCTAGATGATTTAGATGATATGTGGTTCAAAGCTTGTGTACCTTTTCCATTGATGTCAAAGGGGGAGAAGAGCAATGTGAAAAATCTTTTTAGAATAAAGGGGGAGAAGTGCAATAAGTATTAAGAGAGAGCAGATGAAAGAGCAATGTAAGGAAGAGAAGAACATGCTGAGAAGAGTTAGTTGTGTTGATGGTATTTTTCACATCATGTGTTGCCATCAATGCCAAAGAGGGAGATTGTTGGATATTGTGGTTGTGTTGTTGATATGTGGTTGTCATTGATTTCAACACTATTAGAATTAATGATTACGAAGGTTGTATATGTCGAAGATATTGAGAAAATTGTAATAAATATATTGCAAGCAGTCTGTGAAGCTGAAAAGGTCAGATTGATGGCATGTTTTGTACATTGGTGGTCAGAAGGCATGCATTAAAGGGTTTTTTGTTGAGCCTATCTAGTATGTTGTTTGAAAGTTTCAGAGGTGTGCATCAAGAATTGAGAAAGTTATGAATTTTTATGTCCCTACAATCACTCAGTTATTGTAGCAGGTTTTTCTGGAAGATGTAATTGCAATTCTGATGAATTGAGTTGTTTCATACATTCTTGAGATGTTCAATGATGTTTCTAGATCATGCTCTATTAGTGTGGTATGTCTATGTTGATTGGTGTGTTCGTGATCTAATATTTTCCTTTGTGTATTTGAGTCTTTATGTTCTTGGCCGACATAATGGTGGTATCATGTTGCGGATCCTTATGGATTAATATTTTACTATTTGGCATGTTCAAGGATGTTGATTTAGGTCCTCACTATGTTTTGACCAACTCGGTTTGGTGCGCATTGAGATTTGTTCATAAAATTGGGCCGACAGTTGTAATTCATTCTTTATTTGTGGCCGACAGAGTTGTTGAAGTAAATTCATGTAGCGGATATATAAGAGTGATTCTTTCTTCATTTTGAAGAGAGTGTGTGTGTGGTGTATGCTCGGTGAGTAAATGTGAAATGTGCAAATAAATATCAGATCATTTGATTTCAGAATAGAGTGTGAAGAAGATTGAGCGAAGTGTGAAGAAGTGTTTATGTGCCTAACTGGAACTGTCATCAGGCTTTTGTAGAAGCTAATTTCTCAGTTCAACCTCATCAAATGGATTTAATCTAACTTTTTTATTTAAGGCAGTGAGACTTCCCTTTGAGTAGTGTGCTCTAGGCATTGTGCCTGAATGCATGCGCATTCCCTATTCATTCTTTTATTATACTTCTAACAGGGTATAATATTGTGGAATAACATCCACCATGGTTTTTCCCCTAACAAGGTTTCCACGTATAAAATATTGGTGTTCATGTGTCTCTGATGCGTTGGTGATTTATGCTTTCACTATTAATTATTATATTTAAGATTAAAGGTTGATTAATATTGAATAAGTTTAAACTTTGTAACAACTGATTCACCCCCCCTTTGAGTTGTCTATCCTTGTTTTTCCAACACATTTCCATAGTCTTCCTTATGTACCTCCTACACATTCTCCTCAAAATAATCATGTTGCAAGGAGTCCTCCCTTGAACCTTCCTCCTCCTATTGAGGGAGAAAATAATCCTCATCAATTTCAGACATAATTTTTTTACCTTTAAGAACATTCACATTTACAACAACAAAGGCTTTATAAAACCTAGTTGATCTTCTTCTCACCGAAGACTTAAAGTTTCACTAATCAACCCATTTTTTATCTTTACCCTCCCCTTCAACATCTTAAATATCAATTTTCCCCCTATCCCTAAACTTAAGGGTTTTTAGAGCTATTTTTATACTATTCTGATTTTTAGGTATGGATTCATCCTATTCAAAATATGGATCTTTCCTCTTTCTGGGAGAGGTAATAAAAAAGAATCCCTCATGGGGGAGTTGTTTTTATCAGCAATATAAGCCTTTCCCATTTTATTAATTCCCTTCTTACTACCCAAACTAGGGTTACCCTTATTCTTCTTAATAGGGAATGCAAGATTTTTATTATTTTCCAAAAGTTTTATATCAAAATTTCCTTGTCTATCAAATAGGTTAGAAATATGGGACATTTAAGATTATATTTATAAATTTACATGATTAGTCCTTGGTTCAATAAATGATAGGCCCCTTTGACAATAGATTTTTTTAGAAAAGAAATTTGATCTTTTACCATATCTTATATGATTCAAAATTGGAAAATGGTATCCATGAAACATTTTAAATCTTCCCTCAAGAGTAAAGTATTTCATTACATGAAGAATTTATAGGGCCCACAACACATGAAAATTATCTCTACTATAGAAATTTTAGAATTTTTCTACTTTCTCACCTTCCTCAAAAACAATAATAAACCTCTTGTATTCACATTTTCTTCTTTTTTATACTCTTAATCCTTCATAGGTTAATCTTGTAATCAATTCTTCCATCACTTTAAATTGGACCCCTCCAATCACTACCTTACCTTATGTCCAATAATTACAAAATTTGGAAGTCATCTTGTCATTATACCCCTTATCACCATAAAGAATACCGTATAACCCCCTTTCTCAAAAATATTTTGGAGCTCCATATTTTGTCTCAATGGTTCATAAGAAAAAGTTTCCATTCATAGACTTGGAGGAGCAAGTGACTGTCATATAATCTTTCTTTCTCTCTTTTGGGAAGTGAAATTATTTCCCAAATCTTTGAATTCCTCAACATTAAAAATATTTATTTTTCATTTATTATACATAATAATAAAATAAATTTGGCTATAGAGATCCACATTACCCATATTAATGAAGAGCCTAAGACTGGCCACATTTTCCAACTCATTCTTTTTCCAACATCTATTAAGTTCCACATCACCCAAGTATAAAAAAGGAAGTGAAGGATCCATACCCCTAATATTTATCATTTCAATTAAATATTTCCTTAGAAAAATATCCCTAATTTCTAGTGGGATATTTGAAAAAATCTAATAATTCCAATTAAAAAATCAAGCCCAAATTTGAAACAACATCCACTACTGCATTACCTTCTTTGTGGGTACAAATAATATTCAAATTTTTGAAACCCCCCAAAACTTTCCTATAGTTCTCTAACATATTTTGAATCTTCCAAGAGGGGGTAAGGTTATTATTTAGTAGATCGATAATGATTTTTAAGTCTCCTTCAATCACAACATTCTATAATCCAAGCCTCTACATTATTTTAAACCCTTACCAAACAACCATAGCCCCAACTTCATTATTTGGCCTCCTTCCTAAATTTTTACCATATCCTTCAATCAATCAACATATTTCATCCCTTATCACTCCCCCAACCGCATCAACACTTAGGTTATCTTTTGAGAATCCTTCAAAATTAATCTTTACCCAACCATTTTTAGGAGGCTTCTATTTAATGTTGTTCTTGAGAAATAGTTTTTCCCAATCAATCTTAGTAAGATCTTTATTGATTCCACAATTTTTTTATCCTTAACTCAATATGAGAAGAAATACTTTTGGTAGAACCAAAAACCTACACATTAATATTCTCTTGCAGACTATTTTTAATAGCATTAAAGACTTCTCTACTATTTCTATATTGGTCTCTAAATATCCTATTGTTCCTTTTTCTCATATCCTCCAAGTAACAAATAGGTGGCCTACTTTCATTTCTCCAAAATCGCAAGTGATAAAAGGGAGAGCCTATATACTAGCTATTAACAAATTCTTTCAGACCCTCTAGGAAGGTCCAATTAAATTTGAAGTCAGTCAACACCTCCATCCAAACCTCTCTTACAAAAGAACAGTGAAAGAATAAATGTTTTAAAGCTTCTTCCTCATTATAGTACAAATTACACCTATTAATAAAATGAAATACTCTCTTATTCGAATTATCAATAGTAAGAATATTGTTATGAATAGAAACCCACCATAAGTAGTTCAATTTAGGGATCATTCTACTATTCTACACCTGATTTTAGTCAAAGAGAGAAGCATTATTGTTAGCAAAAATAACATAGTAAGTTGATCTAATAGAAAATAAACCAAAAGGATATGGAAACCAAATACATTCATCTTTTCATCCCAAAGAATAAAACATACAATCGCCAATATAAAGAATTAATCGCTTTATCTCCTCATGCAACCCATACTATCTTCCACCTCTCAAGGTCCTTCCTTGCAATATTTGACCACCAAAATATTTCCATTTAGGTTGATCCCTGTTTAAGTAAATATACCCATGTATTTTATTTCCATTGTATTTGATGAGAAGATTTGAGAAAATATTTGCATTGAAGACAATGAGGGTCCTTCCTTCAAATGTGTGTTCCATAAGTTAACTATTTTACCATCTCCTATCATCCAAAAAATTCTTTTTTTAATCAAATTTATGATTTAGAGTAAATTATTCCAAATCACCAATCCCTAAGGAAAAAGTAGAAGAAAAAAATTGTAGTAGCCTATATTTTCCAAGTATTTGGCATTGAGGATAATATCCCAATCTTTATTTCCCTCAAGGAGATTCCAATCAATTTTGGCCATCAAAGCTTTATTAAATAGTTTTAGTATCCTTATACCAAGGCCTCCTCACTTCTTAGGTTTACAAAATTATATCCTTTATTTGTATATCATCATTTATTCATACCAAAAATCATGTTTCATTTTTTTCATTAAATCCTTGTGATATTTCATCATCTAATGTGTGCATGCATGCAATCCAAAATCCTATCATCCACTCATATTAGTGACATAAATAAAAATTCCCAATCATCATCCATCATCAATCTTAAATCAATAACGTGTACATCATCGCAATATGATTTCTCTCAATTCATATTTTA
Organism: Sequoiadendron giganteum; assembly: GCA_007115665.2. Lineage (NCBI taxonomy): Eukaryota > Viridiplantae > Streptophyta > Pinopsida > Cupressales > Cupressaceae > Sequoiadendron > Sequoiadendron giganteum. Next base: position 491,079,206 of record CM021106.1, read on the forward strand.
TACACAATGGCACATATTTTTCTTTTCAGGACACCTCTTAGGATCCATTTTTCTAAGAATTACCCTTTATGGGTTATCACTTCCATCATCATCCCTAATAAACTAGAGTAAATTGCCACCAAATTTTCACTCCACCATACTCTTTATTCTTCTTCAACACAATATGACCTAGTCACAACATTGTATTAAATAGGGGGAAAATGTAGACACCTAAATATTTTTTTAATGTACCCAGTCTTACTTGATAAAATTCATCACCTAGGAATGTCCCCTTTCACCTAATATTTATTTACATAATTAAATAATCTTAATATTTTACTATTATGTTTTCCATATCACCTCACGTAAATAAATAAATAGTTATCATTTCCACCTATTTTCTAACTCGCACATGGATAAATGGTGCAGGGGCACCTAGTCAAATGTTGTAAATAGGGGTCTAATGTTGGGTTTTTTTTCAGTCATGTCTTTGATGTAATAAGGTCTATTTAGACCATTTCTAATATTTTGAGTCTCATGGGGTTAGTTATGCATAAAGTTGTCATTTTGTTGCACATGTAAAAGGTTGCAATGCAACTTTGTAATTTTGGCTTGTTTTGGAAGGTGAACGATCAAGTCATTCAAAAAGTAGTTGGGACTATTGGTTTTTGGTTGAAAATATTTAAATAGGCCTTGAGGAGTTTGAGGCAAGGTTTTGGAGTTGTTCTTAAAGATTAAACAATAAGAAATCTCTGCTTTTCTACAATTTTTTGTGCATTTTGGCTGCTACAACACTCTATATGGTTTCGTACCATGTGATTATGATCTAAAGTGCATTGAATTTGATGGTGGCATGAACTAACTTTGTTTTGGTTTTGGTTTGAACTTACTTCATAAGGTTTGAAGGATTTTAGACCCAATTTATTGAAAGTGGTTTGAAATCCCTAGGTTAAGAGGGTTTGAGAGAAAAAATAGAAAATTGAACCATTCCGCTAGTGGAAATCTCTGTAAATCGGTGGAATAGCTTTAGTTAGGATTTTCTTCAATTTTGTAGGGTTTGTAGATGCGAAGAATGGAGGTAGGGTAGTGTTTGATCAAGCCCTAGCCTAATATCTCAAAGTATTAGGCTTAGGAGTGTAGGTTAAAAGTAGGGTTTTGTTGATAGATAAGTTGGTGGTTTGGAGGAACTATTTCATGTAGTTGCTTTGTAAAATAGGGCTAATTGGACCTAGTTGCTACATAACAGTCTATTTTAGAGGGTGTTGTTACAAAATAAGTATATGTAAAAATTGGATATGTATAAGAAGAGCATAAAGGGTATCTGTAATGACAACTCAATTGTGGGTTTGATATCTCTTTTGAAAGATATGGTGAAATTTCACTGTTTGATGTGCTATAAGCGAGATTGATGAAATTGTGAGAAGAACACCAAATTAGGGTTCCTAAGTTGAAAAGGTTGTTGAATTATGATTGGTTAGAGAATCTCCACCCTGAAATGCAGTCATTGATAGGGAAATAAGAATGATGAGGGAGTCTTAGGAAGCTCTTTTAGCTAGACTTGTAGCATTTGAAACAAACCAAAGAAGAGGTAAGGCCACTATAGATGAGAGTGACTGAGAGAAAGAGGAAGAGAGTGAGGATGAAAACCCTCAGAGAGGATCCCATGAGCAAGAGTTGGATTATGAAGAGATGAGGATGGTTAAGATGCTGAAGGTTGTCAAGGGAGATGCTTCTGAGGTGAAGATGGAATTTCCCATGTATGGTGGGAAGATGGTTAGTGAAGAGATGCTGGATTGGGTTGATGCACAAGATAATTATTTTGAATACAAGGAGGTAGTAGATGAACAAAAGGTGAAATTTTCTAAAACTAAGCTGAAAGGCCCTACCCTAACTTGGTGGAATTATGTGCAGGAAGAGAGTGAAAAAGGGAAAAGAAAAATTCAATTCATGGGATAGGACAGTGTCTAAAGTCAAGGGTCAACTTCTGCCTAGTGACTATGCAATCCAAACTTTTAGAAAGCTATAAAATCGAAAGAAAAAAGAGATGGATGCCATGGCTTACATAGAGGAGTTTCATAAATTGAGAATTAGAATAAGTCATGTTTCGGATGAAGTTGAGAAGATAGCAAGGTATATAAATGGGTTAAGGTTCAATATGCAAGATGAATTGAGCCTTGCTACCCCTAGAATCATGGAAGAGTGATTTCAATTGGCTGCTTGGGAAGAAGAGAAGTTGAAAAGAAGGTAGGAAAAACAAAGTAGAAGCAGATGAAAGAACTTCAGGGGAAAAGGAACATTTGGAGGAAGAGGAAAATCACAAAAATCACAAGGTGACCAGTGGAAATCAAGATCAAGGCTTAGAATCAAGAGGTAGTTTCAGAGGTACGAGATCTAATGGTAGAGGCAGACTTGGAGGACAAGGTAGAGGTTCAAGCACACTTTCAGGAAGATGCTATCAATGTAATCAATTTGGCCATCAAGCATGGAAGTGCTTAGACAAGCAACCTACTACATCACATGGTGGTGATAGGAGAACATAGTTGGTGCAAGAGGAAGATTGTGAGAGTGTCAACTCCTTCTCAGCATGTTGCTCTTGAGGTTGGAGAATGCTTGATGATGAGAAGAAAATTGCTCAAGGTCCCTGTGGTTAAAGAGCCTCCACAAAGAAATTCATTGTTTAGAACCACTTGCAAATCTCAAGGCAAGGTATGTAAGGTTTTTGTTGATTTTGGTTCTACTAATAATTTGGTTTCTTTAGATATGGTTGAAAAGATAAAGATGAAAAGAATCCCACACCCCATGCCTTACAAGGTCTCTTGGCTGAATAAGGGTCAACAAGTTCTAGTGAATGAGAAAACATGGGTTGAATTCAATATTGGGGGGGTATAAAGATAAGATATTGTGTGACATCATCCCAATGGATGTTTGTCATTTGTTGTTAGGAAGACCCTGGTAGTATGACATAAAAGCAAAACATGATGGATAAAATATACATATGTGATTGAAAAGGATGGAGTTTCATTTACCCTCACCCCTTTGCAAGAGGAAAATATAAACACACAAGTTGGGTCAAATGTCATGTTGGTTGGGGAAAAAGAATTCTTGAAAACTATGAAAGAAGAAGGTGGAGAATGGTACGCAATTATATTCAGACCTAAATTTTCTAGTGAATGAGAAAACATGGGTTGAATTCAATATTGGGGGGGTATAAAGATAAGATATTGTGTGACATCATCCCAATGGATGTTTGTCATTTGTTGTTAGGAAGACCCTGGTAGTATGACATAAAAGCAAAACATGATGGATAAAATATACATATGTGATTGAAAAGGATGGAGTTTCATTTACCCTCACCCCTTTGCAAGAGGAAAATATAAACACACAAGTTGGGTCAAATGTCATGTTGGTTGGGGAAAAAGAATTCTTGAAAACTATGAAAGAAGAAGGTGGAGAATGGTACGCAATTATATTCAGACCTAAATTTTCTATGATAGTAGCAAAACTAGATGATGTTCCTAAGGAAGTCCAAGCCTTGTTGAACAAATGCTAAGATATTGTTGTAGATGAGCTCCCTAGTTCTTTGCCACTTATAAGGGATGTGAGCCACCACATAGAATTTATACCAAGAGAAAACCTACCCAATAAGGCTGCATACAAAATGACTCCTCAACAAAATGAAGAGATAAGGAAACAAATTCAAGAATTGCTTGACAATGGTCTCATAAGGGAAAGTTTAAGTCCATGTTTTGTTCCTACTGTGTTGGCACCTAAAAAAGGTGGATATTGGATAATGTGCACTGATTCAAGGGAAATTAAAAAAATCACTATAAGGTATAGGTTTCCCATACCTAGAATGGAGGATTTGATGGACTGTTTAGGAGAAGATTGTTACTTTTCAAAAATTGACCTCAAAATTGGCTATCACTAGATTAGGATAAGAGAAGGGGATGAGTGGAAAACTACCTTTAAAACCAATGAGTGGTTGTATGAATGGATGGTAATGCCATTTGGGCTTTCAAATGCACCAAGAACTTTTATGAGACTAATGAATGAAGGTTTGAAGCCTTTTATAGGTAAGTTTGTAGTTGTATACTTGGATGAAATTATTGTGTTTACTAAGACTAAAGAGGAGCACTTGCAACATTTAGACATGGTGTTGAAGATGTTGAATAAAGAGAAGTTGATCTACCTTGGTTTTGTGATTTCAAAAGGCACTTTGAAGATGGACCCCAACAAGGTAGAAGCAATTTTGAATTATCCTACTCTAAAATCAGTCAGTGATGTAAGAATTTTCCATGACCTTGCTAGTTTCTATAGAAAATTTTTAAGAAATTTCAGTCATATTTGTTCTCCCATCATTGATACAATCAAAGGGGATAAAAGGAAAATTTTTATATGGTCTGATGAGGTAGAAAAAATCTTTCAAGTTCTGAAACAAAAGATAGCACAACAACCCATCTTATCATTGCCTAATTTCAATAAGGTGTTCACAATTGAATGTGATGCAAGTGGGTATGCAATTGGAGTAGTCTTGAGTCAAGAGGGCAGACCTGTAGCATTTTTAAGTGAAAAGCTTAATGAGGCCAAGAAGAAATATTCTTCTTATGACTTGGAATTGTATGCCATGGTCCAAGCATTGAAAAAATGGAGAGACTATCTCCTTCCAAAGGAATTTATTTATTTACTGATAATCATGCTTTGAGCTTCTTGAATAGCCAAGAGAAACTTAACCATAGACATGTGAAGTGGGTGGAGTACCTCCAAAGCTATACTTTCACTGTAAAACACAAAAAGGGTTAGTCAAACAAGGTGGTGGATGCTTTGAGCAGAAGACAAATGTTGGTGTAAGAAATTCAACTCCAAAGTGTAGGTATTGATGCTTTGAAAGGTATGTAGGAAGGAGATGATGATTTCAAGGATGTTTATGCTGTTTGTAACTAGTTCAATGGCACTTTCCATGAAGAATATTCTAATTTCTTGATACAAGATGAATTATTGTTTAAGGGTTCTCAGTTATGTATTCCCAAATTTTCTATGAGGACTAATTTGATTAAAGAGAAGCATTGTGGTAGCTTAGGGGGTCACTTTGGTGTGGATAAAACTTTGGAGCAGGTAAGAAGATATTATCATTGGCCAAAGATGCAAAGCGATATCATAAAGTTTGTTGAAAATTGTGTTGTTTGTCAAAAAGAAAAGGGTTCAAGTACAAATGTAGGTCTTTACCAGTCTTTTCCAATTCCAAATAGGCCATGGGAATCCATCAGCATGGATTTTGTGTTAGGGTTGCCCAAAACTCAAAGAGGCTTTGATAGTGTATTTTTTGTTGTTGACAGATTTAGAAAAAAATGGCTCATTTTATACCATGTAAATGCACAAGTGATGCCTCATACATTGTAGGGTTATTTTTCAAGGAGGTGGTTAGAATTAATGGATTACCATTGATAATTATGTCTGACAGGGATAGCATGTTTGTAGGTCACTTCTAGAGAACTCGTTGGAATAAATTGGGAACCAACTTGACATTTAGCTCTGCCTATCATCCACAAACAAATGGGTAGACTGAAGTTGTTAATAGGAGACTTGGGAAGCTTCTCAGATGTTTTACAAAAGAGAATTCACAAAAATTGGATCTCATTCTTCCCCAAGCTGAGTTTGCATAAAATGAATTTGTCAATAGAAGTGTTGGGAAGAGCCCATTTGAAATTGTCTATGGATTGAAGCCAAGGGGAGTATTTAAAATCAGAGATTTGAATGGTATGGAGAGGAGTGCTGAAGGTGAATATTTTGTAGTTTTAATGAAAGAAATACATCAAAAAATTAAAGAAAATATGCAAAAGAGTGTGGAAAAATACAAGCAACATGCAGATTTGAAGAAGATAGATGCTCAATTCAAAGTAGGAGATTTGATCCTAGCACATTTGAGGAAAGAAAGGATACCAAAGGGGAAATATACAAAGCTGCAAATGAAGAAGATTGGGCCATGCAGGGTGGTCCATAAATTTGGTGCAAATGCCTATGAGATAGAACTCCCTCCTGGAGTGGCTATCTCTCCAATTTTCAATGTTTTTGACCTTTATCCTTTTAAAGGATCTGTGATTGTAGGTGAAGATGTGAGTACATTAGGATTTCAAGATGAAGATTGGGTCAAGGACATACCACCAAGTCATCCATTGAAGCTTGAAATAATTTTGGACACAAAGGAAGCAAAGAGAACAAGGCATAAGGTGTTTAATGAATACCTAGTGAAATGGAAAGGTCTCCCTCATGAAGATACAACATGGAATGATAGAACAAGACATCAAGAAACATGGTACCACGGTGCAAGAGCTGATCTCAAGTGGAACTTGAGATTCTATTTTCCCTAGATGTATGGTGCAGGGGCACCTAGTCAAATGTTGTAAATAGGGGTCTAATGTAGGTTTTGTGTTTTCAGTCATGTATTTGATGTAATAATGTCTATTTATAAAATTTCTAATTTTTTGAGTCTCATGGGATCGGTTATGCATAAATTTATCATTTTTTTGCACATGTTGTAAAAACAAGCGATGCAACTTTGTAATTTTGGCTTTTTTGGAAGGTGAACAGTCAAGTCATTCAAAAAGTAGTTGTGACTATTGGTTTTGGTTGAAAATATTTAAATAGGCCTTGAGGAGTTCTATGCAAGGTTTTGGAGTTGTTCTTGAAGATCAAACAATAAGAAATCTCTATTTTTCTACAATTTCTTATGTATTTTTGCTGCTACAACACCCTGTACGGTTCTGTACTATGTGATTATGAGCTTAAGTGAATTGAATTAGATGGTGGCATGAACTAAATCTGTTTTGGTTTTGATTTGAACTGATTTCATAAGGTTTGAAGGATTATAAAGCCAAATTACTAAAAGTGGTCTGAAAACCCTAAGTTAAGAGGGTTTGAGAGAAAAAAATGGAAAATTGAACCATTCCACTGGTGGAAATCTCTGTAAATCAGTGGAATAGCTTTAGTTAGGATTTTATTCAAGTTTTTAGGGTTTTTAGATGCAGGTGATGGAGGTAGGGTAGTGTTTTATCGAGCCCTAGCCTAATATCCCAATGCATTAGGCTTAAGAGTGTAGGTTAGAAATAGGGTTTTGTTGATAGATAAGTTGGTGAATGTTTCAATTGATCAAAACCATTTTTTTTAGGCCCCATGTGACCTGAGGAAAGGCTTGGAATTGAGTTTTGGTTTGGAGGAACAATTTCATGTAGTTTCTTTGTAAAATAGGGCTAATTTGACCTAGTTGTTGTGTAGCAGTCTATTTTAGAGGGTGTTGTTACAAAACAAGTATATGTACAAATTGGATATGTCAAAGAAGAGCATAAAGGGTATTTGTAATGACAACTCAATTATGGGTTTAAGATATATTTTGAAAGATGGTGAAATTTCACTGTTTGATGTGCTACAAGTGAGATTGATGAAATTGTGAGAACACCAAATTAGGGTTCCTAAGTTGAAAAGGTTGTTGAATTGTGATTGGTTAGAGAATGGTGCATGGCACCCAGGTCTTCATGTCAAAAGAGGTCAAAGAGTTGGTATTTTGTGTTATTTGAGTCATTTTATTGTAATAAGGTCTTTTAAGACCATGTCTTATGTTTTTGAGTCATTTGGAGTCCGTTTGTAAAAAGATGTCAATGTTGCAAAAAGTTGCAAAAAGTTATCAATGCAACTTTTGCATTTTTGTTGTCAAGTGGAATACAAACAATTGGAAGTGAAAATTAGTTTGTAACTGCTGGGAATTTGTTGTACATTCCTTAAAAAGGATTTTTAAGGTCGAACACAAGTTTAGAGGGGGTTGGAGAGGTGGTGGTTATTGAAATTCTTGAAGTTGTAATAATAAAACATCTTTGTTTTTTGCAAATTTGAATGTTACATCACTATCTTTGATGTAGTATTGTATTGTACAGAATTTTCATGGTCTACACATGATTTTTTGTGATAGATAATTGAGTTATCTTTCATTTTCAATTGTTTTGGTTGATGTTCGTTAATTTTAATGTAAGTTATGATCAAATTGGCGACTGTCGCTTCTATATTTTTTCTATAATCAACCTGTTACAGCATGATGGTACGGATTTGATATTCCATATCTTGATATCAAATAAATTGGGATTGAAATACATGAATATAATTTCTAATGCACTTGGTCTCATCATTTTTTGTTGAGTTTGAAGAGAGATATTGCAATTTTGGAAAAAATAGTTCAAAATTGTCATAAACCCTAGGTAGGGTAACTAGTGACTTTCAAAATATGATTTGTCATATTTTCCATAGTGGAGAATTATAATTTTTGTGTGGGAGTCTAAAATTTTGTATATTACCATGCTCCAAAGCTGCAAGGTTCCATATTGAGGTTTGCATGTGTTTTGGTGATGCCCTAGGTCTGATTTTTCATGTTTTAAGCTTAATTGACATAAGGACAAACTATTTTTGAAGGGTTTTGTACAAAGTAACCTACCCTAATTTTGAGATATATTGTATAAAGCCAAAATGGGTATCTATAATTGTTTTTACATTTTGAATATCATGTCTACACTTAAAGTTATGGCCAAAAAAACCTAATTTTATGCCCCCATATTTTAGGTTTTAAAGATTGAAGGCTTGTGATGAAAAACCCACAAAATTAGGGTTCTAAGATTGAAAAGTTTGATTGGTTGAGTTGGTATTGAGGATATCCACCCCGCTCTACATAAAATTAGTATCAGAGCTGGAAGATCTTTGGGAAATGATCTATTGTGTTTGGCTAATGTGGTTTAGTGAGATTTGATGTTTCAAGATGGCTCTTAATAAGAAGAAAGATGGGAAAGGGGCATCATCATTAATCAATAGATTGTTCAAAGTGGAAAAGAAGCCTCAAAAGGAAGAAATGGAAAGGATGATACAAGAGGAAGAAATGAAAGCCAAGAAAGAAAGAAATATGGAAAATGTAAGCTTATTCGGGACTACCTACAAGTCTAAAGGTAAATGTTGTCAAGTTGTGATCTCAGATATCTGCATAGATAATATTGTTTTTGAATATATAGTAGATAAATTTGGTTTGAAAAGAATACCACACCTCACACCCTATTCAGTGACTTGGCTTCAAATAGTTAATCAAGTAACTCTAAGTGAGCAATGCAAAGTTGAGTTTCATATAGGAAGTTATAAGGATGAAATAGTTTGTGATATTATGCATTTGGATGTTTGTCACATTGTGTTTGAAAGGTTGTGGCATTATAATAGGGTAGAAAAGTATAATAAAAAAAAAAAATGAGTTGAGAAATGATGGGATGAAATATGTATTAACAGCCTGGAAGGATGAGTGGATAGGAATTGAAATCTTGTTGTGAAGTAAGAAGAAAGATGTATGAAAGTATGAGGCAAAGACAAAGGAGGTAATGGATGAGGTAATAAGTTTTCATAACATGTTTGAAAAAATAGTTGAACAAGAAATGGAAGAATTTTCTTTTGAATTTTCTCAAACTAATGAAAGTAATGGTGACATTGATGTTGAAGTGAGTGATGTTCAGGAAGAAGAAGAGACAACACAAGAAGTTATAGAGGACTCAAGGATAGTCCAAGGAGAGAAGATAGTTATGGAGGGTAAGGAGATGACACGGTTCTCAAGAGAAGAACTGAGAGTTGAGAATGTTGATGTCAAGGAGAACAAAAGAGTGGATGAGCAATTCAAAAATTAAAATGAATGGTTGAGTAAGGATGAGGCAAAGCCAAAAATTTTGGAGAATAATGAAGAGAAAAGAATGTCTAACAAACAACATGAGGTGGATGAAGAAGTGAAGTATGAAGAAGAAGAATATAGTTTCTTTAATATGTTTGTTTCATGTGTAGGTGATGAGGACAAAGTGGATGAAAGAGAATAAATTTACAATCGCAATCCAAGGACAAGCTTGACCAAGAAAAAAAAGAAGCACATGGCTACATTGTACCAACTTGGCCTTGGCACAAGAAGCATGTTTTGGGACCAGAAAGCACAAGTGAACCATTTGAAAAAAATTGGTTGAGATACAACAAAAAGGAAACAATGCACGCATGAAAAATAATTGGAAGACAAGAAAGAAGATTCATATTTGAGATGGAACTCAAATTTATTTTTTGTGAGTATGGTACAGCACCCAGGTCTTCATGTCAAAAGGGGTCAAATAGTTGTTATTTTGTGTTATTTGAGTAATTTATTTGTAATAAGGTCTTTTAAGACCATGTCTTATGTTTTTGAGTCATTTGGGGTCAGTTTTTAAAAAGATGTCAATGTTGCAAAAAATTGTCAATGCAACTTTTGCATTTTTGTTGTCAAGTGGAATACGAACGGTCGAAAGTTGAAAATTAGTTTCTAACTATTGAGAATTTTTTGGTAATGCATTAAAAATTATTTTTAAGGTCGAACAAAATTTTAGAGGGGGTTGGAGAGGTGGTGGTTATTGAAAATATTGAAGTTGGAATAATAAAACATCTCTATTTTCTGCAAATCTAAATGTTACATCATTATTCTTTGATGTAGTATGGTATTGTAAAGAATTTTCATGATATTCACATGATTTGGTATGATATATGATTGAGTTAGCTTTCAGTTTTTATTTTTTTTGTTGATTTTTGTTAAGTTTTATGTAAGTTATGATCAAACTGGTGACTGCCACTTCTAGATTTTTTTTGTAATCGGCCTATTGCAACATGTGGTACGAATTTAATATTCCATATCTTGATCTTAGACCAATTGGGATTGAAAAAAATGTGAATATACTTTCTAATTCACTTGGTCTCATCAATTTTTGTTGAGTTTAGAGAGATATTGCAATTTTGGAAACAATAGTTTAAAATTGTCATAAACCCTAGGTAGGTTAACTAGTGACTTTCAAAATATGATTTCTCATGTTTTCCATAGTGAAGAATTCTAATTTTTTGTGTGAGAGTCTAAAATTTTGTATATTACCATGATCCAAAGTTGGAGGGTTCCATATTGAGGTTTTCACTTTTTTTGGTGATACCCTAGGTCTGGTTTTTCATGTTTTAGGCTTAACTGGCAAAAGGACAATCCATTTTTGAAGGGTTCTGTAAAATGTAACCTACCTTTATTTTGAGATATGTTGTATAAAGCCAAAATGGGTATCTATAATTATGTTTATATTTTGGAGATCATGTCTGCACTGAATTTTATGGCCAAAAACCTTAATTTTCTGCCCCCATGTGGTTTTAAAGATTGAAGGCTTGTAATGAAAAACCCACCAAATTGGGGTTCTAAGATTGAAAATTTTGATTGGTTGAGTTGGTACTGAGGATATCCACCCTGCTCTGCATCAATAAGATAATTAAATAATAATATTATTTAATTAATGCCTATATTTCCTCAAACTATTCCAAGAATAACGGGAACTTAAGAACACATGTCCTTATGGTTTAAATATGCTCTCTACCAAATCCAAGAATATAGCTCTCCTAGATGCACATGTCTCTTATCTCTCTCGTGGTTAAAACTAATTATCAAATTTAGTAAGTGCATTCTAGCCCTTCACATTCCAAAAAACTTCATCTTGACCCTCCATACTCTCCTTGGTCCTAGGGAAATTCTTAATCATTATCCACAATTGATCCCACCACAAACTCTCAACCATCCATTGCCTCTCCTCAAATTATATAAATTGAGACACCCTCTCATCCATTGTGTCATATCCATCAACGTTTATGCTAGGTACATGTCAAAATATGTAACATTCAAGCAAAGACCATCCACATACAAATTAACAATGGATAAAATTATTCAACAACAAATTTTGTGATAATATTTAAGTTGATTTTTTGATGTTATACTTTATTTGCACTCTTTTTTTGAGCTCTATCTAGAGGTTTGCACTATTTTTTAATATAAATATTTTTCTTGAATTGTATTTTTTTATTTCAACCCTAAATTATTTCTTACAAATCATTTTGTAGGAATAATTTAGAGTTTAATTTATAGATAATTTTTTTTGTTTCTTTAAACATGCATTTTGAGGCGAAGATATAGATTTTTTAAGAAAATGAGAAATGTGAATTTTAATACAAACAATGTAGTTATTCATATTTGAATCAAAATAATATTCTTATATTTTTCAAAATAATTAATTAAAAGTTAAAATTTTGAGCATTCATTAATGGTGGGATTAGGAATTTTTTGTTTTACTTTGGACAAATTATTTTAATTTTTTTGAATTGGGAACTATTTTAATGAATTAGAATGTAAAAAAAATAAGACTCACTATTTTTCCATTTAGAATATTTTGAGACTAAATTTAAATAATCATCTACCTTTTACTTCATTGATTTTTTTGTCACTCAAATAGTGATTTGGTGGGAAGAATCTAGGAATTTAGGTATAGACGGTAGTAGACTGGCTCTTGATATTGTCTCAAGTATTAAAGTGACTCCATTAGTTACAATGTGTGAACTTTGTGAATTAAAAGAAACCTAAAATGTATGGGATAAATAAAATGAGCTAAGATATAAGTTGATGACATACATAGAGTGTTTTCATAGGATCAATATGATATTTTAAGGACATGCCACACTAGGGGAGATTTGATGTACATCTATATATAAGATTTTAGGCATAGAAGGTAGTGAAGGAGTGGCTCTCAATATTGTCTCAAGTATTATAGTGGCTCCATTGGTTACATTGGGCGAACTTTGTGAATTAAAAGAAAACTAGACTTTATGGGGTAAATAAAATGAGCCAAGATATAAGTTGGTGACATAATAAGAGTGTTTTCATAGGATCAATATGATATGTCAAGGACATGCCACAATAGGGGAGATTTGGTGGACATCTATACCTATATTATAGGTATAGAAGGCAGTGAAGGAGTGGCTCTCAATATTTTCTCAAGTATTATAGTAACTCCAATAGTTACAATGGGTGAAATTTGTTAATTAAAATAAAACTAAATTTCATGGGGTAACTAAAATGAATCAAGATATAAGTTGGTGACATACTTGGAGTGTTTTCATAGGATCAATATGATATGTCAAGGAAATTCCACACTAGGGGAGATTTGGTGGATGTCCCTTGGACACTCCTCTCACCTTGCAATGAGAATTTATACTCAAATCCATAAATCCATACCTTCATGGTATTATGATGAAATTGATGCCTTCATCTAGGGTCCTTTTCCTTATTTCCATTGGGTTTTGTATCTAATGAGAGATTTAATTATTTACATTTGTGAGTGTGAGTGGCTAATAACTTAGTTTCACATATTCATACCTTTATTATATGTTGACTTGTTGGTGATGTTTCTCCTTTTGGAATTTTTATTTTTGACGATTTATCATACCTATTTGGAAAGTGTATACTATGTTGGATGATCATGATTTTTGGCATATATGCTATTATGGTTATTCATAATGTTTGGTGTGTGTGTGTGAACTCTTGATGTGGATGTTGCACACACACACACCAATAGGCAGATAAATTCACACAGAGTACCATGGGAACCTACCTTTCTTGAAAGATCCACTGGGAAAACCTAAATCTAATGTAATTTCATCTCAATCCCAAGGCTCCAGAAATGTCAGGTCTTGATGCACTAGGTTCACTCAAGGTTTTTTGTGTAAATTTTTGTTAAACACAAGGGGCCTACGGTTGTCATAAATTGGTTGGTGTTCAAAATATTGAAACACAATCTAATTTTGATCATTCACATGTCATTTAACAACTTGATGAAATCAAATGATTTTGAATAAAATTTCATGAAATTCAAATTCCTTGCATACATTCAAGAAGATTTAGCACTAAGAATTCAAAAAATTCATGGAATCGAAAGATTTATAATAAAACTCCATGTATTCATCAATTTTAGAACATTTTATAAAAATATAAATCATCTACTCTAAAATAAAGCATAAAAATATTAAAACGTAAATATTTCTCCCAGGTATTATCCACACATGTCTCAAGAAATAACTAAATCAAAGCAAACCATTATATACTTCATCAGATTTATTCACAACTAGGCATAGAATGATGCAAGAGTTTAAATAAAAGGGATTATTTTCCACCAAATAGTGTCAGTATGCACCCAAATTTGGTGTAGGACATAGTCTTTTCCGATAGTAGAAAAAAATTAGCTACATATGATTTCATATCAGGAAATAGCTTTGAATTGGCTTCGATAATAGCTAATATCAAATGAAACATACAAGTTTTTAATTTGGAATGGAATAAAAAATGGAAAAAAGAATAAAACTTGAAAAGGTCTTAATTCTCCGGAATCCACAAATTTTGAACTTAAAATCAAAATAAAAAAACTACCAAACTTTTATAAAAATAAGGCCCCAAAGAGTTCAAATGGAACATATGAAAGATAATCAAAGGAACAAATCAAAAGGTAGAACATGGCAAGTAACAGTTGGCACATGAAATTTCCAAACTAAGTCAAAGATACTTTGACTTTTTTAAAGCAGCAATCTTCCAACCTTTGAGCTTCGGGTCATGGGTACTTTCACACAAAATGAAAAATTTTCAACACTTTTCTTCAAAATCTCTAGGATTAACTATCTTTGTCAGGCCCAAGAACAACCATACAAAATTCACTTCAAAACTCTACACATGCAAAAAAATCTCGATCTTTCACTACTCGACTGTATGCTCTTCTTCACTAGACTCCCGGTCTAAAGACTTATCTTCACCCTTTCTCTATTGATATTCTCAGAAATCAATCAACACTTGATGTATACATTCTTTTGGAACACTTTGAACTACCTTCCAACTGTACTTATGCCTTAAATATTCTTCTATTATTTGAATGATAGTTTCATTCCTCTATATTACTTCCATCCCATATTTTCTCATGGTGTTCCTACATCTTATGATTTCATCAATGACCTATTGAATCAATAACTAAAAATGGTCCTTATTTACCTTTTTTATCCATCCCCTAAAATATTTTACTTGTCATCTTGTCCTAAAGTCCAAGGATCATAATTTTTTCGAGCTAACATTTCAATGAAGCTCTCATGTTTATCCACTAACTTCTCACATACTTCAGTAACCTTTTCTAATCCACTTATGCATTGTAATAAAGTGTCACTTTCCCAAATTAATTATACTCTCCATTTCTTGAGCACCAGAACCTCTTGTTCTACAACCACCTTCTCACTTATCATTTTATTCTTGGTAGTCCCACCATTCACCGTCATGTCTTCTAGACTTGTCAAGACAACAATATGCTTCCTTGTACTTCCCAATTTCATCTCTCATTGATTCTTCACCTTGTCCCACCAAATGTTCTATCCAATTTTCAAACAATCTTAACTTATTTTGGAGCATTGTGATAGCATCTAATTACTCTTTGGACATCAACACTAGATTCTACAAAAAATTAATTTGTAACTGACCAGATTGGGCTAATGATCTGATAAAAGTTTCCAAGAAAGCAACCCATTATTTTAATTCCTTCTTCTTTTGTTTTTTCTTCTTCACTCAGGCAACAATAGTTTCTAAATTCACCTTCATCTCCTCTAACTCTTGTTCCCACAATGAATTTCCTACATCAGTCGATGTCACTTGATAATCCCTAGATGTCATTTTATGCTTTCTCTTTTCTCCTATCAGAGTAGCTATCTGGAGAGTTCTTCCTCCATCTAAAATCTATTTTACAACATGTCTATTATTTTCTCTAGCTCTAGGTTTAGGGGTTTCCAATTATTGCATTCAAATTTTAAAATCCAGAGGCACCAATTCCACCTCCAATGTAGTGGAGCTAATTTCCTGACTAACTAGTCAGGTGCTTCTTCATTTTTTCTCACCTCTTTAGTATTGAATTTTTCTTGATGATTAGAGTGTTCAAGAACCTCTTCTCTCAGTTCTCCAATGTTTCCCATTGCAACCTCTAGAAATTTTATATTTTCTATCCCTAGTGACAAGGATTTTGGATTACCTTGATCTGTCTATGTCTCTTTCTCTTTGAGACTTACATTCTCCTATCCTACCCTATTTTTAGCATCATTCCTTGGAGAAGAATTTCCCTATTGTCTTGAAACATCAATGTTCTTATCATTTCCTAGTTTACCACCCAAGGTCTGTGAGGATTCTGTACCTTTATCAATATCTCAACTTTCTCCTAGTTCTCCATAGGTCAACAATTTCTCAACAATCTTTTTAGCTCTTCCTTACGAAGGTTGATCCTCAGCTATACAATTATCAATTATATCTTCTTCATCAATAATGAAAATAGGGATTTGAATTATAGCACCTCATGTTTATCTCAGTGGTGACACCTCTTCCCTTACATCTATTTTCTCAAGGTTTCCCACCGCTTGGGCGAGTGATCCTGCTATGAATTTTTCTTCTTCTCTACTCTCAGGATGTGACCCTGTATCAGGCACTTTTTCCACCACAGGCTACATTATTGGATCTGCTTTAGACTATTTCTTCTTAAACTGTATCAACATAGAAAACCACTTCTTAAGTTGCTATGTAGCTTCTTCTTTATTATTTCAACATCTTCCCCTATAATTATGGGTGTCCCTCCCAAAGCTTATCTCATTGCGACAATATTAACCGAGGGTGGAGAGGTAAACATGTCCACTAAATTTTATGATACAAACCTTGTCTTAGCAAGTACATATACTCTCATTCACATATCTTCGTTGGTCAAGGGTTGAGCTCTTAGAGTTTTCATGGAAGAAAATGCCACCTTTGGTGTTTCCATTACATTGACCATAGTGGCCATAGTTTCTTTGTGTAGGATAGCTAGTTGCGATGTCATTTAAATTCCTTGGCTTGAGGTATCCTGAGCTTCCTCCCTACCTTGCTCATTTGTCCTTGTTTCAACAACTTTTCTTTTCTTCTCAACACCCTCACTATTTTCCAATTGATTCACTAGCTTTTTTGCTTTATCTTGACATTGTGTGGGTATATGGGTTTTATCCTAGCTTCCTTCATTGTTATGAGGTAACAATCAATCCAGGACTGAGTATATTTCAGTACCTACTTAGAAATTCCTTCAATGGTTATGACCTCCTTCTTTATTTATTCTAGGTCCCGGATGGGTTCATCATAAACATTTTATGATTCATAAGCTGGATTGCTTACTTCTCCATTGTCAACATCCATTTGTTCTAGAACATCATAAGTTTTGAGATCGTTTATTTTATCTAGTGATAACCTCTAATAGGACCTCTTTCTCACATCATAATTATCGTCACAATTGTACTAGAAATCCTCCAAATATAAACATGGGTATACTTCTTGTCTATATCCTTGGAAAGACTATCCACTAGGTCATAATTTTCCCTTCGGGGTGTAAATAAATCTAACCCATAGAGTTTTAACTCATCCTTGCACAACTTAGAATTTTTGGTTGCAATGCATTTATAACTCCCAATAGTGACAAGGAATTTCATAGATCCTTTCTTGTGTACTTGTGTAAAAATAGCATGAGAGGACAACACCTATCTTGCAAGTTCAAGTAATAATATCTTGTCTATTGGGTATTTGGGAAGCATGAAGGGATAACCTATAAACCCTTCCACTCTGATATAGGTGAAATTAGGAAACAAAATAAACCAGCATCCAACAACTCAGATAACATCTTGTGCTTCAATAGAAAATATCTTGGCTTTGTCCCCTTCCATCAACCTCACTAGCTTCATAGAAAACACATAATTTACCCTTCGATAGTGCTCTTGGTACTGGTGAATAGTAATCTAGGGAAAATTGTGATAAATCATTTTTTTCCTTAATTCTCTCCCCAGGGTACCTACTCTATTTAAACCTTATATATTTTCCCTTAGGGTAGAAGAATATACAACATATGAAGACATTGTAAACCACTAGGTATTTGGGAATATCTACATATATTCATGTAATTCATCACCAATAAAACTTCCCCAATGAATCTACATGGGTCTATGCATCATTTTACTCATAATTTTGAACATCCAAGGTTTGAATTTGTTGGAATCTTTGCATCCAACTATTATGCTTAATAGATTTATCATGTATTGAATCTCCTGAATAAATGATCCCCTCAAGATTTATTTTGGCATCTTTTCCATCTTCTCCCAAAACCATGTTAAAAACATGAACTTCTTATTTTTCTCTTTTGATCTCGTATATGCTACAACAATGACCTTGATATCCAATGTATTCATCTGCTTGAACACCGAGAGCCCAAATGTGTACACAATTCCTTTTGTTGAGAGGTCTGCATAGAATATCCCTTCTTTCACAATGACCCTCTTATCTGGGTCATACAATTTCATACACTCTAGTACCAACTCAAGGGCATCTGTCACCAATGGGAACCTTCTTGCCAAATGCATTCCACTAGTGACCATATTCTTGGTGCACTGAGTGTCGTCATCGTGTTGAATCATTTTGGAAAATTCATACTCATTGAAGCCTCCTAGATGAGTGTTTGCAATCATTCCATAAGTGGTACAACTTGCGAGATGAGGAATTCAAATTCCTCATTGGATTTCTTCTTTTTTGATGTTCTCATATCTTTTTTAATTTCCTACATTTAGCGGATATGTACTATGTGTATGAGTTAGGGTTGATTCTAATCATACATTTTCAATAATTTATGAAAATTCCTTACCCATGATCATTTATTGACTGAAATTAGGTTAAATTCTTTAGGAATAATCAATACTTTCTTCATGACCTAACTAGAGGCAATGCTATTAACTAGAACCATACATGCATAAAGATTAACATAATTTAGTTACAAGAGAAGTCCCTAGTTTTATTGATAATGTGATTGGATAAACACAGGTTCAAACCTTGATAGACGTGTCCTTCAACATTCCAAACTTAATTTTCTCTACATGCCACAACTTTTGTTTTAATTCATTGATTTCCTTACAAATGGATGGTCTTACATGAGGTAGTGTGTTATGGAAGCAACTTCATGCTTGAGGTGGTGCCAAGTATGTATGTGTTGTTTGTCACCTTTATTTATTTCTCTTATTGTGTATTAATTAACCTAAACAAAGGTGAAATCATGGTGGATTAGGGTTCATATTACGAACTCCTTGATTTTTGTGTTGGGGCCCAACTTTGAGATGAAAGGAAATAGGTGGCCAATGTGGCATGCTTACGTGTCACTTTAGTTCTTACAAGGTAATATCATCAGAGGAAGTGTCCAACTTGGATGCTAAACGGTTAACTAACAATAAGATTTGAACCATCTAACAATCGACTTCATAGAATTACCAAGGGTCAGGACTTTTTCTTATCAGGTTTATGAGAACTAGGTGCAAAGGATACCCGAGATCGGGTAAAACTAAGACCAATTTGGTTCGAAACAAAATCAATTCCCAAAACTTTAGGTTTCTAGTTTTGAAGAAAAGAAAAAATCATGACTTAGCTTAATCAAGGAAAAAATTTGACAAACGAACACTTGGGACAATTTTTCCCAGGTGAAAGCTCACTGGGTGCAACAACTAGTCAGGCACAATGCAAATTTTACAAAAGATGTATTATACTTAGAGAAACAAGACCCAACACTTGAAAACCTAGGAATCTGGATAATCAATAAGGTCGAGAAAAAATATTTGAAAACACTCCAAGTCTAAGGAGACATCAACTTGAGCAGGAGCCATACATATTGGAGTTAGACTTTCATTTTACCATTTCCTCCATAAGAAACAAACCAAAGCAAGTAGAAAGCAAAGAAAAGGGGAAAGAAAAAGAAAAGAGGGGTCCACATGTTACCAAAGGGAAAAATGGGGCATGTTGTGAGACCACACAACATGAACCATACTCCCCTTATTTTACATGACTATGTGTTTATGTCTAAATGACTATCTCGAAGTGTGGTGAGGTGAATCTAAAATTACCATATGGTTTGGTGGCATTAAATATTCATTGGGGATCAATAGAATTGGACGATTCTTCTTGGAGAGGGTGATGGAATCTATTTGTACCTTTGTAATTGTACCTCTTGTAGTCCCCCTAAATATGATATCATTTCTTCTTAAATTGATTAATTGTTATGATTTAATTCACACATCCTCAACCTTTAATTAATTAAATATTTATTATTTAATTAAGTATTCCATATTCTTCTTATAATTAATTAAATATTCTATTATTTAACTAATTATATCACCTCCTAGACTAAATTTCTTCAAATTAATTAAATAATTGAATTATTTAATTAATCCCATCACTCCCCCCTTTTCTTCTAATACCATTTAAGTTAGTTAATCCTTGATTAATTAACCAACTAACCCTCATTATCTCATTCTCCAACTTTTAACTCTAGCCTAGTTAATGATACCATGGTTTATTAACTCAACCTACTCCATTGAACTAATTAATCCTTTATTAATCACTCTAACCTACATGTATAATCACCATTACCATTATTTCCCCAATTTAAAATTTACACACACCCCTCCAATCTTGTCTCATAAATATGGGAGATCTCACATACCCCCACTAACACCCAGCCTCCAAAATTAGTGTCTTCTCTATCCAAGGTGTTCTCACACATGTATGAGCACACCTCATCACCTCTCCTACACTCTACTGTGACACGTTTCACAATGCTAACAAGCCACTTTAATCTTGATCCAAACATCACTCTCATCGATTAATCAATCCTAGCCCTCTATTTCTCCCTCCAATTTCTATTAATTGGATCCTTTTTCCCTCATTTGATCATCTTGAATCATAGCCTTGTTATGTTGGTAATTTGGTGAGCAACCCGGGTATGTGTAGGATCATGATGGGCCAAAAAGTGGCGATATGTAAGTGATATAATGGCCCATGTGGCTGACGAATTTTTTTTTACCAAAAAATGATGAAATGAAAAGGGGTTTTAAAGGATATTCTTAGCTTTCCACCAATATAAATTATGCTTTACTTTGAATTTAATAAATAATTATTATTCATTTTCCATTTGAATTACGACTAAATTCCTAATTGATAGGCTAATTGAAAAACATTTATAGCTTTCAAACAATATCACATTTTTTGAATCTGAAACATGTGTCACACTATATGTTTTGCATACTATAGGATTAAAAAAAAAAAAAAAATGCCATGAAGTTTTGACCAAGTTAAGGTGGTTAGACATATGAGTTTTTAATATTTTTTAAAATTTGTAATAAAAAATTCATAATTAATTATTTACTTGGAAAAAAATTACAAAAAAATATGCATCACATCAGGACATGAGTCCTCTACTTATATCTAAAATATTATAAGAAAATGTTATCATTTTATTCTGGTTAGGGTGGTCAGAGAACACCTACTTCTTCTTTTTTTCCTAAAATTTAAGTACTACTACATTGAAATTTCAAATTTTCATCAGATAGATTTTAAAAAAAAAAAGACCTAGTACTTTAGAAACTACATTCAATTTTCTATAGATTCTATTCTTACATATTTTTTAAATAATATAGATAACTTATTCAATATTTTACATCAAGTTGCCTAACTTTGCTTTCTAAATTTTCATCGCCACTTAAGGGCCTATTTTTTCCATGATGATCCTGCACATACCCACCCACATTCTATGAACGAATCCATCAAGACTTGGGTGCATCTTGAGCTCAATCATGGAGGGTTATTGGAGGTATAACATTTAGTTTTATGCATTTGAATTCATATTACTTTTGTTTCTTTTTCCTTTGATGTCAATATAACCCCTCCACATTTGACATGCCCGATGGGGCCCATGTCTCTTCTAACTTTCTTGTGTGAATTTTTATGAAAATTGAAGTGTGCAAGTCTCGACCCTTGTCAAATCGTGCTTTTTCTTTGGCTTTTTGCACTTGTGGCATGAATTTTGGCACCTCCGATCATCCTTGTTGCACCCATGCTTAAAATTTTGGCACTTGTGTGCTGACTCATGGCGCCTACATTCATGATTTTAGCGCCCATTTTTTCCATTATTATCCCCACTATTTTTCTAATCATTTTGTTGTTGTAGGGACTTGTGTTGGATTTTTAGTGTTGTTTGTAGATTTCTAACAAAGTTTACATTTTGGTTTAGTAACTATTAGTGAATATAGTAGTTCTTTTTCTCTTTTGTTGACAACTATAACTATCACACTAAGGAAAAAGATTAAATTTACCCACAACTTGAAAATAAATCGAAAATTTACCTAGGCTAAAAAATTCTCTAGTTATCACAACTCACATTTCATTTTTGGCTTTAAAATTTACCTCTCAAGGTCAAAAGAACACATATTTTAGCTCAAATTTTTGATTTTTTTTGTTTCTAGCCGGGCTATGGTTTTCAAAACTTGCACATAAAAATTTGACACCTATGTGTTGACTTGGAATTCCTACACTTTTCTTTTTGATGCCTACGCTGTGACTTGCTACACTTATGAATCGACCAGCTACACCTTTGTTACATAGAATGGTGCTTCTATTGTAGGCAAGAAAGTTTAGCTTATTTAGCTTAATCTTAACTTTTGTGGCTTTTACATAATTAAATAATCGAGGAAATAATAATTGATTTCATCTTTTGAACAAAAATAGTCAAAGTAATTGATATTAGAACTCAAATTGTGCTAACTGGGTTTACAAATGAAAGTGTAGTTTTGTCTATTTTAGCACTTTTGCTTTTGGTTTAAACTTTGTTGTTCTGTATTTCTATGCTTTTGATTTTTATTTGACTATACTATTGTGCTTTTGATTTTTGATGTTTTGAGCTAACAAGTGGAACTAAAAAGTGGTGCAATTAATCGTACTGTCCAAGATAGAACAAATTAAACTACTAATCTATGGTTTTGTAGTACGTTTTGTAGAATATTTTGTTTTCCACTACTTTAGGCACTAAAGTTAGATTAGTGGTTAATGAAATTGTATGCTATGTTTGGAAGAGTGCAATAGATGTATGCTCTCCCCTCTCACTTAGAGTGGTCTCAAGGATTAGAAATATTTGCATTTATTCATTTTATTTAGATTATTTTAGGTAAACATAAGGTTGCTATTTCTTTGTGTATGCTCTCCCCTCATGCTTCATGCAATCTTGGTGATCAAAACCACCTAGTATACCTTTCCCTTTAGGAGGCGTACCTAGGTATTTCATCACCCTAGGGGATGACCTCAACCACATGCACCAACAAGGTATATAAAGGGGGGAGAAATAAAGTTGTACCCCAATCTAGTTGCGTCATAATTGGTGAAGCTCTGATTACTTAGGGTGATTCCAAGCTAGGAGTGAAGGGCTGTTCCAAGCTTTCCCATTGAAAGTTCTTGGCCCGTGCTTGTGATGGACTAGTTTTCATGGTTTGAGCCTCACGTACCCTTGAGGTATTTAGAGAATTCCCTAGAAAAACATTGTTTAACCTAGATAAGCTCTTCAAATGTAGCTAGTGTAGTGCAAGGGATACACATTGCGCCCTATAGATCCCACCATATGGATCCCTTGAGTGAGACAAAAATCCTTGACTTATCATATGCTACACATAGCTTTCTAGGGAGAGGGTTATTGGGTCATCCTTCTAGTCCTGGATGCCCCTACCTACCCAATCTCACAAAGACACAAGTGTACACACCCCCTTAAGGTGTCCCTACATTTTAGTCAAAGGAGATTTCAAGTTGTCGAACTGCACTAGTCTATAAAACCCACTAGAAATTAATGGATTCCCAAGGAGAATATTTCTTCACCACAAATTCATCCCAAACACAAACACCCCGTGATGAAATGGTAGATTCCCAAGATGAATCCCATAGACTAAGGTAATTTTCTTCTTACCCCCATAACCAAGAGATGATGGAGAGATTATTCTTACTTGGTAAAGAAAACCTTGTGCTTTACCTCATAGCACATGGAGCTAAGATTCCTTCTATCACTGATATTTACTAGCTAGGAGTAGTGACCCTTCTAATAATCCATCATCATCTACTAATTTCTTTAATAATGTCTTTGGAGCACAACCTAACACCAACATACCTCCATTCACAAATGCAAACCAACCTAACACCAATACTACTCTACCTCCCTCCACAAATATAACCCAACCTCTCAACAATCTACCCCCACTCACATCACATTTAAGGTTCACCATTCCTCCTAACACTAATGTTACTTATGCACCCTCCAATCCAACCATACCCACACAATCTCTTCCCACTTGATCTATCCATGCAAATTATATCACACAACAAGGACTTGACATCTCTCAACCATCACCACTAAACAAAAATATTCTACCCCCACCTCCTAATAACACCAATAATCCCCAATTTCCCACCCACAATGTACCCTGTATAAAAATCCTCCTCCACCACCTCCCCATAACCCTTCAACATAAAACCCTCAAAATAATCAATACATTAATAATCCACCCTTAATACCTGACCATCAAAAATACACCAACAATCACCTATTGATACCTTCATATCAATACATGTATAACCATCTACTCCATAATCCACCCCAAAACAACCTTAATCTAGCACAAGATTTGCAGAATATGAAAGATATGATCCAAGGAATACAAAGGGGTCAAACAAAGAAGAATTTTAGGTATGAGGACATATTCTCTTATCCATTTGACCAATCCATATTAGCCATTCCATTCCCTAAAGACTATGAGATACAAAATTTTGACAAATACAAAGGAAAAGGGAACCCCATCGAACACCTTAAATAATTTAGAGTGGCATGTCAAGAAGTCGCTTATAACAATGTATACGTCCTTATGAGGTTATTCCCCAAAAGTCTTAGTGGCCAAAGCTTGGAATGGTTTACACATTTACCCCGAGGGTCCATAACATCTCTTGTTGACTTATCCGAGCAATTTATAACTCATTTCTCATACAATATTGATCAAGAAATAACCTTAGCTAAGTTATGCACAACAAAACAAAATAATGGGGAAAGTTTTTATGCATTCCTTCAAAGATGGAGAAACCTTGCAAGTAGATTCCCCTTACAAGTACCGAATAAAATAAATGTTGAACATCTTTATCAAAAAATTGTATCAAAAAATAGCCCTACATTTACAACTACAATGTGTCACTACATTTGATGAAGTCATTGGAAAAGGCTTAAATTATTGAAGGAGTAATCAAAGTTTATAAAGACCAAAAAGACAATAATCAATCATGCAATGATAAACCTAAATATTGATCTAAAAATAAAAATGTTGTAAATGATGGAGTAACTAACAACAAACGTGTCTAGAAAAAGAAAAATCCCCCATCACACAACACACAAACATCATAGAAAAAAAATAACACCAACATGATCACCATTCCCTAAGGAAAAGGCAAAAAAAATAACCAAACCAAATGCAAATACACCCCCTTTAGAGAATCTCTTGATTGTTGAATGAAAAATAAAATTGAGAGAGGGGATGAATTGATTGTAGCAAATTAAAACATCAAAACCCTCAATAGTAATTAGATCCACATGTATTCATTAAACCCTTATTCTGTTAAAGTGATTAAACATGTAATGTAGACAACATAAACTAAAATAACAACACCATACACAAGAGAACACTAGATTTACGTGGAAACCCCAATGAGGGAAAATACATGGTGAGGATTAGCTCACAATATAAGTAATTGCAAAAATAGTACAAGGGATCACTACCAGAATAGGAAACATTGTCCAAAAAGGCTCACAGCCAAGGCTTAATGACATAGAACTAACACAAGAAGATAGAAGAGAAATGTTATACAGAGAACAAATTCTCAATGCAACAAGGAATCCACCAAAAATGCTCCAACACTTTTGTAGCCTTACATGAAATATTTTAGACACCTTCAGCTCACTACCTTCAGGAATCCAATACTTTGAATTTTGCACTGCTCTACTCAAATTCGCATCTCATACATCGCTCACATCGATCTCACATAAATCTTATCTCTCTCTTTTATCTTACAACAACATTACTCTTATTTATACAATCTCAACCTTGTAAACCTTCTCCAAGGTTAGAAACTATCTGTTACACTTACAAATTCAAATTAGGTCAGCACCAAAAAAATCCCATGGTGGATAGGAATGAAGGTTTCCCATATAAATCCTTGGTTAGGATCCAAATTAATCCTAACACACCTCAGAATGATTTCATAAACTTCTCATGTAGTGCTAACACAAGGTCAACCAATACCCATGCTAAACACCATAAAAAATTAAGTACACACTTCCTTAAATCAATACAAAACTTCTAGAAAACAAAATTCACTTGAACATGATCTAGAATAATCCTCAAACCACCTAAGATCTAACATAGACTTCATCCCAGAACATCCAATAAACCTTATTCACACACCGACACATGAAACACACACTATATTGTACCAAATAAAGTGAAACCTTGAATTATGAAAGATAAAAACATTATAAGAAACTTCCCAAAATACACACAACCTAAAGCCAAACTATGGAGAAACACAAAGAAAATACATTTCTCCTAGACCATAGAAAATACGACTGAAAAATTGGTCCACATACTGGTGAAAATATCTCACACTGCACAATGATCCAGAAGCCCAAATTCTGAATATAGCAACCTCTAACAACCTTGAACAACATATAACACCCACACAGGCATAACATAAATATAGAAGAAACACAGATCATGTCCCAGAGCACGTTTTGAATACTTGCACAACAAGTTTTCTCTGTATCAAATTTTCTCAAAAGCACTTGGAAACCGAGTACCAGAGACATCATCTCATCTCATTACTTCATTCCAACTTATATTTAGACACAACAACATAAAGATAGCTCCATTTACTCAAAAAAATTCCTCAATATCTCAACTACACATGCACAACTTGCATCAACCAATTTTCCTCTTTTTTAGAATTTTCTCAATATCCTTGACAACTTCATCATGCAACAAAATTCCTTAACACATAGTTGAAATCAATGAGAACACCAACCTATTGACTTCTCATTGACATCGATGACAACACCTTCATACTTGCAACAATCTCCTGCTTTTTCATTGATGGAAACACAAGATGTGAAAAACCATCAAAGACAACATAACAACTTTGTACACGCTCTCTTATGATTTCCTTTCTTTCCTCCCCCTCAGTAGATAATTTTTTTCACATGATACTTTCTCCCCCGTTGACATCAATGGAAAAGGATAAAAAAAATTGCATTGTTCTCCCCCTTTGACACTAAACCAAGATACTTTCTTCGAATACTCCCCCTTAGGAGTACACCCAATCAAATCAGCAGCTCTTCACACTGACAACACATGACACTACCTACTCCCCCTGAGAGGTAGCCACCAACATTAGTCCATAAAAGAGATGAATCCATAGATCCACTAGACTGATGCACTTCCATATACATATAGTTCAAATAAGGAGGGGCAATAACCCCCAACTTATCACAAAGATACTCAAAAGTATCCTTAGGAAGAGCCTTAGTGAATATGTCAGCAATTTTATCCTTTGTATGTATATACTCAAGATTTACCTCATTCTCCATAACCTTCTCTCTCTGAAAGTAATACCTAATTGATATATTCCTTTTCCTTGAATATATCACTGGATTTTTTTAACGTTAATTGCACTTGTATTCTCACAAAAGATATATATTGACTCATCAAACATTACTCTGATATCCTTGAATGTATGTCTCATCCATACAAATTGTGTACAACATGATGTTGCCGAAATATACTCAACCTCTATAGTGGATAAAGAAACTGAATCTTTCTTCTTACTTAACCATGACACCAATCTACATCCAAGAAAGAATGCACCATCACTTGTACTTTTTCTATTATCAACACAACTACCCAATTTGCATCTGTATAAGCACTTAATATGAAATCAATATTCTTAGGATACAATAAGCCATAATTTGGAGTGCATCTTAAATATCTGAATATCCTCTTCACCACTGCAACATGTGTTTCTTTAGGATATTCTTGAAATCTATCCACAAGACAAACTGCATGCATGATATGCAGTCTAGTAGCAATTAGATATAGCAATCCACCAATCATAGATATATATTTTCTTTAATTAGCCTTAGGTGAATCATCATCTTTTCTCAATTTATAACCAGTCACCATAGGAGTGCATACCAGTTTGGAGTATTCCATTCCAAACTTCTTCAACATCTCTTTGACATACTTTGATTATGAAATGAAAATTCCTTTATCTATTTGTTTGATTTGTAGCCGAATGAAGAAATTGATCTCCCCAAACATTAACATCTCAAACTCTTTTTACATCTCTTCAAAAAATTTATTACACATATCTTCATTTCCTCCAAAGATAATATCATCCACATACACAACCACTATCAAGATTTTTTCTTCCTCAATTTTGCAATAAATATTACTATCTATGGTGCCTTTACTGAATCCTTGTTGTATCAAATATTTTTCCAATATTGCATACCAAGCTCTGGGAGCTTACTTCAATCTATATAATTCCTTCTTCAATCTACACACCATATTCGATTGATTTGACAATTGAAATCCTTCCAGTTGTTCCATGTTAACTTCCTCTTCCAATTCACCATTCATAAAAGAAGAATTCACATTCATTTGATAAAATTTAAAGTTCATTTATGTTGCAAATTCTAAAAAAAAATTTATAGCTTCCATCCTAGCCAAAGGAGAAAATTTCTCCTCAAAGTCAATTCCTTCCACTTATGAGTAACCTTTACACACAATTCTTGCCTTATTTCTCACCACTTCTCCATTCTCATTCAACTTGTTTCTAAGACCCCACTTAGTTCCAATTATGTTCTTGTTTGTCAATCTAGGAACCAATTCCTAAGTCTGATTTTTCTCAATTTGCATAAGTTCTTCCATTTACTTCATTCAATGTTCATTTTTTCATGCCTCACTCAGTATTTTAGGTTCAGCTTTAGAAAGTAAACACAAATTTATCTCAACTTCAATAACTCTTCTTCTTTTCAATACTCCTTTCCTCTTGTCTCCAATGATTTGTTCTTAAGAATGATTTTTTTGCACATACTTAGGGGTCTTCTCTAGAGCTTCTTCCTCTTCATTTTTCACTTATTTTTATTCATCTTTTTCATCATCTTCTTCTTCTTCTTCTTCTTCTTCTCTGCAATCAACTTCATCCGATACATATCTATCTACTACAATTCAATTCTGCAAAATTTTATCAACCTTAACATTTTCACTTTCAACAATATTTTTCAACCTTTTGTTGTAACATCTGTAAGATTTTCTTTTAGTATAATATCCAAGGAAGATACCTTCATCAGATCTTACATCAAAATTTTCTAAGTTTTCTTCATTTCTCCTAATGTAATAATTTGTTTTGAATATTCTATAGTACTTGACAGTAGGAATCCTTCCATACCATAACTCATAGTAAGTATTTGTGCTATTATCTTTTGCATGAAATCTATTAAGTATGTAAATAGTAGTATGAATTTCTTCTCTCTAGTATACTTTCGGTAGATTTTCTTCTTTCATCATAGTTCTAGCAGCTTCTTGAATAGTTTGTTTTTATCTCTCAACCACTCCATTCCGCTAAGGAGTTCTAGGGGGAAAAAAGTGCCTCTTTATTCTATGAAATTCACAAAACATGTTAAACTCATTGGAGGTGAATTCTCCACCTTTGTTAGACCTCAAAAATTTGATTTTCATATTCACTTCATTCTCAACCATAGCTTTAAATGCTTTGAATCTATCTAGTGCATCAAATTTTTCTCTAAGAAACGCAACCCATATCATTCTAGAGTAATCATCAATCAAAATCATAAAGTACCTATCAACTTGAGTGCTTATTACCCTTGTAGGACCACAAAGATCAGTATGTATTAATTCTAGTAGTTCGGTAGTAGATTGTTCCTTTCCTTTGAAACTACTCCTTACTTATTTTCCAAATTGACAATTCTCGCAAACAACATTGATAAGCTTTTTTATTCTTGGTAGATCTCTCACTATATGAACTGAACTGATTCTCACCAAATTAACAAAATTCATGTGACACATCCTCCAGTACCATAATTGGCTATCATTAATTTGAGACATAAATTAATGACCATCAACAACCTTAAGCTGATAAATGTTTACATCTATCCTTTTACCTATAGCAATCACAGTTTCAGACCCTTTTCTGATCTCACATGTTTCATTCTTTAACACAAGATTATATCATTTGCTACACATTTTTCCAACACTCAAAATATTATGCCTTAAACCCTTAACATAGTAAACATCCTTAGTATTATTCTTTCCATCAAAACTGATTGAACCTATTCCAAAAATCTTAGTTCCTAAATCATCTCCAAATTTAACTAATCCTCCATCATACTTTTTAAGTTTAACAAACTTAATTTTTCCTTTGGTCATGTGATTAGAGTAGACACTATAAAAAACCTAGTAATTCTTATCTTCTTTAACATGAAAAGAAAAAACTAGAGTACCTTTAACCTTCTCCTTCTTCTCCAAAACACTTTGCTTCACACAACTTTCAGAGTTAGCAGAGCCAGATTCATCTTTTATAGCCAAGAACAAGCATTCATTTTCAAAAACATATCCATAATTAGATTCATCATAAAAAAATATCACCATCTTCTTTGACATGATAGTAACTTATTTTAATCATCTTTCCTTTATTCTCCTTACTCTTATTATTCACCTTTTTTTGGACATCTTGAAGCATAATGACCTACATTTCCACAACTAAATCATTTGAAAGGTAGTTTACATTTGTACTTATCGGTGCCCTTTTTCATCCTTTCTACAAAGTTAGCTTCGACATCATCAAGATCATCTCCATCTGAATCTTATCCCAAACATATCTAGCAGTCTTAAGATTCATAAATTTAACTAATTTAGAATTTGAAGGACTATTCATCAGAATAAATCTTGCCTTAGCATTTACCTCATGTTCCTTGATCTCATTACTTGTTCTTAGACAATTCTGAGGTTCAATGTATTGATTCTTTATTTCCTTTTTGATCTCAAATCCATGAGATGATAGATATCCTTCCATCTTTGTCTCCCAGAATGCATAGTCTATTCCATAAAATCTAGGGAAATCAATTTATTTCACCATCCAAGATCTACCTGAATTAATTAATCTCTTCTCCAAGGAACCTTGTTGTAATACCAATTGTTGAATGAACAAGACTACTAAGAAGGAGGGTGAATCAGTTGTAGCAAATTAAAACATCAAAACCATCAACTTTAATTAGATCCATATGCATTCATTAAACCCTTATTCTATTAAAGTGATTAAACATCTAATGCAGACAACATTAACTAAAATAAAAGCGCCATACACAAGATAACACTAGATTTACATCGAAAACCTAATGAGGGAAAACCACGGTGAGGATTAGCTCGCAATATAAGTAATTTTGAAACTAGTACAAGGGATCACTACTAGAATAGGACACACTATTCAAAAAAGGCTCACAACTATGGCTCAATGCCATAGAAAGAACACAAGAAGATAGAAGAGAAATGTTACACAAATAAAAAATTCTCAATGAAACAAGGAATCCAACACAGATGCTCCAACACTTTCATAGCCTTGCATGAAATATTTCAGAAACATATAGCTCACTACCTTTAGGAATCCAATACTTTGAATTTTGCACTACTCTACTCAAATTCACATCTCATACATCACTTGCATTGATATTGCATCTATCTTGTCTCTCTCTTTCAACTTACAACAACATTGCTCTTATTTATATCAATCTCAACCTTTAAAACCTTCTCCAAGGTCGGTAACTATTCATTACACTACAAATTCAAATTAGGTCAGCACCAAAACATTCACATAGTGGATAGGAATGAAGGAAACCCATATAAATACTTAGGAAAAAAAATTATCCTAACACACCTCAACATACTTTCATAAAATTTTCATGTAGTGCTAACACAAGGTTTTCCAATACCCATGCTAAACACCATAAAAAATTAAGTACACACTTCCTCAAATCAATCCAAAACTTTTGGACAGCAAAATTCACTTGAACATGATCTAGAATAATCTTCAAACAACTTGATATCCAACAAAGACTTCATCCAAACTCGCAACATGGAAATAATTCATCCCAAAACATTCGATAAACCTTATTCACACAATAACACATGAAACACACATTGTACTATACCAAATCAAGTGAAGCCTTGAATTTTGAAAGTTAAAAAAATTGTACTTGAAACTTCCCAAATCCACACAACCTGGAGCCAAAATGCAAAGAAATGTGGAGCAAATACATTTCTCCCAGACCATAAAAAATACCACTCAAAAAATGGTTCACACATTGGTGAAAA
Organism: Sequoiadendron giganteum; assembly: GCA_007115665.2. Taxonomy (NCBI): domain Eukaryota; kingdom Viridiplantae; phylum Streptophyta; class Pinopsida; order Cupressales; family Cupressaceae; genus Sequoiadendron; species Sequoiadendron giganteum. Next base: position 491,111,408 of record CM021106.1, read on the forward strand.
TATCTTGCATTGCACAACAATCCAAAAGCTCGAATTCTAAATATGGCAACCTCTAACAACCTTGAACAACATATGAGATCTGCATAGGCATAGTGTCAATGTAGAAGAAACGTGGAACACATCTCGGAGAATGTTATGAACACTTGCACAACACTATTTTCTCTATTTATTATTTTTCTAAAAATCACTTGGAAACCAAGTACCAGAGATATCATCTTAGCTCATTAATTCCAACTTATCTTTAGACAAACAAACATAAAGATAGCTCCATGTACTTAAAAAACTTCCTCAATATCTCAACTACGCATGCACAACCTGCATCAACCTATTTTCATATTTTCAAATTTTTCTCAATATCCTCAACTTCATCATGTAAAAACCATCCTTAACACATAGTTGACATCAATGACAACACCAATCAGTTGAATTCCTATTGACATCAATTACAACACCTTCATACTTGCACAATAAAACTTAATCATATTCCCTATTACCACACCTCTTGATGAGAATAAACCAAAACTAGCATGGTATAGGGATGATGAATATTGTGAATATCACCACATAAAAGGACATAGCACCATCAAATGTGTGAAATTGAAAAACTATATCCAATATCTTATTGATAAGGGAGGAATTAAAATTCAAAATCAAAACTCCCTAAATGAGCAACTAGGCATATATACCCATCCCTTCCTACAAAATAATGATGGGAAATCATCTTCCTCTTCCTCCGATAACAGTGTCTCATATACATACAATACCAATACATTATCACATGGTACAAATATCAGACTATTGAGGGATTTAATACCATAATCATCAAAGCATTTGATTGTGTTGTAACTAGCTACCGAGGCCAAATGACAATACAAGGGCCTCCATCCTCATCATCCATTCCATCAACCACCCATAAATATAATATCATTGAACAACTTGGTAAAAAACCATCACAAATATCCATTTTGGAACTTCTTCAAACTTCACCCATTCATAAAGAAGCCCTTGATAAATATCTCCAAGAGTCTAGAGTAGCAAGTGACAAAAATTAACCAATTCAAAGCTATAATTGGAAACCTATCATCCACACACCATTTAACATTCACCAATAAATACCTATAAACTGAAGTATCTCATAATAAACCATTGCACATTAAAGCCATTTTTCATAAGAAAAATATCAAAAGGGTCTTAATAGATGGTGGATCAAGACTTAATGTATGTACTTTAAAGTTAATTAGGAATTTGGGCTATTCAGAGGACATCATTGATCCCCATAAGAAAATTACAATCAAGGCATATGACAACACATAAAGAGAATCAAAATGAACAATCAAGCTACCTATTCAAGCTGCTTGGGCCATTATGAAAACAAAATTTCACATACTTGACCTTGACTTACCATATAATATCCTTCTTGGATGACCTTGGATACACACTATGCAAGTTGTCCCTTCCATCTATCATCAATGCTTGAAATTTCCATATAATGGAAAAAAAATCACCATTCGCACTGATCCACAACCTTTCCAATACTATAAATCATTGGAAGGAAATTACAAAATTTACCACCATTTCCCTATCAATGATGAATCCTCCATTTCTTCCACATACCTTAATCCATCCACCTTACAACCATCATCTACATCACACCCCATTCATGAAAGAAAAGTCAAGATAACCGAAAAAGGATGTGAAGAGTATGGAATTCAAAATTCCTTTTATATAGGAAAACTCCGTACCTCCCCTCAATCATATGGTTGCACACTTAGATTGCAACCAAAAGAAACCTTCAAAAAAATTAATAAATGGGGATTGCTAGACAAAGAAGATTTGGGTTTGGACATGGACATCTCTTCATGGCTATATAAGGGAGAGGATGAGCAATTGGAACTTGCTCTTGATATCCATTGATACCTCAAAGGACATGACATGTAAAAATTAGGGTTATAAAGGAAAAGGATTAGGGGCACAAGAACAAGGAATAATAGAGCCCATCCAGCTTTGAGAATACAAAGATCATCAAGGACTTGGATTCTTGGCCATAAATTTGGTAGCCATAAGATCTCAACATACTCATGATAAATATAGTAAGAATTTTACTGATAAAAGCTCTCGGGAGGAGTTCATCAAAGAATCCTTTTGAACCACCACTAAATTTTTTGACATAGACCATGTATTCACCATAACATACTCCATTGACCTTCCACTTGTATACCCTTAATTAATCAATTGGGACCAACAAGGACCTCCCATATTGGATACATTCAAAATAATAAAGAAATAGTATAAATTATGTGAGTCCATGACTACATACTCTCAGGAGATCACAAGCAAGAATATCAAATAAAGTTTCATAAAAATGTCTATTTTTGGAAGAAAATTATGTGCCTCATTCATAAAAAATAAAAAAGAGAAAAATAGAAAAGAAGGATCCCTTACTGTAAACCTCAATGAGGCATTTTTGGATCATAAAAAAGTAAAAATAAAATATGTATCCTCTAATGAAAACCTTTCTGGGGCATTGAGGTGTTGGAAATGTGTCTCAAGTTACTAGATTGATCTTGGCAGTGTTGTGTTCTTTACCTCTTTGATCGGCCTAACTTTGGCCTATCAGTAGGAACATGTTCGTTGTTCCAATGATGGTTCGATGAGTCTTCATGTATTCAATTAGTTCTTCATTGTTGAGACATTTCTTGGTCGACGAGACTCCAAAGGTTTTCCTCACGATGACCTGACAGTTTGTGGTGTTGGTAGCTTCTTCTATTGGCATAACATGGCTCTATCAGTGGGACCCTAATGATAGTCCCAATGACAAACCAATCGCGATGTCATGGAGAATTGAAACTTGGAAACTATGAGTCGTGGGTTGTGAATTTCGTAAAATCTCTGATAGTCTGACTTCATTAGTATGACATCCTCATCTCGGTGAGTGATAACTTGTTGTCTCATCGATATGCTAGTACAAGGTGCCATTTATTAAGCGGTAAAGTGGACATCGGCAAGACTTGCTTCCATCGATGGGAAATGATATGGTGTATCCTCGATGTGATGATGGACTTGATCGATGGTGTGCCATGAGGAGCTCGTGTTGGTGTGATGATGAGTGATCGGTGGGACATGGTATTTTTCTCACTGATACTCCGATGAAGGTTAGTCTTGGTGGTTGTTTCACTCATCAAAGTGACTCAAATAGATCAGCCAGAGTTTGAAGCCTGTCTCAGTGATGAATTGATATTGTAACTATTGTGTGACGGTTTAGGATTTCATAGAGGAACTTAAATTATTTGTTTTCCTGTATGGTCTGGGATGTAGAATGACATAGTATTCTCTCTGGAAGTGTTGTAATGGGATTATGCAATTGTAACAGTGATCAAGTGTGTGTTCAATGAGAGAATGAGGTTGATTAGGGAAATGTTATGTTTCCTGAATTGACATTGTAATTTGACATTTGAGAAGCACAAACTGTAACTCTGTATGTGGAATTCGTTCAGTTTAGTACAAAGTTTTTTGCTTGGTGTGGTGGGTTTTTCTCTTGTAAGGGTTTTCCCATGTTAAATCTAGTGTCCATCCTGTGTTTATGTTAATTATATTTTGAAATTTTATTCCTTTCATGTGCATCTCTAATGAATTGTAATTCAAAATTGAACCATATGTTTGCATTGTCTTCTTAGAATTAGCATTAGGAAAGTGTTTCTGCACCTCTACTTTCCTTACAAGTGGTATCCAAACCTAGCCATTTGTGTTATCCTTGTGGGTTGGATGGGTTTTTTGTGCTAATTTTGAAGTGGGAGTCTTGTAGAGGAATCTGGTAATCTCAGTTATAGATTAGATGGCAAGCACATCAGGGAAGATAGAAATTGAAAAGTTCAATGGTGGCAATTTTGAGTTGTAGAAAATCAAAATAGAAGAACTATTGGTAGATAGAGATCTCTAGATTGTTGTGTCTGGAACTAAACCCTCAGGCATGAAGCAAGAAGAATGGGACATCTTAGATAGAAAATCCAAAGGGCTGATAAGAATTTGTCTTGTAGACTTTGTTCTCTTGAATGTTCATGAAGAGAAGTATGCATCTTCTTTGTGGAAGAAACTTGATGACATTTATCAGGGCAAGTCCTTAGTGAATAATTTATTCTTGATGAAGAATTTATACTCATTGAAAATGGAGGAAGGGGAATTTGTGGGTGATTATTTGAATATGATCCATATGCTCATTGCTCAGTTAATATCTGTAGGTGTGAAAATTGATGATGAGTATCAATGTATGCTTCTTTTATGTTCTTTTCTCGACTCATGGGATCATTTACTAATGGCTATTGCAAGTATGACAACCACATTCAAAATGGAAGATGTGGTTACTTCATTGTTGTCAGAAGAAATACAAAGTAAATATTCTGAGATGGCAAAGGAGGCTCTTGTTGTTTGAGGTAGATCAAAGGAGAAAGGCAAGAAGAAGGACAAGAAGTCAAGATCTAAATTTGAAGGGAGATCGTAGTCTCTTGGCAAGAAGTCCAAGGTGAAATGCTGGAATTGTGGGAAGCCTGGTCATGTCCATAAGGATTGCAAAGAGGAGAAAAAGAAGAAGAAGAAAAACAATACTTCAAATAATGATTCTTCTCAAAGCAATGTAGATGCCTTCATTGTAGCCTTAGTGACTTAGGCATCAAATGATGTCTAGCTGATTGACTTAGGTGCATCTTTTTACATGACATCTCACCGAGATTTGTTTAAAAAGTATGAAGATTATGCTAGTAGAAAGGTGTATCTGGCAAGTGACTCATCTCTAGAAATCGTTGGCCATGGAAGAGTCAAAATTCAATTTCCTAATGGAAGAATAAAATGAATTGATGGTGTAATGCATATACCAGGTCTAGCTCAAAATTTACTTTTTGTTAGCAAGCTAAATGATGTTGGTGTGGAAGTTTCATTCTCGAATGGTGGATATAATATGAATAGAGGCTTGATGGTGTTGGCTATGAGTTCTTGAATTGGTACTCTATACAAGCTAGACACACATGTTGTTCAATGTAACAGTGTCTTTGTAAAGTTAGAAAAGCTTGCTCGTGTAGAGAAGGAAAACAAAGTTCCTCTAGGTGCAAAATATTTGGAAGTTAAACTCCCTACAGAAAATACCATGCTTTGGCATCAAAGGCTTGGCCACATTGGTGAGAAAGGCTTGAAATTTTTGAAAAATAAAAACCTGGTTGAAGGGCTTGATGACTGCAACCTTGAGTTTGATTTTTGTGAGCATTGTATATATGGAAACAACATCATGTTTCATTTTATTCTAGTCCTCATAAATATTTTAGTGTTTTGGATTCTATTCACTCTAATTTTTTTGGTCCAGTAAATGTTCCTTCATTATCGAAATCAAGATATTATGTTTCTTTCATTGATGATTCTTCGAGAAGGGCATTTGTGTATTTTTTTAAAAGTAAATCAGAAGTGTTCAGTTGGTTTAAAGAGTTTAAAAACTTGGTAGAAAATTAGACTGGTAGAAAAATTAAATTCTTGAGGACAAATAATGGCGGTGAGTTTTGTTCTATAGATTTTGAAAGGTATTGCAAATACCATGGAATAAAAAGGAATAAAACAACACCTTACACTCCACAATAAAATGGAGTTCTTGAAAGGTTGAACAGAATGTTGATGGAAAAGGTGAGAAGCATGTTGAGCAATGTTGATCTGGAGTGGAAGTTTTGGGTTGAGGCTATGGCTACAACATGTTATTTAATAAATTGATCTCCCTCTTTAGAACTTGTTGAAAAAACACCTATGGAAGCTTGGTCTGATAAGAAGCCCTCTTTAAGGCATGTGAGAGTCTTTGGCTCAGAGGCATATGCTTATGTATCGAATGAGAAAAGATCTAAGTTGGAAAATAAAGCTGTAAAATGTATCTTTATTGGATATAACATTGGTGTGAAAGGATACAAGATTTGGAATCCTATGAATGAAAAGGTTGCATATAGTAGAAGTGTAATATTCAGTGAGCTGAAACCTTCTTTAGTGGATCTGCAGTCAGAGATGAAAGAAGAAAAGAAAGAAAAATTAGTTGAAATTCCTTGAACTCTAGATAAAGAGGAAATGGCTTCATTAGAGAAGAATGCAACTTGGGATTTGGTACCCTTGCCTAAAGGTCAAAATCTTGTGGGCTGTAAGTTGGTATTCAAGAAGAAAATTGGTCTCGATGGCAGTATTGAAAAGTATAAAGCTAGGTTGGTTGTGAAAGTTTATTCCTAGGTAGAGGGAATTGATTATGGAAAAAAAATTCCCCTATAGCTAAGCTGACATCTCTCAGATTTATTTTGTCACTTGCAACAACGTATGAATTAGAGATTGAATAGATGGATGTGAAGACAAAATTTCTTCATGGATATTTTGAAGAATAAATTTATATGTCCCAACCAGAGCACTTTGTGGAAAAAGGTAAAGAAAATATGGTTTGCAAGTTAAATAAATCTTTGTATGGTTTAAAACAATTGCCTAGAATGTGGTACTAGAAGTTTGACACGTTTGTGTCGTCATTGGGATTTATAAGATCAAAATATGATCATTGTGTGTAATTCAAAACTGAAAATGATCGAATGCTTATCCCTATATGTTGATGACATGTTGTTCATAGGAAATATTAAGACTATGATTTTTGATCTAAAATCTCAGTTGTCTACAAAGTTTGAAATGAAAGATCTTGGTGGAGCAAGGTATATTTTGGGGATGGAAATAAAAAGGGATAGAGGAAGTAGAAAGCTTTGGCTTAGCAGAGTAAGTATATCAATACTATCTTGGAGAGATTTGGTATGACTGATTGCAAGAAGCTAGTTGTTCTGGTGTTGCAAGGAACAAAGCTATCTGTGGAAGATTGTCCAAAATATCCTACTGAGATGGAGGACATGACCAGAGTGCCTTATGTAAGTGCAGTTGGTAGTTTAATGTACCCAATGGTTTGTACAAGGCTAGACATTTCCCAAGTAGTCGGAGTTCTTAGTCGTTTTAAGGAAAATCTAGGTAGACTGCACTGGGATGTTGTGAAAAGAGTTTTTAGATATTTAAGAGGTACTTCTTAATACACTTTGTGCTATAATGGTAACTTAGTTGGGTCATAGAGATCCACTAGTATTCTAGGTTATGTGGATTCTAATTGGGCAGGGGACATTAACAGCGGGAGATCCACTAGTGGATACATCTTCACATTACATGGTGGTGTAGTTATTTGGATCAGCAAGTGGTAGGCTATAGTAGCTTTATCTACTACGGAAGAAGAAATATGGAAGAAAAACATGCCTATAAAGAAGCCATTTGGACTAGACAATTGTGTTATGATATTGGGTTCAATGCAAGGAAAATTATCATTTTTTTTTATAGTCAAAGTGCCATTTGTTTGGAAAAAAATACAACTTTCCATGCCAGGATGAAACATATTGATGTGTAGTATCATTTTGTACAAGATATGGTGGATGATTTTGAAAAGGTGGATACTCTAGAAAATGTTGCACATGCACTAATGAAACCAATGAGCACAAACAAGTACAAGTGGTGTGCTAGTTCAATGGCCCTTAGGGCCTATCACTTTCAGTAATCTTTGAGTTTGGAAGAAGCCAGTAAGTCTTTGTCAAGTAGGAGCATGTTGGAAATGTGTCTCAACTTACTAGCTTGATCTTGGCAATATTTTTTTCTTTACCTCTTTGATCAGCCTTAATTTGGCCTATCGGTGGGACCTTGTTCATTGTTCCAACGATGGTTCGATGAGTCTTCATCTATTCACTCGTTTCTTTATTATCGAGACATTACTTGGTTAGTGGGACTCCAAAGGTTATCCCCGTGATGACCCAGCAATTTGTGGTGTTGGCATCTTATTCTATCGACATGGCATGGCTCTATCGACGAGACCCTAATGATAGTCCCAATGATAGACCAATTGTGATGTCATGGAGAATTGAAACTTCAAAACTACGAGTCATGGATTGTGAAGTTTGTAAAATCTCTAATAGTTTGACTTCATTGGTATGACATACTCATATCGATGAGTGAAAAATTGTTGTCTCACCGATATGACAATACAAGGTGAGATTTATTAAGCAGTAAAGTGGACATCGGTAGGACTTTCTTCCATCGGTGGGAAATGATATGGTTTCTCCCTGATGTGACGATGGACTTGATTGATGGTGTGCCATGAGGAGCTAATGTTGGTGTGACGATGAGTGATCGGTGGGACATGGTCTCTTGTCTCACCAATACTCTAATGATGGTTAGTCTTGGTGGGTGTTTCACTCATTGGTGTGATTCAAATAGATCAGTGAGAGTTTGAAGCCTATCTCAACAATAACCCAATATTGTAATTGCTATGTGACAGTTTATGATTTCATACAAGAACTAAAAGGATTGGATTTCTTGTATGGTATGGGATGTAAAATGACATAGTATTCTCTCTGGAAGTGTTGTAATGGGATTATACAATTATAACAATGATCAAGTGTGTGTTTGATGAGAGAACAAGGTTGATCAAGTAAATTTTATGTTGCTTAAATTGACATTGATATTTGACATCTAAGAAGCACAAATTGTAACTCTGCATGTGGACTTCGTTCACTATAATACAAATTTTTTTTGCTTGGTGTGGTGAGTTTTTCTCCCATAAGGGTTTTCCCATGTTAAATATGGTGTCCATTCTTTGTTTATGTTAATTCTTTTCTAATCTATTATTCCTTTAATGTGCATCTCTAATGAACTGTAATTCAAAAATGAACCATGTATGTATTCTCTTCTTAGAATTAGCGTTAGGAAAGTGTTTATGCACCTCTTCTTTCCTTACAAGAGGATGGGGTACTTGATTTGATTCCAAAATACTAGGAAACATCTACAGTAGTAATCGAAGATATCAGAGACATCAATTTGGGAACAACAGAGGAGCCTAAGGTCATGTAGATAGCTAAATAATTAGAAGAGGCATTCAATGTAAAACTGGAAGATTTCCTTAAAAGAAGATCCATAACACACATCTTGATGCAAATCTTGTCATGAAAAAAATTCACAAAATGCATCCCCAAATTGCTCTCTTGGTAAAAGAAGAATTACAAAAAAATTAGGAGGTAGGATTCTTTAAGCCTATTGATTATCCTAAATGGGTGTCTAACATCGTACCACTTGCTAAACCCATTGGGGGTAACTGTATATGCACTAAATTATGAGATCTCAATAAAGCATGTCCAAAATATGACTTTTCATTGTTAGACATTTATATCATAGTAGATGTTATAGCAAGACATGATATGTTATCCCTTATGGATGGATTTTCAGGATATAATCAAATCTCAATCACTGAAGAGGACCAAAATAAGAATGCCTTCATAACTCCATGGAGACCATTTTTCTACCAAGTAATTCCCTTTGGACTCAAAAGAATAGGAGCTACATATCAAATAAAAATGATAGTTATCTTCCATGACATGCTACATGATATCATGGAGGATTATGTGAATGATATTCTATGGAAATTAAAAATGAAAGGACACATTGAAGTACTTGAGAAAGTATTTGATCGAGTGGAAAAAAATTAATTGTGTCTTAATCCTAAGAAATATGTGTTTGACATCTCATCCAGAAAGCTTTTGGGATTTACTATTTCATGTTGAGGAATTGAAGTAAATCTTGCCAAAGTAAAAGAAATAATAGAGTTCACCTTTTCGAAATAACATAAAACAACTTAGAAGTCTGCAAGGAAAACTACAAGCACTTTGAAGATTCATCACACATTTGGCTGATAAGTGTCAACCATTTTCCCACAAACTTCAAAAAATATCACATTCAAATGGGATAACAATTGTTAGCAGGCCTTCCAACAACTGAAGGATTATCTTACAACACCACCAATTCTAGTGCCTCCATAAGCAAATAGACCACTTCTTTTGTATATATCATCTACTCAAGTGGAACTGGGGGTATTATTAGCTTAGCTTGATGACAAAGGAAAGGAAAGAGCTATATACTATATATCTCACACATTAGCTGGAAGTAAGTTGAATTATTCCCCAATAGAATGAGCATGCTTAGAAATAGTATTTTACACTAAGAAACTATGACACCATATGCTCAATCATAAAACTCAACTCATCTCTAAGGTAGCTCCATTAAAATATCTACTTTCAAAGGAAACTCTCATAGGATGAATGGCTAAATGGATCATGATTCTCAATGAATTTGACATCAATTATGTAGACATAAAATTTATCAAGGGACAAGTATTTTTTGATCAAATTGTTGAAGCTACTCTCCCAGATGATCACCCATTGCTAAAAAAATACACTAATGAAAGAATCTTGGCTACGAAAGAAGGAACATGGTGGAATCTATACTTCAATGGATATTTTACACAACATGGCTCAGGGGAAGTAATACTCTTTGTTACGCCTCAAGGAGATTGCATCCCTAAGTTCTACATATTTTCTTTCCCTTGCACAAACAACATAGCAGTTCATATGAGGGATTAATAACAAGACTCAAGCTTTCCATCCAATGGAAAATTGTAGAATTATAGGTCTATGGTGACTCTCATTTAGTCAAATAATGGGTAAATGATGAGTATCAAACAAAGGATGATAAGTTATTGCCTTATAAACACATGGTGGGCAGCTTCAAAGATTACTTTATACAAATCCAGTTCGACCAGATATCCAAAGATAACAATAAAGCAATAGATGCCATTGCTACTATTGGTTCCCTTGTTGATATTCCACAAAATAGCCAACAATATGAGTTCTTGATTGAACAACTTTTTTTTCTTGCTTATGATATCCAAGATGGTGAAATAGTTTGTGACATTGTTGGTCCTGATTCCCCATGGTACCAAGACATATACAAATACTTACGCAATAACACAATTCCACCTAACCTATCATCCTCACAATGATACTCTTTCATCTAGAAAACATCTCATTTTCCTATTCTTGGAGATACCCTCTACCATAATTCTTTTGATGGCACACTCTTGAGATGCTTGGATTCAGTAGAAGCTCAAACTACCCTAAATGAAGTACATCAAGGGGTTTGTGGGGCCAATTCTAGTGGACCATCATTAGTTAATAATTTTTTGTGTACGGGATATTATTTTCCTATGATAGAACAAGATACAAATCACATGTTGAAAGTCTCCAATCCTTGTCAACAACATAGTGATCTAATTCATGCACTGTCATAGGAGTTATAGCCCATTGTTACTACATGGCCTTTCTCGTGATGGGATTTAGATCTCATTGGAAAGATACATCCTACATCATCAAATGGTCATAAATTTATAATCATCGCCATTGAGTATTTCACCAAGTGGGTTGAGGCTATACATATGACCTATGTTATAGGAAAATAAATTTCCAAATTCATACTCCATTATATTATGTGTTGCTTTGGTATCCCTGCTTCTATAGTCACAGACAACACACACCCTTTCAAGAATGAAGAGGTTCGTAACCAATACCAAAAATTCCACATCCAACATCATTTCTCCACACCATATTACCCACAAGGAAATGGCCAAGATGAGGCCACAAATAAAAAATCTTGAGAATTCTAAATAAAATGGTCAACGAAGCTAGTCGAGATTGGCATTTACAACTCAACCCCATCTTGTGGGTTTACCACACTAGCATCCACACACCTACTAGAGCCAAACCTTATTCCCTAGTATATGGTATCGAAGCCATCTTTCTAGTAGAGGTTGAGCTCTCATCTTTGAAAATATATTTGTATCACCTTATTGATGATAACGAATATTGGGTAGCCCATCTTCAACACCTAGAACTTTTAGAGGAAAATTTCTTGAATGCTCTCAATCATCTCAAAGCATATCAAAATAGGCTTTGCATAAACTATAATAAGAAGATAAAGCCTAGAGATTTTTCAATTGGAGACCTTGTCCTTAAATAGAACTAGCACAATCTATAGGAATGAGACAAGAAGGGAAATTTTGAACCCAATTGGATAGGCCCCTATATTGTTACAAAAAAAATGGATCAGGGGCATATCAGTTAGCTACCATGGAGGGTGAACCCCTTGAAGAAACCATGAATATTATTCATCTCATGAAATTATTCACCTAAGAAGAACCCAAAAAAATCAAAAAAATAGGAAAAATTAAAAAACTTAAAAAAATCAAGAAAAATACAAAAATATCAAAAAATACAAAAAATCAAAAAATAAAAAAAGCACAAAAATAGTAAAGAGAAATAATTCGTCCAATGGTGAAAACCACATTGTGGTGCCTTGGGCAAGTACCATGGTGAAAACCTGGCAAATAGGTGCCATGTGTATTAGTCATGTCCACCATCTATTAAGTCACTTTCTCCATCCCATTCATAATAAAATTCTATCACCCCAAATGTTCCACCAACATCATCTCAAGAAAAATCAAACATCAACAAAAACTAAGCATGCTTGAATAAAGCCCTAACAAGGCAATCCCTAAGGAGCCTCACCACTTCACTTGTCATTCATCGCAATCCCCTACATCTTTTCTTGATAGGATGAATCCTTCATTGGTTTGATAGCATCTACCAATCTTACCCTTGGCAAGAGATTTGCCTTTTTCCTTTTTGGATTTACTGTTGCGATCTTGAACCTACGAAGTCACCAAGTCAAGGCCACCTAGATCCTTTCATATCTTGGTGTGTCAAGGATGAGGTATCAAGTATGTATGGTTCATTTTGTATGGCATGTTTTTTATTAGCCTTATTTACTAATGATTTATGATATCTTAGCTAGAGGGAACAAAACATTTGAGTCTACTATATATACTCTTCTCTATGATCCACTAAGGTTATCAAAATCATTTGGTGATAAGGTATCATATTTTGTTTGCATATGTTTGTGAGTTTCAAATTCCATACAAGGAACATAAAGGTGCCTTTGGTCACTTATACCACTAGGGCCTAACCTCCTTTGCTACATCAAACTTAAGGATTTCTCACCATATTTTTCCATCATAATTACCATTTTATTTCAACTAATGCAACCCACCCCCCCTCACTTCTCCCATCTAACTCATATCCCCTTTTCTCCCTCCCTACACACCTAGACCGAAGTGCATGTTGTATCACCTAGGAAACCCTCATGATCAAATAATGACTCAGAGAGGGAAAACTATCACAAAGCACCTAATAATATTAATAAATTTGGTTTAGAAATATTCATTTTCTTGACCAACTATCCTGGTGACACCCTCCAAAAACATTTTTGTTATTACATTATCCATTTCATTAAACATCGCATGCATAAATAATTCATCAACACATAGTAATTATAATATTTCTCACTACATACTCTACAAGCGTCATCCTTTTCTCTAAAGTTATGCTTGAAGACTTTGCAATAAATGAGAAAGAAAAACATATGGTGTTCCAAGGTACAATTCATAATCAATGAAAATAATAATATAAAGAAAGGAGACACTTTTATATATGATTAGTTGAACAAAAAAAAAATTGGCACTAAACCATACATCCATAATTACCATCCATACATAATTAATTACATATATATATATATATATATATGCAGTATCCATAGATCAATAATAATATTAGGTCATCCATCCATCACATGCATAATAACCATAAAAAAAAATACATCCAAATAAATATATCACATTACCATCCATCCATCAATTATCAATTACAATTTTTTTAAGTAATGAACACAAAAGTCCTTTAATGGCTGCATCAAAAAGCTTAGATAAATGCTTCAAATTTCATAATAAATAACATATCACAATATAACTCATCATCATGCACATAATCTATTGCATTCACATAGCATCATAAATTTAATACCATGGCATCATATCACATGCATAATAACCATCATGTATAGCACATGTCAACATCATAAAGATCATCATAATAAATGTCCACACACATAACAAAATCTACACAAATCATATAGGATGAATCTTGTTGGAGTGAAAAAGACACTGAGAGGGGGGGGGGTGAATCAATGATTTTAACTTTTTTATAAACTTGATATTTTTATAAACTTGGATATTCCTAGGGTTAGGGTAATTCGTGAACAATTTTTTATGTTATCACCTTAGAATGAATATGTGTTATGTTTATGATCAATACTAAATCGATCTTGAGGGTGGGTGGACAAATGAATCTCACTTGAAGTACTAGGTGTTGAATTCTTTGGCCAAATTAGTGTAACTAGCCATTGTTTACACTATCAATTCACTGTATTCCATGATTGCATTCTAGGAAAGGAAACCAATGTATGCTATCTCTAGATATGTAGGACACAACACTATGCTCATGAAGGCCATTATTATGATTTTATCAAACCAATATCTTCATCGAATGGTAGGGACATCTTACCAGTAAGGTATATTTGTAGTGGACTGCAGTAAGTCCATGGTTGGAAAAAAAGTGCTTGAGTGATGATCTCCCTCATATAGTTGGCAGTCAAGATTTGAGGATGTATGTGCCAGTATTGGGGACATCTAGAATGTATGCACCAATGTTGGGAAACTTGGACCATTTTTATATCTATTTCTTTAAGCTCATGGAAGCTATGTACGTAAACATGTATCTCCAAATCTTATTGAGAGATTGTAAATGGAAAAATGTTATCTCTACATGAGTTTATGTATTAGATAATCATTACTTGGAATTATGTAATGTAATTTATGAAAATACAATGGAAATTTGAAATGGGATTAATTTTGAATATGCATTCTTTATTATTGAAATGCAGTGGAAGTTTGGAATGGGCTTTCTCCAAACGTGCATCTTGTTGATGAGTTAGAAAAGAAATTTTTTTATTGCTATATTTTCTCACATGTGGGTTAAACATGGTAAAATTCAATGGATAAAACATTGGCATGTTACACATTCTAGGGAACCAAATTTTGTACCCTATACCCTATATTATCAGTTCCCTAAACCTTATCCCTTATCCCTAGGAACTAAATCCAATAGGTTAAAACCTTAACCATTATATATGAGTGAATTTGAACCCCCCTTGAAAATTTCCCTTTTACATCCTTCACCTTAGAAAAATCAAATCCGACCATGTAATTCCACATCCCCTATCCACACTCCATCCACTTGGTGCTTATTTATAGTGTCGGTGGGGGAATTTCTATTGGGATGCACACACAATGCCTAGATGTCTATGCGGCATGCTGCCATCCTGACAAGATTCATGCCTCTACAATTTGTAGAGGCATTATGTTTGCGAGTGGGGCCAAAGTGTAATGAATTTGTGCCTTCCTGTCAACCTTTTAATGACTCTTTCATTCTCATTCCATATTCTTCAAATCCTCTACACATGGATTCAATCTTGCTCCACATTCTTGGCATTTTGATTCATACTCTTGTGACTTCAGGCTACTAGTTGCACTATCAACTCTTTCAAAAATCACAACATTCTTCACATCTACCATGGAAGCTACAACTTGGTATCTTACAAGACTACTTTCAACATTGCTATGGCCACATCAAATTTTCCACAGTTGTAGACTTGCACTGCTCTATCATTGGCCTTGAGTACCTTTGGTTGAGGTGGTATCATTTTCTTACTATTACTTTGTTGTTGGATTTGAGTAGCATAGTGTTTCTTGTAATGTTCAGTATTTTACTTTCCAACATATTTTCTTTATCATTTTTCTACTCCTCTATATATTTAGCTATTCATGGAGGTGGAAACACCAAAATGGGGGTTTGATTGAGGCAAGCCTCGAAACAATCCCAACATTTTTCCCTTCTTTATTGTGTGTAGGTGATCGTTCGAGTGGATCTTGCTGGTGAAATAGACTCTTCATGAGTTGGATTATCTCCTTTCTCACTCTTATCATTGTCACAACATTTTTCTCATTATTTTGGTTATTCTATCATTTAGTGTCTTATTCATCATTTAAAAAATCTTCAACTAAGTTGTTAGTAGGTTTCTTGCACTTTTCATTGTCATTTTAAACTTTCTATTTGTACGGACGCCAACACACCTATGAGACGCTAGTGCGTCACACTGTCATCCCTAATCTACATTGTTGTCCTCTGGCAGAGAGCTATCTGAGGTACAATTTGGGTTCCAAAATCCTTCTCACTTAGCCCCACTAAAACTCTCAGGTTAGCAGAGTGATAGAAGTACTCAGAGTGCTCTTAATTCTCTATCCCTCACATAGAACACTTTTCCAGATTGAGGTAGACTAGGGTAGCCTTACACTCTCAGCTCTTTGTGACCTAAAGCCTTGGTGTGGTCAGTCCCCCTCTACATTTTGGTGAACCTGATGTGAACAAAATCTATCCATTTCTTTGTGTTGAGACTCTTCCTCTCACACTTAGTGACTGTTGTAGACTTGGGTGTTGTGAGGTTTTATGAGAATCACGATGCTATCTACAACCTTTAGATATGTTATCAAGAGAAGTGTGCAACACCTATAAATGGAAAATATGAAGGTCAATTCCAATTTTACTACTGGTTTTACCACAAGCTTTACCATCAGTCATTTTTCTCAAGAGAAGGTTTCGACAAACAAGATGGGTTTCATTGATGAGACCACTCATGTACCCACTCCTCTAGTATCCCTTACAATGTCATATGTGGATGAAGATGATGCTATGCACATTCCTATAGAAAGAATTTTGGCATTAGACAAGAGGTTGTTAGACCTCGAGAATCTTCTTGAGAAAGCACCGAATATGGTAAGAGCCACTAGAATTGTTAATGAGCTAAGATACATGTTAGGAAAGGATCAGATAGGCATAGAATTCTTACATGGCCTCATTGATCTAATCAAAGCATACATCCCTTCGTATGAAACTAGATTTGGTACTACCTGAGGAATGGTGCTTGATGCCTATGAAAGACAAATAGGTGTCTTGATGCTTACCACATCTGTATGCATGGTCAAAATAGGCCCCTCGATCAACATTTCCTCTGCTCCTAAAAAACTCCACACAATCAAGGTGAGTAGAATACCCCTTGGTTTTAGTTTCACCCCTCCTAATACCCTTGGTGGTGGGGGCTTTGGTGGAATCAGTGGTTGTGGTTTTGATAGTGGTGGTAGTGCTGGTAGTGGTGGCTTTGGTCGAGGCCATGGCGGTGGCTCCAACATAGGCCTCGTTAGTGGTACCTATGGTGGTTCTAGTGGTGGTCACGACAGTAGCCCTAGAGGTGGCTCTAGAGGGGTTTCTAGTTGTGGTGGTTCTGGGGGAGGCTCCATTGGACCTTTGTCATCTTCAGACCCTATCTTGAATTCTCTCCTATAAAATATGGGTCAAATGTAAAACCAATTAGCAAATATATCTCAGGACTCTTCCCAATCTATCTTTTGGCCCTTCTCTTAACATAGTCTATTGTCAGTGACAAATTTGAGCACTCCTTACCGTTAGGGAATGAAAATACCTAAGTTCAAAAAGTATGGTGGTAAAGGAGATCCACAGATACATGTATCACTTTTTAACACCATGTGTATGGATTTCTTTCACCATGATTCCCTGATGGAAAATATTTTCCCTCGATCTCTCAGGGATACAACACCCGAGTGGTACTTTTCCTTGCTTGACAATTCTATATTTTCATTCGACCAGCTTGTCAATTAGTTTCTTCAGAAATTCCAGGCTAACATCGAACAAAAGATGACCTTTTCAGATATCATCTGATGTAATTAGGGAGAGCATGAGAAGATAACTAACTTAATTGTGTGATCCCAAGCACTCTTTTTGCAAATCTCATACCCACTACCCGACTCAGACATACAAAAGGTATTCATAGGAAACCTACAATAGGCTTGGCAGGAGAAAATTTCCTTAATGAAATATCTTTCTTTTGCACATTTGTGTGCTACGTTGTGGGAGTGCTAGCAAATGGTGGTTCAATTTGGGGGATCCTCACACTCCCATTCTGAAGGAAAACCTATAGTGTCCATTTTAGGAAAAGGAAAGTCTATTGCAAATGTAGTTTCTATGACTAATGATCATGGCCTTAGGTGCAACAAAAAATTTATAAAATTATTTGAATCTTATTCTTCTATTTTGAAAAAGTTATTGAAGGATAAGATTATAACATTAGAGAATCATCGACCTTTGAAGGATCCTTATCCTGATTGGTATGATGGAAAAATTTTTTTCCAGTACCATCATGTTCATGGGCATGATACTAAATGTTGCATACACCTGCATGATAAGATACAAGACCACATTGATGATGGTACCGTTTGTCTCGATGAAAGAAGAAAAACATGAATAAGTCAATGGTGAAGGAAAACCGTGAGTTACAAATTTATATGGACCTATTTTTGTCGCACTTTGTAAACTTGATTATTGATCCTTCTGATGCTTCTCCTAAGGCCTCAATATATGTTAATGTGGTCTCATTAACTCCTACTCCTCCCCCATAGCCTACGACTAGCTCACCAGATGTGATTTTCACCTTGTAGGACTTGCCTTTGAATAATAAGCCCTCTCTCATATGCATTCATGCTCGCATGAATGGAAACATTGTAACATGAGTCCTTGTGGACCCTATGAGTTGAGTGAATGTTATTATGAAGGAGACCTTGTGGCTAAATTCATTACAGAGAGAGAAATATGAGAGAACAAAATATACTATATGTACACATGATGATCTCTCTCTCACTCCATATGGTTCTATAGCTCTTTATGTCCTAGTTGGACCTAGGTTTGTGAATACTACTCGCGATGTCATTCTAGAATCCGATCTATTCAGGGTGAAGTTGGACATTCCTTGGTTGGCTTCGATGAACAAAATCATTTTTGCTTTTAAAAAATGTTTGAATTTATCTCACAAAGGGGTTATGCACATTGTGCATGACACTAGGTACTAGTCATTGATATCCCATGGGGGTTACTCCTTGGATCTTTTTTGGCCCACCCCGATTGGTCTGCTCCCTCCTAGAATAGACCTAATTTACCAGAATTATGTGAAGTACAAAACTAGGGGCAAGGGACAACATAAACTAACTCACCCTATAACATAGTAGCAAGCTACCTCTTCCTCTCAAAAGGGAAAGGAAAATCCTTCTCATGCTTAGGGCCCCACCTCAACCTCCTTCCCTGCAGAGACACTTTGGGTTACTACTCTTGGCTTTCACATAAGGAGCCTGATGGTGCTCTCTTGGAAAAAAGCCAAGTGTCAGGTATCCAACCTTCCTGTCTTACCCTCGATGCCTTGGCCTCTTGTATACGATAAGGGGGAGGGTCCCCGTGGAGTGTCCTCAATGTGTTGGTCTCTGTGACCTCTTATTGCTCCTACCTCTAAGGCAGTGAATGGAAAGAGGCCCACCACTGAGGTGTTGGAGTCAGCCCCCCATTGTTGTTCTATCATCCTCTCTATCTCTTCCTCCTATTCCCATCTAGAATTCCCTCCCTCCACTGAAAATGGTTTTGATGGATACTCTGATGGTTGAAAAAGAGTCTTCCATCCCTCCTTAGGTTGTGGCCTCTAGTTCTTAGAGTTGTAGAAACCACCTTGCGTGTGAGCGCAAGCGTCAGAGGAAGGCTCTAGCCGCTAAGTAGGATGCCTTGCAAAAGAAGGAAGAGGAGTCAATAACTCCTACTTCTATGCCTTATGTTGTGTCCTCCTCCTCCATCCTCTCTACTTCAGTTCCTTCAACTTCGATCTTGCTTCTGGCTCCCACCATGATCATGAACAATCCTCACCGGAAGAGGGTGTAGGTGTTTATTTATCCTTCAGTTGAGCTGCTCAATCTGATGTCCCTTTTGAAAATCCAACCATTTTCAAAACCCATGGACATGCCGAATACCTTAAGGGTGTTTGCCATAGTTTTCTCCTCTTCCTCCATTTCCTCTACCTTATTTGTAGGGATTTCCCATCCCTTGATGAAGTGGAAGATGGAGGATGACCCTACTAGTAATGGGGGTCAGAAGAAGGTTTCATCTTCTTTGAAGGGTTGTTCTGCATTGGCTTGTGTCATCCTAGTGGTAGAGGAATCCCTAGAATCCCTAGATTTTATCACTTCTCTCGAGTCATTCGGTCAGACTAGAAGTGGATCTCAAGTGTTTCCTCTCTCACCCATTGAGTTGACTCATGGAACTCCTATGAAGTGTATGTTCAAATTTGTGGATGAGGTCCCAACCCTATCAACAATATTTGAAAAATCACTAACTTTCACCCCACAAGAACTAAGTGGAGAAGACCTTGAGGGGCCTTCTTCCTTGGATCTTGTTGTGGGAGGGTCAGAGGGTACCCCCCTCGATATTCTTCCCTTGCAATCTCATCCACCCTCCCCTTACAGTGATCTATATTGGGATAATGATGACCTCTTGGTTGATGAAGACTAGGGGGTTCTTCTTCTTTATTTGTAGATTAGATTATGTGTGTATTGTGTTCCTCAGTGCTTGTGTTATGTGTTCTTGGATGACCCGTGTCACCCTTGTAGGTGCTTGGATACAAGAGTGTTTTTGTGTCATAAAATTCTTCTATTTGTCACATCATTCTTCCACTATTATGTATTGACTTTTGACAATTGGGGACAATGCAAAGTGTTGGGGGAATTTAGTTCTCCCTCCCATGTTGACCCATTTTTTTAATTTTCATTTTGTCTTCATGTGCCTTCTTCACATGATCTAATATAGTAGGGGTTTGATGACAGTTCATTTATATACTATTATATCTATTCATCTATATTTATGAGAAGCTTTAACCCCAAAATATCAGATCACCCCTATCTCTTGTTCGTTATGCTATTGTCTTTCCTTTTATCTTTCTCTCTTCTTTGCTTGAGTGGTGATGTTGTAGTGTTCATGTGTTGTCCCTTGTGTGTGCAACAACATTACCACAGTTATATCTCACTATGTTTTGTAGGCCACAACATCACTTTTTCATTCTTTCTTTTCTCTCCTTAGGATTTCACATGCCTTTGTGCTTGGCACACACCATCCTAAGCAGGGGCTTTGAAACTGGTTTGATTTTCAAAAAAATCATTCGGTGGCCAACAAATATTTTATTGAAAATCTTTAACATTTTTCAAAAATCTCATTCCTTAACATGGACCCCTAGCAAAATACTTTTCCTTCATCATGGATTCATAAAGAAATAATTTGAGAAAATTTCCTCTAAGGAGGAAGGAAATTTTCCTATGGGTAAGGTTCTGAATTTCCCCTTGCAAGGGGGATTTCTTCCTTTTTAATTCCCTGATGAAGTGAAATCTTTCAAAAGGATTCCTTGATGCTAAATTGATTTGTGAAAAATATTGTTGCACTTTCAAACAATGTGTCCCTTGATTGGAACCCCTTTCTTTTGAAGGGTTCTCAAGGGACCCCTTTGAAATCTCTTCCTTGAATTTTTGACTATCTGCTTGTTGCCTATGTGGCTTTTTGATATCTAAAATGTTTTTTCTGTAGATTAACATGTTTCTTTTCAAGTGCACCTATGAAGCTGCTTTCTAATCTGACCCTACAGAGTCCCTTACATTGGGCTTACTTTAGGAGAGAGTACCTAGGGGTGCCTTCTTTGTAGGTCTGAGGACCTATGAAGGACCTTAATCCTATAGGATCTTCTCACCATTGGTTTGTGGGCCATCAATACACATTGTTCAATCCTCCTTAGGAGAGAGTACCCATGGAGCCATTTATTTGCCTTGCACTTTCGAGTACACTAGATTGTAGTCTACTTCCTCAATGGTTCAGGTATATTTTCTTAGAACTCTTTCAACGTACTTTACCAAAAACTCATTATAACTCATGTTCGCTAAAGTGTGGGAAAAATATATAGGAGTGAATTTTCACCCCCCTTGTAAATTCCCCTTTTGCATCTTGCACCTTAGTAAAATCAAATCTGACCACGTAATTCCACATCACCTATCTGAACTCCATCCACTTGGAACTTGTTTTTATTGTTAGTGGGGGAATTCTATCAAGGACATGTGCATGATGCATGGATGTTTATGCGGAATGCTAACATCCTAACAATATTCCTACATCTAGAATTTGTAGAGGCATTACATTCGCCATTGCGTTCGAAGTGTAATGCATCTGTGCCTTCCTGTCAACCTTTGAATGAAACTTTCCCTCCCAATTCATCTTGAAATGACTATCTTTCATTATGATTACATCTTCTTCACATCCTCTACACATGGATTTGATCTTGCTTCACATTCTTGGTGTTTTGCTTCATACTCTTGTGACTTCAAGCTACTAGTTGCACTATCAACTCTTTCAACAATCAAAACATTGTTCACATCTACCATAAAAGTTACAACTTTGTGTCTTGCAAGACTGATTTCGGCATCACTATGGCCATGTTGACTTTTCCATAATTGTAGACTTGCATTCCTCTCTCATTGGCCTTGAGTGCCTTTCATCGAGGGTGATATTGATTTCTTACTATTACTTGTTGGATTTGAGTAGCATAGTATTTCTCGTAATGTTCAATATTCTCCTTTCTAGCATAGTTTATTTATCATTTTTCTACTCCTCTATCTATCTGGTTGTTCATGGAGGTGAAAACACCAAAATGGGGGTTTGACTATGGCAAGCCCTGAAACATTCCCAAGATTTTTTCCCTTCCTTATTGTGTTTATATGATCATTTGAGTGGAGCTTGCTTGTGAAATAGACTCTTTGTGAGTTACATTCTCTCCTTTCTCACTCTTATCATTGTCACAACATTTCTCTCATTATTTTGGTTATTTTGTTATTTAATGTCTTAGTCATCATTTAAAACATCTTCAACTAAGCTATCAGTAGGTTTCTTGCACTTTTCACTATCCTTTTATACTTTATGTCCATACAGATGCCATCACACCTTTGAGATGCCAACGTGCCACACTATCATCCATGATCTGAATTTCTATCCTCTGGAAGAGAGTTTTCTGAGGCATAGTTTGGGTTCTAGAAGCTTCCTCACTTAGCCCTAATAAAAATATTGGGTTAGCAGAGTGACTAAAGTACAAAGAGGACTCTTCATTCTCTATCCCTAGCACAAAACACTTGTCCAACTTGAGGTAGACTAGGGTAGCCTTCCACTCTTAGCTCTTCATAACCTGGAGCCTTTGTGTGGTTGGTCCTCCTCCTCTACAACCATATACTCAACCTTATACCCTATACCCTAAAACCTAAAACCTATACCTTGATCCTCAACCCTAAGCCCTATCTCTCTACCCTAGGCCTTAAAGCCTACAGGATAAACCCTCGATCCTCAATCCTATACCATATACCCTCATGACCCTAAATCCTATCCCTCTTGACCTTGGACCCTAGGGCCTATATAATAAACCCTCAACCATATACGCTTGAACCTAAACCCTATATCATATATACCCTCAACCCTAAACCATATCCCTTAAGCCTAGACCTTAAGGCATAGGGGATAAACCCTCGACCCTATACACTCAATTTCCTAAATGATATGCCCTCAACCCTATACACTATATATCATATAGTAACCTTAACTATAAACCCTACACTCAACCCTAGGTCATAAAACCTATACACTCTACCTTAAGCCTTAAACCTTCAACTCTCAAGGTTCCTATACCCTCAAACCGAAACCTTATAACTCCTAGATTGTAAAAAATAAAGCTAATTGAACACACTTATAATGCTTATAATAAATTATTACTATCTTGTTTGATTTACAATAATGTTTGCAATATATTATTGAAGTGAGAATGTAACAATACATTTTAGATAACAATAGTGACCTACTTAAACGTGAAACTGAGATTGTGTTGATCTGCCTTTGCATACATAAATACATAATTTCCCAATTTTAAATTTTAAATATATATATATATTGTAATACCAACTATATTAATTGCCTATAAAATAAGATACTTGGTGATTTTAGTTTTATCCCCTCTTTAATAGTTTCATTTTCTTTAGATGATTCATGAACCAAAAATTTATTTATTTTCTTTATTTGTTTACCTGTAGTTTTACAAAACATGTAAATGTTCTGGCCTTCACAAAACACACACACATTTTTTATTTTACAAAACACGTATGTATTTTGACTTGACAAGAACACGTATTTGTTTCGTCTTGACAAGAACACGTATGTGTTTTTTCTTGAAAAGAACATGTTACGTGTTCTTTCTTGAAAAGAACACGTATGTGTTTTGTCTTGAAAAGAACACGTATGTGTTTTGTCTTGACAAAAACACGTATGTGTTTTGTCTTGACAAAAACACGTATGTGTTTTGTCTTGACAAAAACACGTATGTGTTTTGTCTTGACAAAAACACGTATGTGTTTTGTCTTACACAAAACATGTACATATTTTGTCTTGTACAAAACACGTACATGTTTTGACTTGTACTTAGGCTTGGATGACAAGCCTTAGGATTGGATGGTTCTTTTTCCTCATTTTCACGTTATTTTCTCCTCCATTCTCATTTTTCAACCTTCTCATCATTAGTTTTACACATTATAAATCAAATCTTAGTAAAATTACCACCATAATTTTGCATGTCTTCTAAGCTTTGTAACTATATTTTTTTTTTTAGATTTGAACTACATTAACATGTTTTTTTAAATTTATTTCACTAATATTTCCATAGTTATCAAAGAAATATGTATTGAATTTTTTTTAATAAATTTTTACCTACTTGTTCAAATTTGAAAAAATATATAATATTGTTCTACACTTCATTCTTTAGAAAATGGAAAAAATTGTTTTTTTTTATTATTTTGTGCAAGTTACGTGATGCACATTCTTGGTGATGCAATTTTCAGGATACATCCACTTTGAAAAAACATTTTTAAAAATTACTCAATAAAAAATTAAAAAAATATATACTTCTAGTACTCACTCTTAACTATATTTCTACAAGTGGATTTTTCAAAATACTAAATACAACTAAAAAAAATGAGGGGTGCATGTTAGTCACTATGTTATATTTTTCTTAAAAAACAAGAACATTTTTGTGTGCATGAAGCATTTGATCCTCTTAATTTTATCCATTTATGAAAAACTTTAGTAGTTTAGAAACTAGATTCAGAGTACTACAAATCTTGTTCTTTTGGTATCTTCAAATTTTGAGTGCATGAATCTCAAATTACTCCTCCAAGTTCAGGTTTAGCTAATTTTAGAAAAAAGTGGCCAATTTTGACCCCCTTTTTGTGCACCATCTTGGTCCACTTACCCTTATCTTTCTAGTTATATGTTGGTATTTTATAGGTGTTTCCATATTATAAAAAATATTAGAGTGTCTAAGAAAAGGTCCTAAATATCGGCATTGGAGAGAGATTTCATGTAATCTCTATATTTAGATACTAGTGCTAAAATTGGACTATGGTACTAGGATTATACTATAATCAATTTTTGGGACTATATCATTACACATTGGATTCCATCCCACATTTGGGTGTCCCTCCCATGTGGTAGTCTCCTTTATTCATGTTTTCATCATTTTTTCATCAAATAGTGGGTAGTAACAATCATTTTCTAGGGAAATTTTTTATATGGAAGTTTTTTATTTTTTTGGGCTACAGGAATTGGGTAGCTCCCCTATAAACTGTAGTGCACTTGGTAAAAAAAGTTACATGATTGATGATGCTGGCATCACATGCTGTCAAGTACCATGGGGATGGGGGGATACTATACCTCATGACCTATTTCCTACAATAGGATGCTTTAGCCAATTGAGCCATGATCCTTGTCCATGGAAATTGTTCCCCTATTCTTGTTGAGTCTTCTCATATTTAAACTTGGTTGATAGGTGTACTTGGTTTGGAAATACACTCATGTTTATATTTGGAAGCATTGATTTGCATCAAATGACCAATTATCATTCTAGTTTGTGGAGGGATTGCACCTCCAAAGAAAGTAGCTTCTTATGATGATTTGGAACTTATATTTGGGTGTCATTGGTTTTTTAATGGAGTGGATTGGAGGTATTTTTCACCATATTCCTACTCCATTTTTAGTAAAATAGTGATTTTTCTAACTAATAGAGGTAATATATCTTCTAGTTGTCCCACCTCTTGCATAGGTTTCCCTTGGTGTGGTGATTATCATTCAACATGTTTAGAGTTTTGGTTTTAGGTAGATGATTCCATCATCCTACCATTTCTTTATATTCATGAGAGAACAAGATTACAAGTTAGAACCCAATAATTATGGTAGTGTGGCTCCACTCTCTTGTAGGTTCATCATGGTAACTTCATCCCATAGTTCTCAATTCTTTCATTTGTGCCACCTTGCTTGGATTCATGGTAATTCCTTGTGTATTATCAATGTCTTATATGGTGTAGGATGAGAAGCATCACCATAATTCTCTTGATATGTCTCATGTACAATTTTTATTGACATGACACTTTGTGTGAACATTTTTTTGCAATACAACATGTAAATGGTTTATCTTATTTGATAATAATTTTTCATGTCTTGTTCTTTCAAAAAAAAAAGTTGGCTAATGTCCTAGGTGTGTGGCTTAGGAAGTTAATGATGCGCGAAGTAAAATATGAATAAAAGACCAAGTTTGACAAATGATATTCAAAATTAGGTGTATAATAATATATCATGCGAATGACCATTTTAAGACATACTATATGTTATGGTTAAAATTATCATCAACACCAAAATTTAAAATTTGAATATGGACCTAAAATCAAGTACCTAGGGTTGTTAATGTACAAACAAGATAAAGTTTCCAAAGTTGATAAGTAAAGGTAAAGATTCAAATTCTTTCCTCATCTGGTTTGTGTGTGTGTGTGAAAAGGCTTCATGATAAAAAAATGGGTTAAATAATACTTAAATAAGATTAGCGTAATGGGAAAAACTAATACAAAAATATGATATGATAATTATAAAGTAGGAAAGTTTCAATATTACACAAAAGTACAATGAGAATAATACAAATATAACACATTCATATACCCATGTACCTATAAGTGTATTGTAATTCATCCATAAATATGGAGAAATAAGTAATAAAAAATAAATTATTAAAAGGAAGTTAATATAATAAAAGAAGACCGATAAATAGAAGAACCAAAAAAATAATCCATTAGAAAACTATTTTTTATTATGATTAGGTGTGGTATTCACCTTGTAAATTATTTAGTTTTTAAGTGTATTTACTTATGTAGATGATAAATATTGTATAATTTCCACAAATCATAGAGTTAGAGGAATAGGATACCCATGTGAGGGTTAGGGCATTATTTATTTATTATTTATCCTCTAATATACCTAAAATATTGTATATGAATGGGTTGAATAGGGAAGTTACGTTGAAAACATCAAAATTAGGAATTATAGAGAACCTTCCCAGTTTGTAGATGTGTAAGAGGGAATTAGATCAATGGAAATTACAACAATGAAAACAAATGAATTGAAATCAAACCAAGATAGATCCCAACCTACTCATGAAATGCGATTGTAAAGAAATGAATTCAACATGAAACATTAGCATAAATGAGAACAAAAATGAATTAAAAAGCCTACAATTTTAGCATCCCATGTCGAAGTGTATTCATATTGATAGCAGATGTTGGGTTGCTTGATCAATACGAAGCCTCCATTGTTTTTGAGAGATTCAAAGGTGGTAGTAGTGGTGATTTCGAAAGAAAGAATGCACTAAATGTGCTTCAATGGCCAATTTGACATGACCTCTCCACAAATTCTCCAGATTATTTGATTGTTTTTTAGAAGGAAGAAGGTCATTTTATATATTCATGATTTTTAGATGAACGATCAAGATTCAACAATGAAAGATCATGATCAACGATTGAGAATTGTTGAGAGAAAAGAGATTGATCAGTTAACTCCTTTGATTGATCCAATTAAGGGATTTAATTGGATAATCACTGGAACTAGATTGAATGATTTTTGGGATTGAAGAAGTCGGGTTGAGTTAGGAAATAGCTTGAGAAATCAGTGGTCATGATTTATTCAATCAAGACATGTGAGGATGTATTAATTAATGTTGGAGATGAACATGAAAGTTGCTTTTAACTTTTAATAAATAAAAATATATTTATTTGTTGAGGTCATGTTGAGTGATTTCGAATAATTGGTTTAATTGTTCAACTTTAGAGAAAGGAATGTGGCTTAATTAAATAATTAAAGATAACTACTTAATTAATTTAGAAAAATAAGTAGTGTTAGTGACATAATTACATAGCTTATGTTTATTTAATTAATCAAGAGGAATAAGGTTAAATTAGATGATGACATAGTGAATTAATTAAATAATTAAAGATTATTTAATTAATAGAGGAAAATAGAGTTAATGATGCAAATGATGTTAATGAAGCAATATACAATAGTGATAATGAAAGTGATGTCAATAATGGACAAATGTAGTTTAGGATATGTGATATGTGTTAGGTCATTTTTACATGTCTACATTTTTCCCCTCTTTGACACAAAGTATTGGTTACATTGTTTCAAAGAATTCAATGTTTAGATCAAGATTTGAAAAATTTAATATGCCCCATTTTTTGGCATATGGCTTGTAATTTTTTTCATTGATGGAAACCTAAGTCATTTTGTCCAGTCTACAATCTAGTTTTGGTTTACACCAGCAAAATAGAGTGGAGAACAAGACATCCGGTTAAAGGCATACAATTCGATCTAAATACATCACCGGAATATTATTTTGGGTTATGGATCTCAGAGAAATGTTTGTTGATGTTTATAATACCTTATTCAAGAATTATATTGATGCGCATTTACTGGTATACGATCTAGAAGATCCGGTGCACTAATATTTTGGTTATCTGTGTTAAAAGGCCGACTTGTCAAGTATAGTAATGGTGGATGTATAAGGAGTAATTAATTAAATGTTTTCATGCTTGATTATGTTTTTTTAGGTCCCTACTATGTTTAGGAAGACTATGGGTGGTGTGCATACATATTTAATTAAGGATCTAGCTGACAGTTGAAAAAGAACTAAATATTTTATGAAGCCGACATATGAATGATCAAATCCTTGATAGCGGATATATATATGAGATCAGTTTTCTCATTTTTATATAGAAAACATAGCGAATGTGTGGAATGCAAAGTATATCAGTGTGGTACAAAATTCAATAGAGTAATAGTGTGAATTTATCTATGTGTGATGCGAACAGCAAAAAAGTGCAGAGCAGAGCGCAGTACAAAATGTGACAGAGGATCCAGAATCTAATCTATGAGCTTCACTGGAATTGTAACTTGGCATGAATAGATGCTACTATCTCAGTTCATCCTTTAGATTGTTTTAATCTCAATTTTTGTAAGGAAGTGAGCCTTCCCTTTGAATAGTGAGCTCTAGGCAGTGTGCTTGAATGCAAGTGTATTCACTTTTGTAAAACTTTTATTTGAGTGCTCAAATTATGGATTAACCTCCACCATGGTTTTTCCCCTAACAGGGTTTCCACAAAAAAATCCATTTTTTATGGTGTTGTGAATGATTTATTTATGTGTTTTTATCTTTCCTTTGGTTGAATGTTCAAATGGTTTTAATATCAAATTAATAAAGTTAAGATTTGTTGAACACTGATTCACCCCCCCCTCTCAGTGTTCCCTTGAGTCCAACAATTGTTATTAGAGAATCTAGTTCCTTGGAAGAAGTTTAGTAGCTTGAGGTGGATCTTGGAATGTGATGGAATCTAGTAGTCTTCAGCCACAACTTTTGGTGGCACTTGATGACCTTGATCAGTCTAAAGTAGAAGTCCAGGAATTGAAAGAAAATCTTAGGGATGCTAAGAAATTCATTTAGTCATTAAAGGGTCAGATTGTTAAATCTAGGGAGAAGAGAAAAGATCTTTGTGATTAGATCAAGCAACAAGAGAGCAAAAACATGGATGATGCTCACCTAAATCAAACCTTTAAGGAAATAACTGAAGAATGTGAAAAGCTTGCCAAAGAAAATGCTACCCTAAAACATGAAATGAAATCTATGGTGATGAAGCTAAATAAAGAGATTGAAGAAAGGAAGAAGTTTGAGGAGAATCTTGCTCAGTCCTTAAAGGATAAATCTAATGAATGCAGAAGAATAAATGAAGAATTCACTCAAATGGAAAGTGAATTGCTACAATTTAGAAACAATGGAGAAGAACTTGAAAAACATATTCTTATTCTCATAAATGAAATTACTATTGCAAATGAATATAAGGAGAAGTTTAAGATCAGTTCGGTTAAGGTTGATGAGCTGACTCAAGGAAAAAAGAGTGGAAATGATAAGAGAGGTCTTGGATATGAAAAAGGAGAAAGTTATAGATCAAGACAAAAGAATTTCAAACAAAGAAACCAGATGAACAAAGGTGGAAGATATCCGGTAAGACAACCTAATGCTAAAAAGTTTAATGGATACTATTTTTCTTGCAATAAATTTAGGCATATGGCTGCTCAGTGTAGAAGTAATATGAAATCAAGAGATTCATCATTTTCTAGTCAGTGTTTCAATTGCAAAAAATTTGGTCATAAATCAAATGAATGCAGAAATTTGTCAAACTACTCTATCAATAGAAAGAATATTGAATGTTACACATGTAGAAGATTTGGGAATATTACTAATCAATGCAGATCAAGAAGAAATCATGGAATGATTGGTCTGGACAAGGAAATACTATGTGCTACAATTGCAATAAATATGGTTGCATTGCAAGATTATGCAAAAACAAGAATATGGATAGAAGAGGTCCAGTATACAAAGGTAGAAATATACAAAAATATGACAAAGGAAAAGGTTAAGTGACTATAGATGATATAAGAGATTAGATGAAGAATACATGGGTAAGGAAGAAAGAGTTTGATGATGGATATGGTTCTACACCGGAACTTGCTTCTGATAATTCTTCCAGAAATTGATTTTAGGCCACTGGCCTAGGGGGAGTTTTTCAAGAAAATATTGTATCCCTTTTCTATAAATGATACCAGAATGTGAAGGATGTTCAAGTAGGTGTATCAATAATATCCAGAGTTTTTGGAAAAAATTTCACAAGAAAATTCAGAGAATTCATAGGTCCGCAAAAGAATTTTTCTCTCACTGTCTAAGAAAATAGGGCATCTAGAAAACTTAGGGAAAAAAATTTTATTAAAAGTGTGCGAGCTATAAAAGTCAAGTTGGAACCGTCATTTGTCACTTTGCATCAAAGAATAAAAGGAGAGTACTTTGTAGCAGAATTTTGAAGTAGTGAAATCAATTTGTCGATGATTCTCAAAATCTATTAGGTATTTCAGTTGTTTTCAAAATTTTCATATAATTTGGTGTGTGGTTGTTAAACCTAAGCACAAAAATAAAATGGAACAAATCAAAGGGTCAATCATTTTGGACGAATAAAATAGTGGAAAGATCAGGTCCATGAGGAATCTATTATTACCCAATGAATTGAAGCAATTGAGAGAAGCCAAACACAAGAATTTGGATATTTGGAATGAGTTTCCAAACTTTGAGAATGCAAAATTCATTAAATTCATCTTGAGCAAACTACATGATGATACTTTAACTTTGGACAAACCCTACATTTCAAAGGAATTAATTGAGAAATTGATTGGATTATGAAAATTTGAAGATATAACGAGGAAGAAATCCATCCGGAACAGAGAAGTTGAAACCCTAACCAGAATAATTAGACATCAGAGGGCAATGATAATTGTGACAATCAAGAATCATGTTACAAAGTACATTGCACACATAATTTCATATAAATTATTTTTTAGAAATTGAGAAGGAGCGACCTCGGTTGGCG
Organism: Sequoiadendron giganteum; assembly: GCA_007115665.2. NCBI lineage: Eukaryota > Viridiplantae > Streptophyta > Pinopsida > Cupressales > Cupressaceae > Sequoiadendron > Sequoiadendron giganteum. The sequence goes on from CM021106.1 coordinate 491,143,056, forward strand.
TAGTCTACATTTCTCACAAGATGACAATTGAAGGTCAAGATTTTGACCTATGCAGATTGATAAAGGACCAACTAATGGAGAATGTGAAACTAACAAAAGAGACATGCTACCCTTTCAGTTTTGGTACTCTAATTATATGTTTAGTAATGTATTTCTTGAATTGTTTTCCAAAGATTGATAGTGTGGTGTGGAAAGAAAATGAACCAATATGCAAACAAATATACTCATATTCTAGGAGCTTGGCTAATTGGGATCAAGAATTTGAAAATTTCTTTAAGAATGTGCTTGGAAAGTGTGGCTCAGTCAATATTTCCCTTTTAGTAAGAACAATTGAAGTTGGTTCCTCTTCCTGTGGCATGGAGAAAAAGTGGAAAATAGAAAAAGAAACTGTTGAATAAAACCCTCCAGAATGCAAGATTCCCAGAATTGAAGGAAAAGGAAAAGGAAAGGAAATTGTGGATATTCAAGATGAAGAATCTAATGAAGATGACTTAACAAAGGAGAAGCTACAATAAATTATTTAGGAAGATGATGGAATGCAGAAAATCGCTAAGTTATGGTCTATTAGACCATCATATGATCAATATATGATTATGAGTGTACTAAATGCTCATGTTGAGCACTGTAAGATCAAATTGGAAAGTTTGCAGAACATTCTACCTGAAGAAATGATTGAATGCAGTAAATAAACAATGAACTCTAAGGATAAAGACAAAGAAGAAGGTGAAGTTATCTCTCATTTGAAGGAGCAGTTTAGACTATCACTTACCAAATTGAAGAAGAAAATGAATGAGTTGAGGAAATGCATAAGTGCAGCTAATAACATCTACAACTATTGCATATGTTGGCCTCATGCAATTCGAAAATACAAAGAGAAATTGGAGAAAATTGAAACATAGTTGAATGGGATTGGAAAAAGCTTTGTCATGTTTCAGGATCAGGATGGCATCATTAAGAAAAAGATTCGAGAACTGTAGTCTGAGCACACAAAATTCCAATTCATCAAGAACACACTGGTGGACACTTTTTGGAAAGTGAAGGATCTAACTAAATGCTAATTGGAGCGGATGGTTGAGATACTAAGGAAAGGTGAGAAACTAGAGGAAGCAATTATAATTCTAGAATCTCTCACTGAAATTGTCAACAAGACATCCAAGAACAACAACATGATTATTATTATTGGGATCACAATAGATTCTTGGAAGAAGTTCCTTCAGGAAATGAAGGAAAATCATAAGATAATTTTCTAAAGTAATTGATTCAAATTTTGAAGTTTTGATCAAAGGGGGAGAATTGTCAGCATATATGTTTGGAAGTTGTGGAGATTTTTGAAAACATGTTTTGTATTTTTGGGATATGGTTTCTATGCTTTGTCATTTATGTCAAAGGGGGAGAGAGTGCAGTGAAAAATGCCTCATCTATCGTAGGGGGAGCTATGTTTTGAATATTTTTTTGAAGTATAAATTCTAGAAGCATACTTATAATGATTCTGACATTTAGTCATTTTTCACCAACTATTGCCATCAATGCCAAAGGGGGAGATTGTTAGAATATGGCTTGTAATTGTTGTCATTGATGGCAACCTAAATCATTTTATCTGGTCTACAGTCTAGTTCTGGTTTATGCTGGTAGAATAGAGTGAAGAACATGACATCTGGTTAAAGGCATAAAAGTCGATCTAAATACCTCACCGTACTATTATTTTGGGTTATGGATCTTAGAGAAAGGTTTTTTGATGTTTATAATACCTTATTCAAGAAGTATATTGATGCACATTTACTAGTATGCGATCAAGGAGATCCGATGAACTAATCTTTTGGTTATCTTTGTTAAAAGGTTGACTTGTCCAATATAGCAATGGAAGATGCATAAGGAGTAATTAATTAAATTCTTTCATGCTTGATTATGTTTGTTTGAGTCCCTACTATGTTTAGGATGAATATGGGTGGTGCGCATATAGATTTAATTAAGGATCTAACCGAGAGTTGAAAAAGAACTAAATATTTTATGAAGCCAGCACATGAATGATCAAATCCTTGATAGCGGATATATATATGAGATCAATTTTATCATTTTGATATAGAGAACATAGTGAATGTGTGGAATGTGAAGTATATCATTGTGTGGTGTGAAATCAAATAGAGTAATAGTGCGAATTTATCTATGTGTGATGTGAATAGCAGAAAAGTGTAGAGCAGAGCGAAGTACAAAATGTGATAGAGGATCTAGAATCTAATCTATGAGCTTCACTAGAACTATGACCTAGCATGAATAGATTCTACTATCTTATTTTATCCTTCAAATGGTTTTAATCTAAAATTTTGTAAGGCAGTGAGCCTTCCCTTTGAGCAGTGAGCTCTAGGAAGTGTTCTTGAATGCAAGTGCATTCTCTTTTGTAAAAAAATTATTTGAGTACTCAAATTATGGATTAACCTCCACTTTGGTTTTTCCCCTAATAGGGTTTCCATGCAAAAATCCTTTTGTTATGGTGTTGTGGATTATTTCTTTATGTGTTTGTATATTTCCTTTGGTTGAATGTTCAAATGTTTTTAATATTAGATTAATAAAGTTAAGATCTGTTGAACACTGATTCACCCTCCCTCTCAATGTTCCCTTGAGTCCAAAACCATTATGTCCCAATGGTTTATGGAAGGAAGATAAGACATTGGGTTTCCCCCTCGAGAGGCCAGCTTGAAAAATTACTTTTTCAAATCGGGCACGCAACTAGCTTCTGAAGTAGTTTTGATGTGTAGAGATCAAAAAATAAGGCCTAGGGCTCACATTTAGTGTTTTAGATGGTAATAGGTACTCCTAAAATTGACTTAGAATATGTTCTAGGGTTAAAAATAGGGTTTGGGGGGGTTAAAATGGAAATTAATATCCCTCATTTGCATACCTTGCTTTGATAAATTATTTCCTCTAGAGATTTTGTAATATTTTTAGGAGTACCACATAGAGTGGAGGTAGTCTGACATAACTAATGGGTAGCAAGTACAAGGGATTTGGTATGTATATCTTTAATTTTTTCTTTCATAATTTTTTTTCCTTGTGTAAGTAATACATAAACTTAGTCTAGGCGATAGCAGTAATTTAGGAAAATGTTTGCTATTGCCATGATATGAATGTTATTTCTACTTTAAGATCTTCACTCTTGACACAAATGGCTACTTTTACAAAATTTGGTCACTATGCTATGGAAGACCACTTTTGAATGACCACTTTTAATATATTTGACAATGTGATAGGAATTTTTGAAAGAAGGTTGATATTGAAGCAGATGGCCGCTATCATCTTTGAATAGGCCAACTATTGCCATGGATACTTGCTATTGAAAAACATGTCCACTATCACCTAGAAAAGTGTTCTATTGCTTAAATTAATTAATTTAGCTAGATTAGTTGTAATTTTCAATTCTCGACTTGATTTTATAAAAAAAAAAAAAACATTGTGGGTTGAATTTTTGTAGGTTGTCCTTAAGCCTTTGTACATGTGAGAGTGATGAAATCAATTAATGGATGGATCGGTTTCCTTTTAGGATTTGGAGAGGTACTTCCTTGATGCCTTTGGATTATAGTACATTTCCTACATTCTAGACATCCGAGCTCATCAGACGATGATGACTACTTTGGTGGAGGGGTGGAATTTGGAGACCTCTTCATTTCATTTGCCAATTGGAGAGTGCATGATCACTCTCAAGGATGTATGGAGGATATTGAGGATCCAAATTCATGGAGATGATTGATTATGATGTCTAGAGAGGTACAATAGCTATGCAAAGGTTACTTGGCATGGAGTTGCTGCAAATCATTGAATTTGAGATTGATTTAGCTTCATTCACTAATAGTGCAGATCCTATTGTTATCATCTTAGTAGGATTGATTACTAGACCTATGATTCCTAATAAGAGGGCACAGAGGTTTCCCATCAGCTGGGGGATAGTGGTTGAGGATATGATGGAGCAGGTGATAGTGCATGCTTGGGTTTAATGTGTGCTAGCTCACCTTTACAAAGATATGCATGAGGTGGTATACAGGGGTGGTAGTAGCATTTTAGCTAGTCCTAGCTTGCTTCGTTTCTAGGATTGGGAGAGGATTTCCATCACACGACCAGATGGTATACAAGAGAGAGATGATCATGATCCCTTTTTTTTATAGATATAGTGAATACCTGCGTTACACATAGCCAAGAAGATTGTCTCATTAGAGGGTTATTTTTGAGGCCTGGCCAAATGATCAGGAGTAGTTAGTATATTGTAGGAAGACTCGATTCCTTATCAAATGGGTTGATATTATTCTTGAGAGGTATTTACCAAATAGGGTTCTCATACAATTGGATGAGCACTAGACTCACCCTAACGATGATTATATGACCATTTTTGAATGTACTACATGTGAGGAGACTACATGGGGGGTTCATACCAATTTACAGGTAGCAGTGGCAATCTTCTAAGCTTTGAGACCACTTTGGTGGGGATGGGAACTCGCTTGACTTGATCCGAGGAAAACCATAGAGTATGATGTATGGTGGGCCCACCATAAGCCATTGATATTGACTATGCCCCTAGAGGAGTAGCTGGAGGGCCTATTTTAGGTGTCAGGAGAGGAGATATCATTGGGCACTGACAAGATCAATAGTGTCTCAAGATTTCCCATCAGTAGTCATAGCATGTAAAGGATGGGTAGGGTGACAACCATTAGTAGCATGATGGTTAGGCTCCCTAGGATCAACAACAACAGTAGGGACCACATGCTCCTTCGACTCTGGGAAACATGGAAATGAGGATTTCTCAAATCACAACTAAGAGAGATCATGCTATTCAAGATAGAGACACCAAAGTCAGGGAGATATATGTAGAGATTATGAGATGATAGGTTCTCAAGGTGTAGTTAGCCATGGTTATCACATAGAGAGATCATCTCTAGGCCAAGTGAGATTCTCTCTGATAGCAGAGAGACACAAAGGGACAACAACATTAGAGTGAGCGAGATCGACTCATGATTGAGAGGACCTATTATTAGACCTTATATGAGGCATTCATACCTAGAGCACATAGGTTTCCTCTTTTTAATGAGCCCAATAGTGCTACAAGTGTGGAGTTAGGAGGATAGTCCATCGGGCGACTACAACCATCTCCTCTGCACAACAAGTAGTAGCACAGATTCCCTCCTTAGGATGACCAACAAGGCTGATGTGTTTGAATATTTCATGATATTTATGTTTTTATCAAAGACATGTGTAGACATGTATTTTTGTATATAAATTCATTGACCCTCTTGAGGCCTCGTATATATATTTTGTATATTTTGATATCACACATGATGTTTGATGATGTACATGACATTCCCATTTTTCATGATATATGATATATACCATTTTTTGTTGTGGCATATATTCATTATGAGATGTTTTATGGATGTTTAGAATGCTTATATGTATGGATTATTTATGATTATGTGTTCTTGATTTGTACTTTTTTGATGTAATTTATATGGTATCGATGAATGGATGATTTATACATGTATTTGATTGATTATTTTATGGCATATGATGTTTTATTATATGATGAATATGATATGCACTGATGAGTTTGTGGATACATGATGCATTTGGTACTAATAATTTTGTGTGTAGGGTGCAGATGTTAGTAAGAAGATATGTTAGTATGATTTAGAGATAAATAAAAGTGTTATATGATTAATGATATAAATTCTAGGTCACCGTTACTACTACCTTTTTTCTTTCATGGATGAACAAGTAGGTTTTTAGCAATCCTTATTGATATAGTAGATAGACATGATGCACCTAGGTATTAAAGACCAAGGTGGCTTTATATCTATTGCCTGGACTTTGACTCTATAATCAAGGAGTATTCTTTCTCATACCAGACATATATGGAAACACTATTAGAGTGTATGGGCAAGAAGTTTCAAAATACTTCATAGTAGTTACACAACAAGGTATGAAGTACCTATTATGCAACGATTACATAATTTATCCAAAAAGACTTTCATACATAAAACAAAGCAACTATTCATTGTGGTAATATTCCAAAAAATATCCAACAGACATAGTATACATTAAATCAATGATCAATGCCCCATTAATTCATCTCTAAATCCTTATGTATATCCTCAAGAGATCCTTGGAATGTGACAATAAGATAAATCAAAAAAGATAAGATCATAGAAAGATAAACAATGTTGCTGTATCACTTTTCATACTTTTTTTTTATGTTTCAAGATGTTTATCCATTGATGTTGTCGATTGTAGGAATGTTTTATCCATTAAGACATATGTCAGGATTTTCATGATGATTCTCAAAGGGTAAGGTAGTTGATACTTAGGCAATGTTTTAGTCAGATGATAATCCAATCATTTTGTTTCTTTGCTTAGAAGTTTTGGACTTCAATGTTTGCTTTGTTTGTTGATTTGTGATGTCAAAGGTTGAAGGCGATGTTTTTTTATTATGATTTTTTTTGTACTTTTGAGTTTATTTGATGTTGTTTTTATTTTTTTGAGATATTTAGAGACAATTAGGAGGACCTAAAGGGACTAACCTAGTGCCTCAGGGGTTCATTGATGATGGCCTTGCCTAGCTAATGAACAGAAAGACATCGTAGTTTGATTATATTGAGTGACACTATTTTTGGAGGTTTTTGACTATTTATAGATGTTTTTTAGATTTTGATGAGATATTTTAATTTTTTTTTTGGATTTTAATAATATATTTGACTATTTTTTGGATTTTTGGATTTAGTTTAAAGACCAAGAAGGACACCTAAAGGGACTAACCTAGTGCCTCAGGGGCTCATCAATGATGGCCTTGTCTACATGAAAGCTCATAGACAATGTAGTTTGACTATATTGAATGAATATGGCTTGTTTAGAGATGACCTATAATTTTTTTGGTATTTTGTGTTTTTTGGATGTTTTTTATTTGGATAGTTTTCTGTGACCGATGGGATTAACAAGGATCCAATCCACTACCAAGTTCAGGATGTTACCCCCACTTTGGAATAGGATTACATTTTATTAGGGATAGGTGGATAAAATGAATGGTGGATAGTGATGGTGCAACAAGGTTCAACACTCAATCAATTATTGAGCCATGGTTGGGAGCATATTTTATTATGGCGATGGATGGAATGGATACAATATCTAATAGATAGTGCTGATAGATGAGGATGTAGGTCTTATTCAAATGTATAACCTATTTACCAGGATTTCACTATGGTACTAGTCCTAGAAGTGCCATGAAGTGGTTTTCACTTTAAAGGATGTTTTATTTCTCTTTACTATTTTCTTGATTTTTTTTTCTTTTTTCACTTTTTTCTTAGGATATTTTGATACACTTAGGTGTATAAATTCTTGAGATGATTTTTGTTAAGAGGTTTAGCTAGAGGTTCTCCTCTAACGTAGCTAATTGATGTGCTTCAGAGTTGTAGCTTACTATAATGATGTAGGGTCGTAGCCAGTTGGGTTCAAACTTACCTTTCACGTCTTGGTTCAATTAGATCTTCTAATTTTCCTTTAGGAACAAGTCACTGACCTGAAATTTCATGTTTTTGATTTTCTTATTATAGCTTCACTTGATTCAATTTTGATAGTATTATAGATCGTTCAATGTTATTTTTATCACTTGAATGGGCACCCTTTGTTGAACCATGTTCAACCACTCAGTGAAATATTGGAAGATCTTTAAAAGTGTGGGCTTTGAAAAAAAGAGATCAACCTCCGGAGAAGGTTGGATTTATTTGGTACTCACCTAAAAATAATATAATGAACTTGTAGAGGAAAAGGGTAGAAGGAGATAACATAAACTAAAAATCTACTCCTATGGTGATGCACCTAAACATTACTTGAACTGTAAACAACTTACATACACAATCCAATAAAATGAAAAATCTCAGCTCACACAACTCAATTTCATATGCTTCTTGCATAAGTGTTTCATAAGAAAAAATTTAATGCCAAACTCTTAGAGGGAAAGATAATTTTCACAACTAGAAGCATTTGCATTTTTATATAACTTATGACCTGCAACATACATATCTTTCTGCAAAAGGTGCTAACATTGAGACAAAAACTACAAGGAATTAGAAAAAAAATTCACAAATAATCTCATCATCAAATACTTGCACATAGTAGAACATAAAAACTAAGAAGGAGAAATACTTTACTTCATTTATTTTCAAGGCATCCACTATCATACATGTCAAAAAGAGTTAGAAAAGCATTGTATTTTCTCCAAAGGACTAAAAATGTCATAGAGTAGAAAAAGAAAAAGTAAGAACTAACTACAAATGATTCACACAAGTGACTATATCCATCAACTCCCTCCCAAAATCCACCAAAAGAGGAACTAAAAATTGATTGGGGTCGGATGCCCCCTAAAACCCTAAAATATAGCAACTAGATTTCCTCCAAATGAGCTTCATAAAGCAGAAAAAGTCAAGGCATCACTTTATCCACCATAAACACCCCTAGAAATGCTCCAAACTTGGTCGAAAAGGCCTATATTGTTTCCTCATGTTGGCTAACCTCTTTAACCTCCTCCAATATTCTTGCAACCATGAAGAATCCTTCAAAATTCATTACACATGGAAAGTGTGTGTTCAACCTTGCACCTAAAATATAATTTTTGACTTAAATGATTTATAACTTCATCATTTAAATAAAAAATTCTTTAAAACTTTGAAACTCAATGTAAAATTGCTTGCCTCCTTAACTCGACCTTACATAAGTCAAACCAAAAATAAATCATAAGTATGAAACTCATGGTTACAAAGGAACACAAGGCATTAGGCATAAGACTTATATACTTAGCCCACAGTGCATATTAGTTTGCATTGTATTTTTTAAAAATAAAAGAAAAAAACACTTTAGTTGTCTATCGGCCAAGCTAGGGTAAAAATCCTAAAGCAACAAAACATATGCAAAACAAAGGAAAAGTATTTTATTTTATCACTGACTTTCTAGAGATTCCTGAGCACTACCATAGGGTTTGCAAAGGAATTTTCATGGCCCGACCTTGGTGTTTTAGAGGCATTTCCTTCACAATTTCTAAAAGAAAAGACTATTAAAACTCATGGTAATCATTATCTGTTGTTTTTATCTCAATTCTGAAGAAATAAATGCTCTATTTGTAGAAAAATGAATATAATCCCCTTATTTTTGCTCCTTCCTATAGATTTTGAAGATTCCATGTATTTTATGAGCAAAAAGTTGATTATTGACCATACCTTCTTTTGCATTATTTTGCTTGTGTCTGGGTTATCCAAGAGAAACTCGTGCCTCTAATTTTCTCTTTGTATATTTTGGCCATGGCTCGGCCTCTTTTTTCTACAAAACCCCTCGAGGGTTTCTCCAAGCTTCTATCATGGTGGATTTTCCTAAGTCTCATGGCAATTTTCTGGTGGTCTCATGCCAAAAGGAAACATAGATCTTGTATGTATAATCTTCTTTATTCTCGATGCCTTCTAAGCCTCTTTTTCCCTTCTATATTCATATTTTCTATGCCAACAGGTAAGTTGAAGGCTTTGTTCTTACCTTCATATTATTTTCACACATAATAGGACTTATAGTGGGCACCTGAACTTCACTTTCCCACACCTAGAACATGCTTTCCATCCCTCAACACAATTCCTCTATTTTCAAAGACAAGCCCTACATCCATTTTTCCATTACCTTCCACAACTTCATGGTACTATCTTCGGTGTTCATACATGTGCTTTTGACTATCATGATATTTTGCACTATCGTGTATCCTTGTTTCACAATGGTTATCTTTTGAGTTAGCTACAAGTATCAAAATTTGTACAACACACACACCTAAAGACATTGAATTTTTCTTGTAAATGATTGTTATCTAAAGTTTTGAAGTCTACAACATTTCTCATTTAAGAGATATTTGTGAAAAAAGTTGAGACATCACTGTCCTCTTATTGCAATATACTTGTTTTTACATTATATTGGAAATGTCACGATCTCTATCATTTATGAATAATATCTACCTGTATTATGCTTTACTCATTGGCTGGAATTACAAATCAATCATTAGGCTCTAACTTTCACTTAGACTACCACTGTACCTTTTGTATGATCATGTTGTAATTTTTACATTTTACAGTGATGCCTGTCATACTCATCATGTGAACTTAAATTTAACATTTTTCTTTAAGTTGAGTATGAGAATTATGCTTTATGATGGACTATCCCTTGTGCATCTGTTGAATATTTCTCTCTTCTATTCATTATCAATGGCCTTTGTAAGCTATCATGTCACTTTAATGTTGTTTTCACAAAAGGCTCAAACCATCTTTTGGTACCATGATCTCTGACAAGATGTCTCTACTACTTGTTCATTTTCACTTGTGATGACTGTGAATCTTGAATAAAGCATGATTTTTCTTATGGGCTTGTCATTTTGTATCAAAATTCTCATTCCATACTTGAATTTTCCAAGTATTTTCTTTATCACTTGACATTCACCACCTCAAACCTTGAGCATTGTTGTTTTAGAAAAAACATGTTGGCCTGGTAACTTTGTACATGTATTTCATTCACCTATTATTTATAGTTGTCCCCCCTTGATAACTCATACACGTCTCTAACAATAGTTGATGAATCTCGCTATCTCATGACATGATGTATATTAGAAACACATGCTCATATTCTACTTTTTAATTAGTTTAACACAATGATATACATGCATCCTTTCATCCTTACATAAACATAATATATGTTATTTTTGACTGTGAATAAAAGATCAATCACAGTCAAGAGCAATGTATGCTTTGCTTAAGTAAGCATAAGGAAAAAAATTATTTTCCATATTCTGTTAAAACACATAAATGGAGCATGCTAGGCTCAAACCTTATGGGAGGCACATTTTAACCCACATGTTGTAAACAGGTGAAACAAAACAATAACACATATTACACCCATGAACCCCTAAACCTACAAATGCACAAAGACAACAAACATGGTTAGATGTTAGATCAAAATGCATACAAGAATGAGAGATTCCCCATGAAATCCACCTATTTAAACTACTATTAGGAAATGAAGAACAAACTCAAATAAAATTAAATCAAATCCTAATCTAGCCAATAGATTGATGATCCCATGGGGGAATTGGTGCCAATGAAGTGTTGCAGTTGGCCCTTTCCCAATTCCTAGGTTGCAATAGAGATGATCTAGAAATGGTCAAATCTCCAAAGAGATTTGAGCATGACTTTGGTATAAAATGTGACAAAATGATGAATGCTTGGATATGATGAGCAAAATTAGTTCTCAATTAGAGAGAGTAACTTTGCATGTGAATTGTGGATGAAGATTGAGGAGAAGATTCTCCAATTTATAGACTTCTATTTGGAAGAAGTGAGCAAAATTAAGCAATGTGGAAAAAAAGATAATCCAATGGCATTGTGCCACTTGTCCACATGTGACTAGATGAGGAATGAGCACATTTTGGCCAATGTGCATGATAAATGCATAATTTTGAATTTGAAATGGCGAGTTGACTTGTTGAAGGGGGAAGAGAAGTGAATTTAATGTCACTTGGCTCAAGGTCAAGGACATGTAAGAGGCATTGAATGCCTTGTTGGAAGGACCAAGTCCACTTGGCCTTTTTGAATTCAAATGAGGGAATATTCCCTTTTGATGCTTTGTGAGGGAAAATAGATGAATTAAATAAATCAAAGTAATTGATTTATTGTGCAAGTTGCATTCTCTAGAGGATGTGACATAGATTAAGATTAAATTAATCAAAGTTTAATTAATTTAATGAGGAATTAGGAGATGTGACAACTTAGACTTAAGTTTATGAATTAATTTTAAGTCAAGAATTGAGAGGAAATGATTTATCAAATAAATGATTTGATTTATTTAATCAAGAAGGAATATGTTAGATTAAATCAAATAAGGTTTAATTTATTTAATTTAATAGGACTTTAGAGATTTGAATTAAATAAAATGAATTATTTAATTAAACGGGGATGCAATGGTTAATTAAATTAATTGATTAATTTAATCATTGAAAGAGTAAGACTTAATCCAATAAATAACGATTTATTAATTTAAGAGATAGAATGTGATGAAATGTTGAGAATGTGATTTAAGAGGAAATGTTGTTAGTAATTAGGATCAGGTGTGCCAAAATGAACTTGTACATTTTCCATGTCTACATTTTGCCCCTCTTTGAAGCAATGTACTTGTTGCATTGATTCAAAGAATAAACTGTTGTGATCAAAGATCTAAGATTTTTTTGAATTTTTACAGATGCCCCACTGCTGCCCTAGTAGAAGGATATTGTTGGATATTGCCCCCTCGAGAGATCGGACGAAAATTTTGATTTTTTGGATGATCTCGCAAAAAAGATGACAAGGTGCCTGACAGGCCAGAAATGCCCTAGAATGCTAGAAAAATGGATTAAAATGCCAAAAAGGACGCAAAATGATTCTCAGTTGGACGAAAATGGGTTCAGGGGACCAAAACCCCCTCCGAAATGTCAAATTAGGTCAAAAAACCCTAATTTTTAGGCTTAAATAGACCTTGAGGGGTCATTTTCAATTCATTTACAACCTTGGCCTTTAGAAAATTTGACATTTGAGCTCTGAATCTTGGTTGAAATGGCATAATGATAGCTTCCCAGTCACGTGTCGGAGAGGGTTCGAATGTGCTAGCGGCTAGCCGGCGTAGGACCCATGCTATGTACCCCTATCCAACTTTGAAATTTATCATTTTACGTGCATTAAATAGGGTCAAAGTCCTATACAAACTGTGTAGCGCTATATGGCACCACGGAAAATACATTATCGCAACTGTGCGGTCCCCTTTTGCACTGCATATGCGAAGTGTGTCGTGCGGGCCACTTTGCAAATTAGGGTTTAACTGACCAAAAGTCTACTGCGCACCCTTACTCCACTGCGTGGCATAGTTAGGAAATTAGGGTTTGCCTTAAGTAGGACCGCATATGCAAAGTGCGCCACGCGGGCCACTTTGAGACTATTAAAATGTCAAACTCCACTACGGCGGTGCAGTTTGGAAATTTCCAAACTGAGCCGCACTCTTAAATAGCACCGCATTTGCCAGTTTAGGGCAAAATTTAACACGAGATGCGAATGAAACTTTCTTTTTTTCTGACGCGATGGGCTCCTCTGTGCAAGAGGAGCCTAGTGTACTTTACTCATGGGAGCACCGATGGCCGGTGCTTAGCAAACTAGGGGATATGCATGAGTTGGTCCAGGAGCTCCTTGGTGCCATTGGTCTTTGGTATGTTGCATACGTCCCTCCCGTTTGGGCTCACTTAGGTATGCTTACGGCTCTGGTGAGCGATGGCATAGTGAGACTTCCTCCCTTCATCTTCCTACCAGTGAGGCCACCATCACTCTTGAGGATGTATGGTGCATCCTTCAATTGCCTATTCATGGGACCCGAGTCATCTATGATCTGGATGCTAGCAGAGAGGCTTGTTATGGGGTTATGGAGTTGGGTGAGATTGAGTTCTGTGACAGTCAGATCAACTTGGAGCTATACCGTGGCCACATACACACGTACAGATTGATTATTGTTGCTATCATCTCAGGCCTTGTAGTACCTGATCGGTGGGGTTGATACTTCAGTCCAAGATGAGGACTAGCATGGGATCAGATGGTTCACTATAGGGAGTGCTTTGCTTGGGGACTTGTATTACTGACGTCCCTCTATAGGGATCTTCATGAGTACTTATTTGGACAGCAGATCCATCGGGGCTGGAGGTACCTTATTGCACATTTGGGCATGGGAGAGGATCCCAGTGCTTCACCCAGATATCACACCAGGTCTCCTGGAGATAGATGATCCCCCTGTTTGGCGGTACAGCAGGGCGATGATGCACTTTTCTTTCACTGGCACAATTGGTATTCTGCACTAGCGGTGAGTTCTCGATGAGATGAGAGAGTTCATCTGGAGACCATGGATGGGTGTTGGTCCATGGTGAGATGATGATCAGTAAATCTTCTTCACCCAATAGGATAGGTTGATGCAAGGTCAAGAGCACACCATGATTGAGAGGTATCTTTTGGACAGGGTTGCTCGTCAGTTCGGGGAGATACAGTTTAGGCCTGATGACCAATATGTGGCCATCTGTGCACGTACAACCAGAGAGACAAGATGGGGCTAGCCCATCCTGATAGCCAAGGTGGTGTCCTCATTTAGGCAGTTAGTGGCTCGATCGTGGCCATATGATTAGGCGCTGGCAGATGCGGGGGTCACTCTAGCTTATAGGGCATGGTTCAGACCTCCACTCAGATTGACAGTTCCAGGCGCAGTTGTCCCATGATTTAGACGTAGGGTTCGGGCAGCTAGCAAAGGGCGGGGCAAAGGATGAGGTGGGCCACCTCCTCATCAGACACCTCCCAGGGATGCGGCATAGTAGTCACCTATCCGAGTAGGGGAACAGGATGGTCAACTGAGGGTAGATCCTCAACAGCAGCCAATAAGGCAGTTAGATCATCAAGATGTGTTGATTCAACAACTACAGGGGTAGGTACAGGCTCTGACTATAGAGAGAGACTAGTCATGATCTGAGAGGGATCAGGAGATAGGCCAGCAGAGATAGTTAGAGAGTGCAACATCCTCATCCTAGGGCCGATCAATCGATATTCATGATTACAGAGAGGCCGAGTACTATCGACAACATTATTGCCAGGTAGTACCCTCAGGTAGGAGAGTGCCTGACTTTTCCTAGCAAACAAGGAGGCGACCGACAGAGGTACATGGTGAGAGACAGGATGGGGAGGGCAGTAGCCAGTAGGGCCTGCCCCCCTTTTGATCACAAGATAGTTTGCTTCATTTTTGATATACAGGCTGCAATATTTTGGCCTTATTGTATTATGTATTCGATGTACACCTAATCCGATTTGTATCATAACAGTATTTTTTGATGATATATATGAGATGATTCACCCCTTTTATGATATGTATGGTGCACATGTATGATATGCGGATGTATAATATGCAAATGTATGATGTTATGAAATTTTTTCTATTCTCATGCTTATGTGATGCAATGTATGTAATGGATGCATTTTCTTTTGTGTATTTCTTGTGTTGTAATGATGTAATACATATTAATGATGGTAATGGATGAAAATGGTAATGGTTGTAAATGATTATGTATAATGTAATGCTATCTTAAGATGTTTAGAATTACAAATTTATATTATTCCTCATAACTTAAGATAATTATATGATGCAATGTGCTTTTGATGCTAACGATCTAGTGGATGCAGGATGCATGCATGGGCGATGCTTTGATTACTATTATGATACCATGTTAGTGTGGAAGGAAGATAGAAGAAGAAATGTAGATTTAATGAGTTAGTTATGATGGTGATTTGCATTGCTAGGAATTGGGATTTTCAAAGGTTTAATTGTGTTATGTTTGATAACACACATAGGTACGATGCATCAAGGTATAAAGGACTAGTATGGCATGGTACCTAGTGTGATGGACTTTGACTCGACAATCAGATAGGAGTACTCTTGTTCACACTTAACATACATACTTCATCCAGGATGTAGTTCAGACATTCTAAATATCTTGGGCCAAAACACAAGAAATCAAGCTTTCCTATGTGGTCAACAAGATACCTAAAATATCCTCCCTACAAACCAAACAAAACATGCATGACTAAGCTATTTTACAAGGGTATCCTACAAGCGCAACAGATAAAAAAGATAATGATCTTTGCCCCATTCCTTTCTCTCTAAACCTGTTTTGTTTAGGCATCATTGAGAGATCCTTGGAATGAACGCAAAATAAGATAAGTCAAAAAGACCAAATAAAATAAAACAAACAAGCTAATGTTCTTCGTATCGCTAGCCAAGGCTAAACTACTATGGGGTACCTGATGCTTATGTCCATCATAGGAAAGCTTCATCCTAGGACATGTAGTGATCAGGGTTTTAGTGGGACACATTTGGGTGATAAGCTATTGATACTCTGAGTTGACCAACTTGCTTGTTTACTAACTTAGACTTTCAAGACTTTGACGATTAGGTGTTCACTTTTGAACCTGCTAGACTTTCTTCTGACTGACTCACCAAAGGGTGGAGGCAATGATTGATTTTATTACAAGTGATGACAAACATGGGTGAAAGTGAGATGAAATGGATGCACCATTTTGGATTTTCAGATATTTTGAGGTTGTTTTTGGATTTTGAAGATGTTTTACAAATGTTTTTGGATTTTCAAGATTTAAGACGAAGAGACTAACTTAAAGACCTATCCTAGGGGTCTCGAGAGCTGATCCATAGATTAGCCTTGCCTACGTTATACACACAGAGACCACGTAGTTTGACTAAAAATAGACTTGACTCAATGATAAGATGGACAAACGAATTGACATTTTATTGCTTAAAGGACTGACTTAAGATGCAGACCAGATGGGAAAATGGATTTCCAATGCGACGGACGCCTAAGGACTGACCCCAACTGTCTCGAGGGATGATCAAAGATCAACCTTGCCTACGTTCAAGCTCAAAGATGATGCAGTTTGACAAGGTGAAAGATTGACATGACTCAATGATGAATTTTGAAAATTTTCTGATATTTCGACATGTTTCTAGATTTTTTGATGAATTTGAAGAAGATTACGAGAATATGCACAAATTCGATCAGATGTATGTGGGAACATGCCCCCAGCATGATGCAATAGACTAATTTAATGAAGGCAGGACAAACTAACCTTAGGAATGCGACAGTAGTACCATGGTGGAATATGATATGGGCATCAGCTCAGTCTATGGTATGGATGCGAGTGATTGGGTGGATGGATGATTTATTGAGATGTGATGGAATGAGTGAGGCATGTAGATCTTGGTAGATGGGGGGTGTTTTATTTACACTTGGTGCCTATTTGCTAGGTTTTCACCAAGGTACTTATCCAAAGCACCACCGAAGTGGTTTTCACTAGAGGATGGATTTTTTCTCTTTACTATTTTCAATCTATTTTCTAATTTTTTTTGGATTTTTTGTATTTTTTGAATTTTTATTTTTATTTTTTGTTGTCGCCAAGATGCCTGTTTGCCAGGTTTTCATCAAGGTAACCATTTTTTCAAGACTTTTTTCTTATTGTTTTTGTATTTTATGGTTCCATACCTTGCAAGTTCTTAGGCATAAAACTTTTTGAGGTGTGAACTATTCATGGGCTCCTGCAAAGGTTCACCTTCTGGTGTCGACAGCTGATATGCCCTTGATTTGTAACTTGCGGTGATGATGAAGGGTCCTAGCCAGTTGGGCTCAAACTTTCCTTTTGTAATTGGGTTTGGCACATTCTTTTGGTTTTCTTTTAGCACAAGGTCACCAAATTGGAAAGTGTGTTGCCTGATCTTCTTGTTGTAGCTCCATTTTAGGCGATTCTGGTAGACCTGTAGATGATTCAAGGCATCCATGTGTTGTTCATCTAGTAATTCCAGCTCATTCAGTCTTGTAACCCTGTATTCCTCATGCGTGATGAGGTTTTACAGTGATATTCTCAGTGACGGGAGCTCAATCTCAATAGGGAGGATGGCTTCTGATCCGTAGACCACGGAGAATGGGGTGGCACCTCTTGGTGTGCGGATGTTGGTGTGGTAGGCCCATAAGGTAGGATTTAATTGCAAATGCCAGTCATGACTAGAGTCATTGACTATTTTCTTGAGGATTTTCAGAATGGTTTTATTGGTAGCTTCTGCTTGGCCATTTCCTTGTGGATAATATGGGGTGGAAAAATGGTGCTAGATTTTGAATTTTTCACATAAATCACGAACATTCTAATTTTGAAGGGTGTCCCATTATCAGAGATAATGGATTGGGGAACATCGTATCAGCAAATGAGGTAGTTCGGGATGAACTTGGAGATTTGTTTACTCGTGATGTAGGTCATGGGAATTGCTTCGACCCACTTTGTGAATTATTCGGTGGCGGTGATTATGAACTTGTGGCCATTAGATGAGGTGGGTGTGATTTTACCGATGAGATTGAGCCCCCACTATGGAAAGGGTCGTGTAACAATGGGATGCAGTTCTTGAGTTGGTGCATGAATAAGGTCTCCATGTTGTTGGCACTGTAGACACTTTCTAACAAATTTATGTGTCTCTCTCTCCATTGTTGGCCAATAGTACCCGATTCTCAGCAACTTCTTAGCCAAGGTCATACCACTCGAGTGCGAACCACATGTCCCATTGTGTACCTCAGCTAGAGTAGTCATGGCCTCCTCAGGTTTTAAACAACGTAGCAAGGTTCCATCAATACTTCTATGGAAGACGGTCTCTCCTAGGATGATGAATCGTGAAGACCTTTTGACAAAGGGTCGCTTTAGGTTCGGGGTGATGTCAGTTGGGAGGATTCTTAATCTTAGGTAGGTGTATATGTCATGGTACCAAAGATCACCAGGACCAATGAGTTCACACGCGTATTTTGACTCTGGTACCTTGAATGTGGGTACGAGAAGCTATTCTATGAGGAATTCGTGTTTCGAGACGTTGCGAGGAATGTCTAGCAAGGATCCAATTGTTGCCATTGCATCGGCTGCTCTATTGTTTGTCCTTGGTATCTACTCAAAGGTGATGTCAATGAATGATTCCTTGAGGCTTTCTACCACCTTTTTGTACGGTGCGAGCTTATCATCCTTAGTTTGGTATTCACCATTGACTTGGTTGATGATAAGTTGTTAGTCCCCATAGACCTTTAGTGCCATGATTCACCACTGTGCTGCAATCTTGAGGCCTATGGTTAAAGCCTCGTATTCTACAATATTGTTAGTATAGGGGAATGCCAGTTTATATGATTTGGGTATGCAGTCTCCTTGCGGGGCGATGAAAAACACACTGGCTCCCAATCCATGCTGCGTGTGAGAGCCATCGAAGTACAATTTCTAGTGGTCAACTGCACCGAGGTTGAAAAGGGACTCATCTAGGAATTTTGATACTAGCGGGTTGTCTGTGTAGAGGGGATCTTCTACTAGCTGGTCCACAATAACTTGTCCTTTGATTGCCTTTCACTCAACATACTCAATATCGTGTTCAAATAGTATCATTACCCATTTAGCCATTCTGCCTATGAGCATTGCTTTTGACAATAGATATTTTAGGGTGTCTATCTTGGCAATCAACTTGATTTGATGAGCTAGCATGTAGTGTCTGAATTTATCAGCTGCAAATACCAGTGCCAGGAAAGCCTTTTCTATTGATGTGTAATTGAGCTCATGCCCCACCATTATTCTGTTGATGTAGTAGATGGCCCGCTCAGTTCCCTTTTCATCATGTTGGGCTAAAAGGGCACCAAAGGTGGCTGTTGTTGCTGAGATGTATAGGATTAATGGCTTCCTGACAATTGGTGGCATCAACACAGGTGGTGTAAGTAGATTTTCTTTTATTTTACTGAATGTTTGCTCACATTTGTTGTCCCATCTGAATGCTACTCCCTTGTGAAGCAGGTGTGAATAGGCGATCTGTTTATCTGCTAGTTGTGTTATGAATCTCCGGATGGACTGGAGTCTACCCTGCAATGCTTTGAGTTGCTTTAACATTCTTGGCAGTTCCATTTCAAGGATTTCTTTTACCTTTGTAGGGTCCACCTCTATCCCTCTCATCGAAACTATGTATCCCAATAGCTTTCTTGATTGTACCCCAAAGACACACTTCTTTGGGTTGAGTTTGACCTTGTATTTTTCTAGTCTATTAAAGATTTCACTTAGAGTTGCTATGTGATCCTACCTTTTCTTTGATTTAGCCAATATGTCATCCACATAATCTTTGACTGTTTTATGAATCATGTTGTGGAAGATCAACGTCATGGCTCTTTGGTATGTAGCTCCTGCATTTTTCAACCCAAACAACATCACACTGCAGTAGTAGGTGCCCCAGGGACATGTAAAGGCCGTCTTATGTTGGTCTTCCTTTGCTATCATTATCTGATTATATCCCGAGAAACTGTCCATTAGGGATAGCATCTCATGTCTGGCCATCATATCCACTATGATGTCAATGTTGGGTAGTGGAAAGTCATCCTTAGGACATGCTTTGTTTAGATCTTTGAAATCTGTGCAGATGCAGATTCCCCCATTTGGTTTTGAGATAGGTACAAGATTTGATACCCATTCTGGATAGTCTATCGGGCATATGAAGCCAACATCCAAAAATTTTTTGTAGCTCAATTTTGATGAGCAAGGCTATTTGTGGGTGCATCTTCCTTAGCTTTTGTCTAACTATTTTTTCTCCGGGGTAAATAGCCAAATGATGAACCACCACCTTAGGGTCCAGACCCAAGATGTCAACATAGGTCCATGCAAAATTTACCATTCTTTCTTTTTGGAATGCTACCAACAGTTCCTGTTCTTCTGTTTGAAGTGTTTGAGTGTAGAATGTGATTTGCGGCTCTGTTTCTATTCCTAAATTGACCGGGTTGCACTGTTATGCCAGTACTGTTGATTTCTCCTGATGTAGAGCAATAGGGGGGAGATTGAATCCTTCATCCTTAGGCACCTTAGAGAGGTTTTCATCATTGGATGTGTCCTTTATTTTTACTATTTTGTGGTTAGAGAGTGCCACAGTGTGGTTTTCACTCAATAACCCTAATCTTATTCTTGATTTTTTTCTTTTGTGACTGAAGGACTCAATCGTCTCCCCATAGTATGCCCATGTGTCCAACGTGATATTGAAGCCTGCCTTATGGTCCCCACATGGAATTGTATCCCTTAGTCCCATGAATTCTGAGAGTGCCTCATCATTTTTGAATGAGTCTAGAATCGATGGTCCCCGTTGGTCGTGATCAATGAGTTGGGGGTGTACTAAGGTGATTTGGTGGGTTGGTTGGTTTGACTCAGCTATGGAGGCACTTATCATTAACAAGGTGGAATCTTCGAAAATCCTAGGGAGACCCACTATGGTATCATCATCATCACTACTAGGACAAACATCAGTGACATCAAAGGTGTAATTATCAAGTGGGATACCTAAGCAAACAGGTGGTTTAGGAGTGGTTGTTGTTACCTGAGGCGAGGACCTGACTACCCTTCTAGGAGTACCCCTACCATGTATAGTTATACTCAAAGGATTATAGCCAAGGCCAAGGTTCCACATTCTTCTTTCTACAATGATGGGCTCCAACCGTCCATCACTATTTCTTCCTAGGCTCTCATTCATGTTATAGCCCATACCATACATCATTTGTAACCCTCTATAATTTTCCTCCATGGGTAGGGTGGGAGTGGGTCTTTCATCTTTGTATAGTGTGTTTGAGATGTCCTCCTCATCCACATTCTCCCACTTGAGATCCCCCCAATGGTGGAATCCAGAGGGTTCTTCTCTAATAGTGCGGACAGGTGTTTGAACTGGCTGGGGTTGTCCATGCAACCTAGTAGATTTTGGTGACTCTCCTAAAAAAAATCCATTTATTTTCATTCTGTAATCACCGCATCCATTGTCCTCGATTATGTTTTTAATCTCAGATATGTCAGGGATGGCGAGTGTCTCTGTCGCAGAAGTGGAGGTGAGATTGGCTGGGTCTATGTATGAAGTAGATGGTCCTTCATCATTTTTGGGTACTTGGGGGATCTTATAAAAATTGGCTTCCAAGTTTTTGCAATAGGCAAAGGGTTCGGGATCCCCATATATAGTGACCTACTCATTCTAATGTGAGAACTTGATGCATTGGTGATAAGTGGAGGCCACAACCTTCATTCCATGAATCCACAAGCGTCCCAATAGGATGTTGTATGGTAGGTCAAGGTCGAGGACTTGATAGGTGGTTTCCATAGTTGTCGGCCCCACTTGGATGGGGATTTTGATAGTTCCTTGAGACAATCTTTCTTAGTCATCATATGCCCTTATTGTGATGCTTTTGTTCTTATTGATGGAATCCTCAGCAAATCCCAATTTCTTTATGAGTTTTAGAGAACAAATATTAAGGCTTGCACCCCCATCTACCAAGACTCGTTTGACTTTCTTTTTGTGGATTAGTACTTGGAGGCGGAGCATGCGGTTATGAGATGGTTGTGGAGGGAAATCTTGATCTAAAAATGTAATGAAATTTTGGGTAATGATGTTACCCACCATAGCCTGAAATTTCTCTATGTCGAGGGTGGCGGCAATGATAGACACAGCTAGTGCTTCATCAAGGATCTTCCTATGGGTGGAAAAGATTTTCAATAGTTCCATGATGGAGATTTGGGTAGGTGTTCTTTTCAGTTGGTCAATGAAATTGTAATCATAGGGGATGGCCTTTGTATTGGAAATGGGGGTCTTAGCAAGTGCCGTAACAATGGTGACCTTTCCACCTCGTATGGTGACTCCACAGTCATTGTTGGCTCCCTTGATATTTATGATGGTGACCATTTCGTTGACACACTTGACTATCTCCTCGTATACTAGATTAGCACTAGCATGCTTTTGCTTGCCCTTATTATTCCCTTGATTATTTCCTTGATTGTTCCCTTGGTTATGGTTCAACATCAGATTCATGTATATCTTTAGGTCTTGGTTTCTAGCTGGCTGTTCGATGTTGATTATTTTATCTTCAACGAGGTCTTGGATGATGTTTTTCAACCTCATGCAATTGGCGGTGGTGTGTCCTTTGACTTTGTGAAAGTCACAAAGGAGGTTCTCATTATACCATGGCAGCTTGGTCATGGGTTCCATGTACTACTCAGAGTTAGAGATTTTGATTAGATTCTCTTTGACTAGCTTCTTCATTATGGACTCAATCGATTCACCAAGAGCTATGAACTTCCTCTTGGGGGGATACTTGTTGTGGGGAGGTCATCCTCCTTGATTACCCAAATTGTTGATTTGATTGGTGGAAGATGGTTATGGCTATGCTACTACCACATTAGTCTGCACATTGTTGTGATTTTGATTTTGCGGTTGATGATGGGTTTGGGTATTCTGCTTAGGGGCACTGATGACCACTTTAGCATCGACCACGCCGTCATTCATGATATTTTTATTCCTCGACCAAGTTTGAGGTTTATCATTCTAGTTATTAGATGGCTAGTTATCCTACGGTGGAGTGAATTTTGGTGCACCTCCTTGTGCAGTAAGGGCTCTTTCGATGTTGAGCGCCTTTGGGATCAGTTGATCATAAGATGTGATGCACTGCATTTTTAAGTAAAATGCCAAATTTTCATCTAGATTGGCTATGATGGTACAAACTTGTTGTTCTTCTGGCATGGTCCACTTGCTCTGATTGGCCTTGGATTGCCATCTTTGCAAGAAGGAAATGAATAGATCCCCTTTCCTTTGTTTGAGTGCCGATAGTTCTTCCAAACTAATGTTCGCACCCATATTGAAAGCGTAATTCTTAAGGAAGGCTTCCACGATTTCCTCGAATGTTTTAATGCCGATGGGTAGGCGAGAAAACCATTCCATGGCTAGACCAGTCAGGCTACGAGGGAAGAGTCACATTAGGTACATGTCATCATATGTGACCTCCATGCAGTGCACCTGAAATTCCCTGATGTGGTTTTCAAGGTTACTCGTTCCATTGTACTTGTCAAATTTGGGGATCTCGAATCCCTTTGGGAATGGTATCATGGTGAGGCTTCTATTGAAAGGGTAAGGGGATAAGTTCCCTAGTGTCCTTGTGGTTTTTCCTGCTTGTAAGTCCAACACTTGCTACAAAAGCAGTTTGATTTGTGTTGCAACATCTTTGCTCAGATCGGAAGGTGGGATGAATGAGTTGTGAGGTTTTTGAGGTGTTTGATGGGTGGGGAGAGTACTAGTGGGAATTTTTTGCAAGCTCGATTGTGCATTCAAAGCCTGATGGTATGCTTGTATTTGCATCAACAATGCTTGTTGTTGATCTTGTTACTGTTGTTCCAACAACGCTTGTTGCTGGTCCATTTGCTGTTGTTCCCATGAAGCCTGTTGTTGATCAATCTACTGTTGTGCTAGTAAAGCTTGTTGTTGGTCTAGCTATTGTTGCACCAACAAAGCTTGTTGTTGGTCGAGCTGCTGTTGTGCCAATAAAGCTTGTTGTTTAGCTTGGTGTTGTGCTTGAAAGTCTTGTAGGGCTTGTTGGTAGGCTTGTAGGTGGATCGCTTGCAATTGCGCTTGGTACTGTGCTTGTGCTTGTTGTTGGGCCTGAGCTTGGGCTTGTGCTTGAGCTTGGGCTTCCGCTTGGGCTTGATGCTTTTGCTGGAGTACTCTTTGTTGGTTGGCCTTTTGAAGAGTTTGGATTAAGGTAATGAATGAATTTGTTGTGTTGGCTTTTGGTGGGATTGGTGGTGGAATGGAAATGATGCCAACCATTGTGATTGATGGAGGGTTCATGGTGGTGGTTGGGATTTGAATTTTGGTGGTGGTGGTGGTTTGGAATTGTGTTTTTAGAGGGGTGGTGGATGTTTGGTCCTTGAGAGGGTATGCTTTGGGATATTTGAGGACTGGTTGATGCTCTTGCCGTGATAGTTCGAATGGTTGCCACCTGTTGTTGTGAGGCTACAGGAAAGAGGACGGAATTTTGTGTGATGTTCTCATTGCCCTATTCTGAGAAACTATCAATGTTTAGGGGAGGAAACCCTACTTCGAGTGGCAATGTGGTTGTGAACAGAAGCGGTGGTAGGATACCCTAGAAAGAAAAAGGATCAGTGACTTCAGTTTTTCTAAATAAATTAGCTTCTTCTAGAGAAGTTGGTGTGTTCAACTGGTAGGCTAGTGAGGCATGGAATGAAGATGAACCAGTGGGATTATGAAATGTGAGTGGGACGTATGGGTGAAATGGATTTTCTGGAATAGGATTATCCAGTGTGGTGGTGACGACTGCCTCCTTGTTAGCCACAAGACAATGCCTTTGCAATTCTTGAAACATGGCACTCCCTTTGTTTACATCTAGTGTGATGGCCGAGGTGGTGGGAGGTATTTCTTGATTAAAATTTGACGTTGGGGATGCACTTGGAATAGGCACATCTATACTAGTGCTTGTGTCAAGGTTGGAAGGGAAAGGAACCCCTTCTTCCACTAACATATTTAGGTACTTGAACATAGCATTGACAATTTTTTGGTTCTCTAGATTTTGAACCATCTTCATGATTTTAGATTGTGTCATCCCCATGTCTTCGTTTGTGATGTCCTCTTGATGACTCTCCTCTTGAGGATTTTGTGATGATGAGGGAGAGTTTCTAGGGGGATTGCTTGATCATGCTATGTTTACTTTGTAGTTTAACTGACTCGTGTCCACAAAAGTTGATATTTCTCTGATATTCTCCATGTTCTTCTTGTATTGAGATCTTGTTTGGACCATAAAAAATAGGGATTTTTTCGATCCTAACCTTTTAGGCCCAAAAAAGAAGAACTAGGGAAGCTAAAATATCAAAGATGGTGGTAATGGTGATGGATTAAATGGATGGGATGAGTGAGTGAAAACTTTTTGAAGAAATTTTGAAGGTATATGCTAAACTTGTAAAGGCTTTTAGATTGATTATGATAATCTGACTAGATGTGTTAAGTCAAATAGGATTATTATGAAGTTGTATTCCCTAGGAAGTTGCGTTATCCTAGGGGAACTTGCACAAATGGATGAATTGGCTAAGTGTGTTAAGCCAATGTAATTGTGAACTAATAGACTTTAGGAAGTTGCGTTATCCTAAAGAAATTTTTTTCCAATGGTTTGACTATTTTGGCTAGGTGTGTTAAGCCAAGATAGGGTGATGTTGATTTAGCCCTCTAAGTTTAGTGTGATGATTTTTTCTATAGTTCACAAAAGGTTTGTTGATGAAATGAGATTTGGTTGATGGAGGAATGAATGAGAATGATGAATTTGATCTTGAACCTTATCCTAGACATGACTCTCTCTACAAAACCTTGGTATTGAAGAACATGCTAGACTTCCTATGGGAGAAAAGAAAACCTTTCAAAAAGTTCAGGATTTGGTTGACAATAAAATGCATACAATGCAGGATTATTCCTTGAGGCTTTTTTATAGAATTTGTAGACTATTCTTTCTCTGAATTCAAAGAGTCTCTCAAGATGCTCCTCATGAGTTTTTAGACTAAGCTTCTTGAACTTTGGTTTTGGGATCTCGATCTTGCGAGAAATCATTGGAAACAACACACATGAAGTTCAATTTGTCTCTTTATCTTGGTTTAGTGAATTTATTTTTATCCAAGACACTTGCTTGCTTAGGTTTCAAACTATATGTCTAGTGTCCCACTTTCTTTCTCATCCCACAAGGTCCATTGTGTGGAAATCGAGGAAAATAGGGAAAAAGTTCCTTATGTTTAGCCTTGTTGAAAACAAATGACGGTAGAATTTGTGCACTTAGAAACCTCTAGGAATATGATCCCTAGGGAAAGCAAGAGTGTCCAAATTTGTCAAAGTTATTTGTTTCCCACAAGGTGTTTGAAATTTGAAGGTCTTGTGAATGTTTGTTTTCAAATTTTTTCAAGACCAAGCAATGTATTCCTTTCTTCAAGCACTTTTACACTCCTAGGATGATGAGGCAATATTTTTTTGGGTTCCCACTTGGATAAATCCAGCTGCACATATCTTGTGTGAATGGCTAAATGCTTGACCACACTAGCTCCCATCCATGACACTCATTTATTCAAGTCAGCCAAGCATTAGTACCCATGAATCTCCCATGGAATACTTTCCATTTCCATAACAAGACCACATTTATAACGTGGGGCGGCTTCAAAGGACATGACCTTTTGCACCAACAAGATAGACAGGGTTTTGGCCTTTCTCTAAACAAGGGGTTCTAATTCAGGAATTCCGTTCATGGGGGATTATCCAACATTGGTGAGAGTCTATTGCTATCCATCTCGTCAGAATAATCCTTGTGATTCTTGAACTTTCCTCAAGAATCCACACTTATATACCGGTTGGAAGTCGCTTGGCTTTAGCATGTTCCCGGTTGGGTCATTCCCTTGGGTGATTACTTTTTCCCACAAGGCAGGCCCTTTAAGATAAATAAAAGTGAGCTAACATATCCCGTCGTTCACACAACCTTTGTTGAAAAACAAAGGGGAAAACCTCTGCAATATGTCGTGCTCACACTCGCATGTTTTGTTCAATTTTTAAGTTCCCAAATTGAAATGTGGAGGCAATATTTTTAACAACCTAATATCAATAAAATCTTTTTGATTCTCAAGATTGCAATGAAGCATGAGAGAAGCGCATACACGTTTTGAATGATATTAACTTGTAAAAAGGATTGCAAAACATGAAAAAAGTTTGTTCATTTTAAACCTCAAAGCAATGATGACTTCTTTTTAAGCACCAAATGAAGTGTGAGTTTGCCTTGTTCAATTATTACCTTTTAAACAAAATCTAGTATATTTGTCTAAGGTTCTTTTTAGCCCCTTGGCAACTTTTGAAGGGAAATTTGATTGCAAATTTTAGAACCCAACAGAAAATTAGTGTCCTAAGATCAATGAACTTATCAAATTCTTTAATGAGTGCTGAAAAAAACTTTGTACAACATAAACATGGTGTCATAAAAAAAAAATTTGCTTGTTCTTTTTAACCCAAAATGAATTTATTATTCCTAAGGTCCAATATATTTAACAAATTCTCTTAAGGAGTGTTAAAGAACACTTTGTGTTTGTGAGCATGATCTCATGATAAACTGCTCCCTTTGCTTTTCCTCTTCTCCAACCTGCAAAATGACAGAAAAACCAGAGAGCAATAATATAGCAAGCAAAGTTAATGCTCAAAATTAAAAAACATGCCCAAATTTAAAAATAGATTGCTCCCCGCGGTGGAGTTTAGTGGGTGCGATGCTATTTAGCGGGTGTGGTGTTGTTTAGAAAATAAGCGGTGCCATACAGTGTCACACAGTCGACTGTGTGCGGTGCTCTACAGAAATAGAGACTGCGAGTGCAGTGGACTTTGGCCCGCGGTGGAGTTTGGAAGCGGTGGAGCTTGGAAAATTTTTAAATTTCAAGCACGGGAAGCAATTGTGGTATTGTATAGTGTTGTGGTCTTCAAGGGGTGTGGTGCAATACAGCATTGCATATGAGTCAGTGGTGCAATACAAGACCGCATGAACTACCCGCGGTGCAGTTTCCTATATGTAAGCAAAAAAAGGTGAAAAAACCATAGAATTTTGAAGAAAAACGTGATAAATCTTGAGATTGCCCTCCTTCTAGCGCCAAAATGTGAACCCCTAAACCTACAAATGCACAAAGACAACAAACATGGTTAGATGTTAGATCAAAATGCATACAAGAGTGAGAGATTCCCCATGAAATCCACCTATTTAAACTACTATTAGGAAATGAAGAACAAACTCAAATAACATGAAAGCAAATCCTAATCTAGCCAATAGATTGATAATCCCATGGGGGAATTGGTGCCAATGAAGTGTTGCAATTGGCCCTTCCCAATTCCTAGGTTGCAATAGAGATGATCTAGAAATGGTCAAATCTCCAAAGAGATTTGAGCATGACTTTGGTATAAAATGTGACAAAATGATGAATGCTTGGATATGATGAGGAAAATTAGTTCTCAATTGGAGAGAGTAACTTTGCATGTGAATTGTGGATGAAGATTGAGGAGAAGAGTCTCCAATTTATAGACTTCTATTTGGAAGAAGTGAGCAAGATTAAGCAATGTGGGACAAAAGATAATCCAATGGCATTGTGCATCTTGTCCACATGTGATTGGATGAGGAATGAGCACATTTTGGCCAATGTGCATAATAAATGCATAATTTTGAATTTGAAATGGTGAGTTGACTTATTGAAGGGGGAAGAGAAGTGAATTTAATGTCACTTGGCTCAATTTCAAGGACATGTAAGAGGCATTGAATGCCTTGTTGGAAGGACCAAGTCCACTTGGCCTTTTTGAATTCAAATGAGGGAAAATAGATGAATTAAATAAATCAAAGTAATTGATTTATTGTGCAAGTTGCATTCTCTAGAGGATGTGACATAGAAAAAGATTAAATTAATCAAAGCTTAATTAATTTAATGAGGAATTAGGAGATGTGACAACTTAGACTTAAGTTTATGAATTAATTTTAAGTCAAGAATTGAGAGGAAATGAATTATCAAATAAATGATTTGATTTATTTAATCAAGAAGGAATATGTTAGATTAAATCAAATAAGGTTTAATTTATTTAATTTAATAGGAGGACTTTAAATATTTGAATTAAATAAAATGATTTATTTAATTAAATAGGGATGTAATGGTTAATTAAATTAATTGATTAATTTAATCATTGAAAGAGGAAGACTTAATCCAATAAATAACGATTTATTAATTTAAGAGATAGAATGTGATGAAATGCTGAGAATGTGATTTAAGAGGAAACATTGTTAGTAATCGGGATTAGGTGTGCCAAAACGAACTTGTACATTTTCCATGTCTACATCACCTATACCTGCACAAGAAGAAAACATGTTAGATAAAACCAAGCATATGATAGGTGTCTGATTACGTTCTCGTGTTTTCCTGGACATTTATGGTTTACTTGGATATTGGAATTAACATGAGGATCAGATTATATGCTTATAGATGTATGCACATTTTTTTTTGGTGATCCCTCATTGCTCTAACAACACTTTCATTTCGGATATAGGGAACCTAGGAGCAGCAAGGAGAGCAAGCAAGACAAGCAAGAGGGAATGATGATTATGCAAAACAAAGCAACTAGGATTCGTCATTCAAGAAATGATGGATCCTCTTTCACTTTATGTGCATTCTTTTATTTTTGTACACATAAATGTATAATGTTTTCCATTATATGCATTCATATATTCAATCCCATGACTTGTGTGGGACACCATTCATTTTCTTATCAATAAAGACTATATTTATTTTGAAACTATTGTGTACTTCTCCTATGTTATATGCATCTACATAATGAAATGTAGTATTGTAGTCTTTTGATTTTGTTTATGCACATGAATGTGACCTAGAAAATTTAAAATATACCCTCTTTTCATTTGTAAAACCTAACAGCTCTACTTGTTTGAGCTCGTAGCTAAAATAATTAACATTTTTGGTGACATCTGCTATATGTTTTCCTACTAAACAACCTGATCAGTTGTCTAGGCTTATCCATTGGGTATGGAGTCAATAGGAACTTGAAAAAACTTGGAAAATAGTCTTGTGCACTGTAGTAACTCATTAGACCAGTGCATGAAACCTTGGAAACTTATTCAAACACCAAAAAATTCAAAAAGGATAACTACCTAATTGTGTTGAACAACACTTAGGGAAATGAAAACTTGAATCTAGAAACCTACCCTATACTAATAGCAAAATAAAACCACTTAAACAAAACCATTTATAGGATGAATAAAGTAGCTGCCCTTTCTTCTCAATATACAATGACTTGCTTGCTTAAGGACAACTAAGCAAAGATGAGACATGGAAAATTGTTCAACAAGATGAAGTATTATCTCTTGAAAAAGGTAAACAATTCCACTTACCTCATCAAACCGATCATATGTATTTTTGTTCAAAAGAGGATAAGTGAGTTGAACATACTCTTGTCTCAATGCAAATACATTCTTGATTCCATCTTTAT
This sequence comes from Sequoiadendron giganteum, assembly GCA_007115665.2. Lineage (NCBI taxonomy): Eukaryota > Viridiplantae > Streptophyta > Pinopsida > Cupressales > Cupressaceae > Sequoiadendron > Sequoiadendron giganteum. The sequence goes on from CM021106.1 coordinate 491,173,560, forward strand.
CCATAGTTGCATGCTTGGGTGCAAGGTTGGCTATTGGTGCTTCAATGGTCTCCATGCTGGCTAGATTCCTAATTGGGCATCCTCTAGAAAGAGTGAATTTAGAACTCTCCATGTTGGCTTCTTGTTGTTCAAAATAATGTTGTTTTTTATCTTCTTTTTCAAAGAATGTTAGCTCAATATCAAAATTTTGACAAAAAGAGGCTTCTTCATGAACCAAAATAGACTTTAGATCATCCCAAAATGAAACTCCTTCATGAGCCAAAGCTTCATTCTCATATTGATTTTCATGAACCAACAACTCTTCACACTATTAAACATCTTGTAGCTATCCTAAATCTTGTGTTATCATAGACATATCTTCTTCACTTTATTCAACAAATGAAGGTAGCCCATCATACCAAAACATATCAACCTCTTTTCCACCAAGTTCCTCATGTTCGTTTATCTCCACCTACTAGCTGGGACAACATAGCTCATACTTTTGAGCTATCTCTTTGATCTCATCTTGCTAATTGGAATCATCTGATTCCTGAGATGCAAGATAAAACATGGTTGTTTCTTCCACAAAACCAAGAATCTCATCAAGTAAATCAATAAGTATTTGAGGCTCAGGCTCTATTTCACTTGATATAATAATATTTACTTGATGCTCTTCACTAGAAGATTTTTTATTATTTAAGCTTGAAATGAAAACCTCTAAGTCATCCCAGAACAAATCCTCATCATTTTGCTTAGTACTATTAATGATAAGAGGATTATTATTTTCTTAGGACAACACTCTTGAGGGAAGAAAAGATCATGTTCTTTTGCATCTATATGTTGTTCTGCACTTACAAGTTCTATGATCAAAATTTGATCTTCCTAACTATCCACCTCTATACATGAAATCTCATCAGTTGTATAAGCAACGACTTGGGGATCCTCATCTTTCTTAGGTTCTGAAATTTGTTTTCCTATATGACTGGGATCCTCGGCATCATTTATTTATTCTTTCTTTTCAATTCTAAGATCTAGTTTCTCATGTTTGACCTCATATACGAGTGCATCCTGAACAAAGGCCTTCTATTTTACATCTAGAGATTCCACTAAAGACACTTTGTGAGCAACAATCGATTCATTGGACATACATGATATCTCTTCCTTAGGATGAAAACTTTTGAAACTTGGAATTTCAATTCTTGGATACTCATTTGGAATGTGAAAAATTTTAGTAGGCTTGAAACTTGGAAGTTTGTACTCAGAATTTTCCTTTACAGGCAGATCCATCAATGTATGAGCTTGTTTGAAACTAGGAATGGAAAGAGTTGCTTGAGCTTCTAACCTTTGGGTTCAAGCAAGTGAAAGCCTCACTTGCTTCTCCTTTGCAGCTATATGCTTTGCAATACATTCCTCATGCTGTCTCCTTTGAACCTCCATCTTCTGCTCTTACGCTTAGTCTAAACTATCATTCTTGGCAGGAAGTTTCACATGCTTAACTTTCTCTTCATAAAATAGATTTGCAAAGGTGATGGGTTGTTATTTCTCCACCTTCTGAACCTAGGAAATAATTATCTTCATCCTTTCTTCCCTTGCAACAATCTCTCTTGCAAGATACTCTTCATGACGTCTTCTTTGAACCTACATCTTTTGCTCTTGAATGTATGCTTGATAAGACAACTCCTCCCAATGCATGTCAACCTCCCATTGTTTCATTTTATACTCATTTTCTCTATTGATTTCATCCAGCTGCCTACGAAAATCTATCAATATACTTTCAATATTACTAATCCCCATATCATCAGAATTTTGGGGCTGCAAATGAGGACAAGACTACTATTTTGGAACAAAATAGCCTTCTTGAGACTAGTTCTGGGAATATACTAGCTGCCATGAAACTTGAGTAGGGGTGGGTGGGTGGTAAGCATGTTGAACATGTTGATTATCTACTATTGATAAGTTGCTTGGACTAAATCCAACATTGAAATTGTTTGGATATGACTGATAAGATGACACATATGTAGCATTCTCATAGAATCGAGGGTTATAAAACATGTCTCCATGGAAGGAGGACATTATCCAACATTCAAAAAGCTGAAAATTAAGGAAAAATCAGATTTTCTTTGAAAAATACTAGCACTTGAACTATTGAAACTAGTAGATATCCTTCCGGAGTCACCTTTTGTGTTGAAAACTTGCCTCCAAAGGTAGAAACTACTGTTGCACACACCAAATAGTAGCAAAGTGTAGTACAAAAGAGATTGGAAATAAATTATTTGTCCCACTGGGCATGCCAAAATTGTTATCACCTGAATGTGCACCCTTTGTTGAAACCTGTTCAACCACTCAGTGAAACATTGGAAGATATCTCAAAGTGTGGGCTTTGAAAAATAAAGATCAACCTCCAAAGGAAGTTGACCTTCTCTGGAGGTTGATCTCTATTTTTCAAATCCCACACTTTGAGAGATCTTCAAATGTTTCATTGAGTGGTTGAACAGGGTTCAACAAAGGGTGCACATTCAAGTGATAATAGTGCTCAAGTGTCTCTCATCTAGGAGTTCAAGTTCATTGAGTCTAGATACCTAATACTCTTTATTGCTGACAAGATCCTTTATTGACACTCTCAGGGATGGGATTTCAACTTCTATATGTAGTATTTCTTCAAATACGTAGACCAAGGAAAAGGTTGTTGCACTAGTAGGTGTGCAAATGCTACTTCTAGAAGCCCATAAGGTTGGGTTTAGCTATAGGTTCCAGTCACGAATGACATCATTAACAAATTTCTTTAGGATTTTCAATAGGGTTTTATTGGATGCTTCAACTTGGATGTTTCCTTGGGGATAATATGGGAATGAAAATCAGTGTTGGATAGAGAATCTTGAGCAGATCTCACATAAATCTTGGTTCTGAAACAAAATTGCATTATCTATTATAATAGGTTTTTGGATAACATACCGATAGATTAAATAGTTAAGAATGAACTTAGATATTTGTTTTCTTGTGGAATAGATTAAATGAATAGCCTCTATCCACTCTTGAGAGTAATTTGTAGCAATAATGATGAATTTATGCCTATTGGATGAGGTCAGTGATATCTTTCCTATTAGTTCAAGTCCCCACTAAGATAAGTTCTATGTATTAGTGATAGGATTCAACTCTTGTGTGAGTGCATGTACAACATCTCCATGTTGTGGGCATTGATGACACCTCTTGGAATAATGCACCGCTTCTTATTCCATTGGTGGCCAGTAATACCCTAATCGAAGTATCTTCTAGACTAGGTTAGGTCTGCTAGAGTGAGATCCACAAACACCTTCATGTACCTATTGTAAGGTAACTTGTGCTTCTTCCATATTAAGACATCAGAGTAACACACCATCAATAATTCAATAGTATAAGGTATCTCCTAGGATAATAAATTGAGAAGTTTGGAAAATGAAGGTTTTCTTTTGATTGGTTGTTAGGTGGGATGGTATCATTCTGTGTTGGATATAGGAAAATGTGTCCTCATACCAAGGTGAATCAAGACCAAAAACATCACACACTAGTTCAGATTTTAGGATGTCAAATGATGGTATAAGAAATTGTTCTACCAAGAACTCATATCAAGGAACATTCTTATGTATGTCCAAGAGTGAACCGATAGTATCTATAACATCAGCTACTTTATTGTTAACCCTTGGGATCTGTTCAAAGATGGTGACCATAAAGTACTTGAAACTATCCACCATTCTCTTATGGCATGATCTTGTCATCTTTAGTTTGGTATTCTTCGTTAACCTACCTTATGACCAACTAGGAGTCACCATAGACTTGTAGTTCATTAATTTTCCACTCCATGGCCATTTTTAGCCTAGTGATTAATGCTTCATAATTAGCTATATTTTTTGTATATGGGAAGGCAACCTATATATTTTTGGTATATTGTCTCCTTGTGGTGTGAGAAATAGGATACTGACCCCTGAGCCATGCTGAGTGTGGGATATGTTAAAGTACATGGTCCAATGGGTTGACTGAGTTGTCATCAAGATGCTTTCATCTAGAAAGTCTACTACAAGTGGTTGATGGTCTTCAATAGGTGCTTCAGCTAACTGATTTGCTATCACCTATCCCTTGATGGCTTTTCTGTCGACATATTCTATGTTGAATTCAATAAGTATCATGACCCACTTAGTGATTTTTCCTATAAGAGTTTCCTTTGCCAAGAGATATTTCAAGGGGTCTATCTTAGATATCAACTTAATTTGTCTATGAAGACAACTGATAGACATGCTTGTTCAATGGGTGTATATTTAATTCATAGCTGAGCAAGGTATGATTGATGTAGTATACTTCTCATTCTTTATTGTGCTCATCAAGTTGTGATAATAGAGCTCCCAAAGTTGCAGGTGTTTTGGACACATATAGAATCATTTTTTTATCTTGAATTGGAGACATCAATACTAGAGGAGTGAGTAAATAATCCTTTACCTATTGAAAATATTGATCACACATTTCATCCCATTTGAATGTGACATCTTTATGGAGGAGGTGTGTGAATGGATGAAATCTATCTACTAATTATGCAATGAACCTTCTGATAGACTAAATCTTACCTTGTAGACTATGCATTTGTTTCAATGTTCTTGGAGGAGGCATTTCTAGGATAACCTTTACTTTAGCAAGATCCATATTGATACCTCTTCTGGATACAATGTAGCTCAATATTTTCCTAGATGTTACACTGAACACACACTTCTTCAAGTTTAGACACAAGTTATATTCTTCCAATCTATCAAATATCCTAGATAAGTTAGCCATACATTCATGTCTTGTGATTGATTTATCCAATAGATCATCTACATAATCCTCCATGGTGATGTGTAAAATATCATGGAAAATCGTAGTCACCACTTTTTGATATGTGGCTCTTTCATTATTCAAGATGAATGGCATGACATTCCAACAAAAAATTCCCCAAGTGTAGGTAAAATTTGTTTTTTGTTGATCTTCATGGGCTATCTTTATTTGATTATACCTGGAGAAACCATCCATTAATGAAAGAATTTCATGACCAGCAGTCATATCCATTATGATGTCGATGTTGGGAAGTGGGAAGTCAGTTTTAGGGAATGCTTTGTTGATATATTTGAATTCTATATAAATTTTTATGCCCTAATGGGTTTTAATACTAGTACTAGGTTGGATACCCACTCAGGATAATCTATGGGTTTGATGAATCCCATGTCTAGCAGTTTTTGAAGCTCCACCTTGACTAATAGCGATATTTGTGGGTGCATTTTTTGAAGATTTTGTGTAACTGGTTTTGATGTAGGAAATACCATTAGATGGTGTACCACTAAAGTTGGATCCAACCCAAGCATATATGCATATGTTCAAGTGAAGTTGATCTTACATTCCTAAGTGAATTCCATGAAGTTGGCTTTTTCCTTAGGATCTAAGGAGGTTCCATGATATGTTACTTTGGGTTCCTCTATTTTTCCAACGTTGATGGGTTTTGAACCTTCCACCAAGGCTACTGAATGTTATTGATACTCTATAATGGGGAGATTGAATCCTCCATATTCAAGTGCCTCAGTGAGGTTTTCACCCTCAGATACATCCTTTATTTTTCCTTTTTCATGATTCGATAGAGCGACATTGTGGTTTTCCCTAGGGGATCTCATATTAATTCTTAAATTTTTCATTTCAATTTTTCAACTAGAGGATGCAATCTTCCCCCCAAATTATGCTCCTTGTTCTAGTTTTATGATAATACTAACTTCATGATCTCCTCAATAGACACCCTATTGAATTCCCATGAACTCTACAATAGATTTGTTGTTCTGGAATATGTCCACAATAGGTGCATGATGTTGTTGATCCCAATCAATCAACTATGGGAAATGTAAGGGTAAGTTATTATTATTATCAACAAATATTATGGTGGATATATATGGGGAAAAGGTAAGGATAGTAGAGTTATCTAGGTCCTATAGGGTATCTAGGTCATATTCACTAGAGGTGCAATACTCCCATTCCCATTCGTTGGAGTCTATTTCATTATGGTAGTCCTTAGTTATAGGTTAGAAGGTGATGGTATTTATGCCAAAGTTTTTAAATAGGTATGTGATTGTTAGGTCATTTTCCATAAGATGGTATTTATCCAATTTCTCTTCGACAATGGATAGAGCTACTTCCTAATAAGAGGTAATTTCAGTGTTTGGGGTAACCACGTCTATCAAACCATAACCTACTTCCATGTTCTTTTTGTGTTGTTCTATTATGATGGGTTCTCTTATGCCTTGTTTGTGTAGACCAAGGACACCTTTTCCAATGTATCCCATATTTATTTCTATTTGATAACCTTTATTTCTAAGATCCATATGAAGGGGATCTAGCTATTCCTCTTGTTCTTGTTTATAGATCCATGATGATAGGTATTTTTTGAATACCACTTCATCCTTCATGTCTCCCCACTTTTTAAAGATAGTGAGTTTAACTTCATATGTGACAACTTGAACATGCTTGATTTCCTTTGTTCTCCCATAGTATTGTGGTAACGAGGGAAGCTCCCCAATGCAAAAGTATTGTTTGAAATGGTACACTCCACAACACTTGTCAAGCACCTAGATCTTGAGTTCATATTTTGGAAGGTCAGTTTATTGATGTTGAGACCTCCAAAAATCACTCTTCCATAATTTGATATTTTCTACATTTCATCTCTTTTTTGGAGAGAGGTTTTTTTCCCACTAGGTTTTCCCCTTTTCTCCAATTGTGAGAGATTAGTTGCATTCATTTGAATTTGTACATGGGTACCTAAAATGGTCATGTAGCCAAGGCCCATCATTGCATCATCATTGCATTATCATTTCCTCCCTAAGTTGCACTTATGGGGGGTGTTGGTTTAATTAATATTTAATTAGACTTGCATAAGTTTACTTAGGAATATTAGCTAATTATTTCCTAGGTTAAATTCACTAGGAAATTATTTATAATGGGTTTTTCCCCCTTCACATGTATTTAGGAAATGAGATTCTTCTAGAAATATCATTTAGAACTTATCATTTCATTATTTCCAAGGTAGTTAGTTAGTTTTCACATGTTTTTAGATCAAAACACATGTCAACATCACATTTCATACTACATTTCATTCTTTCCTATTTATACAAGGCATTTGTACATTATTTTATATCTCATAATAGAATCTCAATTTGCATGCTCAAGTTTCTGATCTTGGAATGAGTCTTCAATCGCCTTGCTTTGATACCATGTAGAAATTATGGATGCACAATAATCCTAAAAAGTTGTAGACTTCAAAGGACCTTAACCAAGAAGAATATCACCCACAAAAGAAAGTGCTACAACTTGAGCATGCAAATTGAGATTCTATTATGGGAAGTAAAATAATGTACAAATTCCTTGTATAAATAGACAAGAATGAAATGTAGTATGAAATATGATGTTGACATGTGTCTTGATCTAACAACATGTGACAACTAAATAAATACCTAGTAGAATGTGAAGTCTTGGATAAGAATTCTAGAAGGAACCTTATTTCCTATGAAAAATGTGAAGGGGGAAGGCCTCATTATAATTAATTTCCTAGTGAATGTAACCTAGGAATTAATTAAATGCCTAAGTAAACTTATGCAAGTATAATTAAATATTAATTACACCAACACCCCTCATAAATGCAACTTAGGGAGGAAATGATAATGCAATGATGCAATTATGGGTCCTAGCTACATGGCCATTTTAGGTACCCATGTACAAATTAAAATGCAACGAATCTCTCACAAACAAAGTAAAGGGGAAAACCCAGTGGGAAGAAAACCCCTCTCAAAAAAAGATATGAAATGCAGAAAAGATCAAATGATGGAAGAGTGATGTTTGGAGGTCTCAACATCAATGAACCCCAAGAACTACAACCATCACAAGATATAAATAACCCTATGAAGTTTTATAATTCAGAGGATCTTAACTAAGAAGAATGTCACCCACAAAAGAAAGTGTTGTAAGTTGAGCATGCAAATTGAGATTCTATTATGAGATATAAAATAATGTATAAATGCCTTGTATAAATAGGAAAGAATGAAATTTAGTATGAAATTTTATGTTGACATATGTCTTGATCTAACATGTGACAACTAACTAAATACCTAGGAAATGATGAAATGATAAGATAATTTCTAGATGATATTTCTAGAAGAATCTTATTTATTAAATACATGTGAAGAGGGATGACCCCATTATAACTAATTGCCTAGTGAATGCAACCTAGGAATTAATTAACTAATATGCCTAAGTAAACTTATGCAAGTGTAATTAAAAAATAATTAAACCAACATAGTTGATGTAGATGGAGTTGAGGTTGAAGAAAAAGGAGTTGAGGTTGACGTAGATGGAGTTGAGGTTGATGCAAGTGATTTTGGATTGACATAGGAAAATTAGTGGAATGATATGTTATTGTTGGGTATTTGAAGGTGAATTTTGTACTTATCCTCCAAGTTTGAGTATTAATGAAAGGGTTTGGGATCGGTGTATACTATAACTTCCTTATTGTTGTGAGGAAATTTCAAGCATTAGTGAAAGGTTGATGGGACTGCTTACAATGCATGGATCCAAATTCATCCCAAGAGAAGTTTATATGGCAACTCAAGATCTAGTACTTGACAAGTTGTTACTACTATTGTTGGCCCCACTTGAATGGGAAGTATTATTGTGCCCTCTGAGTTCCTCTCCATACCATCATAAGCCCTTATGGTGATATGTTTATTCTTTTCAATCACATCATTAGAATACCCAAACTATTTTACAAATTTGAGGGTACATATGTTTAAACTTGCACCCCCATCTATTATAAATCTCTTGATTTTTTGTTTATGGACACAAACCTCGAGATACAAATCTTGATTGTGGAAGGATCTTTGGGGAAGGTCTTTTTCAAAAAATACCAAGTGATGGGGTGAAGTGATAGTACTAAACATGGCTTGAAATGATCAATGTTAAGGTCGTTAGGTATCGAAGACTCAATCAGGGCTTTCTTCAGGATCTCTTTATGTGCTAGTGATAATTTTAAAAGGTCAAGGATGGAGATCAATCCTAGAGTTTTCTATAATTGGTGAGCAATGCTATAGTTAGTGGAAGGCTTAATAGTGGCTTTGGCTAGAAGTGGGGCTCCTTGGATCATGACTTTTCATCTTTGGGTAGTCACATTACATTCGAGGCTTTTGCCTAGTATGTTCATGGCATTGATATTTTGATTAGCTTGGTAGATGGTCCCTATGACTTCGTCATAGGTGAATTTGGCTTTTTGGTAATCTTGACCTTTACCTTTGTCATTAACCCTAGAATGATTGGGGAGTGAATCCTTGTATATTCCCATGTCTTGTTTACCAGAGGGTCCAAGATGATGTTTAATTTCAACCTCTCCTTTTTCTATTAAGTATTGTATGATCTTAAGTCTCATACAATTATTCATTGTGTGACCCTTGATCTTATGGAATTCATGTTGATCATTCTCATTGTACCAAGGGGGTTTGAATTTTGGTTCATCATAAGTTGTTTTATCAAGATTGGGAATCTTGAAGGTTATTTTGTACTAGTTTTTGCATATCTACCCCAAGATTTTCTCACAATGGAGTGAATATTCTCTTAAATTGATTATTCTTCCTCGACATCCCTCTTTGAATATCCTGCCCTCGATTTGGTTGTTGATCATTTTGTTGGTTATTCTGAGGATACGTGATATTATTGTTTTGAGAATCATTTGGTAGGTAATTTTCTTGAGCTATTTGGACATTGTTGTGTGGGTTGCTAGGAGTTTGTACGTTTTGTATGAATTTTGCATCTACCACTCCATCGTTGGTAATTTTTTTGTTCTTTTCCCATATTTTTGATTTTCCATTAGAACTTGAAGCTTGGTCTTTCTTGCTATATAGTTTAATGACTCCCCTTTCTATGAGACCTCTTTCGATGAGTAAGCCCTTTTCAATGGTTTCCTCAAAATTACTAGGGCACAACATGGTGATTTGGTAATTAATGTCCGCTTGTATGTTGGTGACAAAGATATCTATCAAATATTTCTCAGGACGAGCCATTTGTATTTGTTATCTTTATGTCTCCATCTCTGTAGATATGAAGAAAATGATTCCCCTTGGATTTATTTAATTTTGTATAGATCAAGGACTATTGCATCTTGTTCTATGTTATATGAGAAATAGTTGACAAATTTCTTTGAAAAACAATCAAATGTTTTGATACTAGGTGGTAGATGAGAGAACCACTTGATAGCGGCCCCACCAAGAGTTTGTGGTAAAAACCCCATTAAATAGGTATCATTGCATTGTAGATCCATGTAATCTACTGAGAATTATTTCATGTGCTCTATTTGATCCCCTCTTCCCCTATATTTGTCAAATTTTGGTATTTCAAAGTTTTTAGGGAAACGTATCATAGATAAGTTTTGATCAAAAGGATATGGACATATATCTTGTAGAGAATATCTCTTCTTTGGTTTTCCAATTTGGATGTCTGATATCCTTTGGTTGAGATTCTATATTTGTAAGGTTACATCATCACTAGGTGTGTTCGTTTAGTAAGGAGAGATGTTGTAACCTTGTTGCCCCACAATGTTGTGTGCCTTGTATTGGGGGGTTGTATATACAATGACCCTTGGGCCATGTTGTGTTGTCGATTTGTATATTGATGGAGTCATTTAGGACCGATATGGGCATGTTGTGTAGTGAGGGTATTATGTTGTTGTTGTTTAGGTATGCTATGTTGTTGTTGAGGTATACTATTACATGCCAATTGTTCACAAAGGTAAAATTCCCTAAGTTTTCACTTTCAAGTAAATAAACTATGTAACCTAACCATTTCCATAAAAAAAAGAAATTCTTAATAGAGAGAAAATGAACATAGATGTCATAACAATAATCAATTTTGATTTCATTTCCAAAATAATATTCCACATATTACAAAATTCCAAATATTACAAAATTCCAAAGATTGCGTATAAAGTGCATACATAGCTCAACTGAGCTTCAAAGCAATAGATATAGATGGTCCAACAATCTCCTTTCAAAGCTTGGTCTTAGTTGCTTGCTGAGGAGGAGAAGCATCACTCAAGCACTTTTCTACCAAACATAGACTCAAATGTGGTCCCCCACACATCTATCATCTGATAGATGGCCCCACCCTTAAAGAAAGAGATTGTTGGAGTAACCTCATAACACCAACCATTCTGAGCTTAGTGTTGTTTCCTACATAACTAGAACTTGTAGACTCTACAATCCTGAACTAGCATGCATAAATGGATCATGGTGAATTGAAAGTGGAGCCAAAGGCAATCATGCTACTTTGGCCAAAATTTTCTCATTCAGTTCTTTGAGTGATAGTAATCATACTCACATACACCACTCAAGCCTAATTTTACTTTAGGCCATTATAAAATATGCCTAGGTAATTTCCTTCTATAGGTAGTCTTTAACCTTAGAAACAACCTATTCCCTTCCCCAAAACACAATGTTATTTCTACCTTCAAAAAAATAAACATAAGTTACCCTCCCTTCAATGGATAATCAAATCCCAAGTGTGACTTATGAGCTATCTAAATCAATCAAATAACTTTGCAATGAATAACCCTTAAGCTATCCTTGTTTCATCATTCCTAGTATATTATACAAATGATAAAAAAGCTCTCCTATTATGGAGTATATACAAAGACTTTCATAGAAAAGAATAAACAACTTCTTTTCCTTTTCATAAGAAAATAGTACAATTCAATAATGCAAGCATTCTCAAGCAATTCCAAAAAAATAAATCAAGACTTTAATTCATTCATAATAAAAGACTAATAAAAGGAGAATAAATTCTCATGCATGTATTTTGCTTAATCCAATAGACTGATCTAATTCTTATCCTTCCAATGATAGCTTTCTATGGTCCTCCCCAAATTACTATATTCACTCAATTCAATATCTCACAATAACCTCACTCTCTATGCTCTCACAAAATAACCCTATCATAGAAAAATAAAAATCCAAAATAAAAGAAACATAATGAAAACTACAAAATGTGCATCCCAAATGAGAGAGTTGGATGATCTATTTATACTAAAAAATGAGACATTGATGCCTAAGGAAATGGTAAACCAGTTGACACCACTCATCCATGCAATTCAACTCATATCATACAACAAAAAGGTGGCAACATTCTAAGTTAATGCTCAGCTTGGTAATCTATAAATTGACCTCCTTATATGACAATGATACTTGACTATTTCAATTTTGCACATGTTGTAAAAATGATAATCTAATTGCAAGTAAGAAAGGTTTCTACAGAAAACAGAGTATTCTTAATATGGCTCCAAATTTCAACCATTTCCCTATTCTTTTACCTGTGGGTTTATGAAGGAAACTATCAATATTTAGCAAGAAACACATCACAGTCGACTCAATCATAGATTTTAAAATTGACATGTTAAGGATGAATCAACTCCTTATTAATAGCGTATAGAGTAGCTTTGACCAAGCACATCCATTTTCTGGGTTTATATCCTTATTTCATGTGTTTCAAATACTTTACACAACAGATTATAATCTCAAGTTTCCTTTTACACTTAATCTGAAGAGCTAAATGCGCCTTAATATCTACTTGAAGCTATTATATAGTGTGCTATATTTCTCATTCATCGACCCATACATATACTTATATGAATCAACCTTTATACTTTGTATAATTCTACCTCTAATACTTTGCATAATATATATACAAATTGGCCTCAAATAATTCCTATATATATCAATATATATATATACATATATACATGTACACATATATATATCAATGAATAGCTTTAATGTTATATGTGTGTGTGTGTGTATTCTAATATATATATACATGTAATGTCATAAAATTACACCCCTTACAATTTCACATACATTATTGTATCTACTTTACTGTCCACTCCCTTAGAACTTGTGTGGGCTCATTTTAGCCCTTGCGTCATCCTTTTTCCCTCTTAGGATGCCCAAGGATCCCTTTTTAGTAGCTACCCTCACATGTCATCTTTGCATCAAATCTTGTGCTTTACCCATTCTTGTCATTTTGTAGCATGATGTGTCTAGACACTAGCGCACCAAGAGGACGTTCACATGCCACAATAGTGTCTTATGACATTTCAAAATTCAAATAGTTGTTTCCAAGCACGTTTGCCACTTTCCAACCCATTTTTTCCATGGTAATGGTCTGAGATGACTTGTAACATCTCAGGAAGCTTCTTTTCCCTCATCTTCTCTCTTTAAATGCTCTTTTTAATCTTTTTGGCTTGCTGGATCTTTCTAGATTTGGCTCCCACCGTTTCCTCTTGGTCTTACTCTCTTGATTTCATAGATCACTACAACACTCTTGCATTCTCACAATGCCCTCTACAACTCTATTGGGTCTCACAATTATCTCTCCTTTTGGCTTCCTTAAGACTTGCAATGGACATCTGGCACGTACTGATTTTATCGATTATTTAAATGCACTTATTAATCATGAGATTTTTAATTATTATGTTAGATGATTATTTAAATCAAAATTGAAATAGAAATTAAAATGCAAATGAAATTATTTGAAATTCATTATTATGAAATATGGGGTTTGTCATTGCTAATGAAAAATTGAGCGCGAGTGAACGCAAGAACAGGTGAACGAGAATGAAGGTGAGAAAATTGATCAGGTAGAGTCATTTTAGCCATTAGACATTAATGAGGATGATGGATTCTCACACACCACTTAGTTATTAATGTGTTTTTCATGATGATTATATTTGAAAATTTTAAATAAGTTTATTTTGATTGCTCAAATGATTGCGAAAAATAATATGTTTGTTTTAAATGGTGATTTGATAATTATTGTGATAAAATTGATTTTATTCAATTTATTATTTCTTTATTTAAATCTTTTAATTTTAGTTGAAAATAATAATGCTTTTATTATTTTAAACTATGGGAATAAACCCTTAATTGTGAAAATATAAATATTAAAGGATAACCATATATGGAATTCTATGTTGAAGAAATAGGTAAATATCAAAATAAGTTATTGAAAACAAATTAGGAAACAATAATACGTTCAAAGTTGGAATTGAAATTGAAAATAAAACAGTAGTTATCAAATTCAAAACAATTACATCACAATCAATTTTGCATGCAATCACAAATTGAAACTTGGAGCTATGGAAATTTTGGCTAGAGATCAAGCATGAATAATGGATTTGAGATATTATTAAACTACACCATTTTGCATGAGATTGGGGAGAAGATATTCGAATTAAAAAGAAAAGAGTAAAATCCGTTTTTAGAGGGCAGAGTTAAAGAAGAGAGCTTTTAGTTTTATGAAGTTTCCATGCTACTTATCCCATGTGCACTAGGAAGGTGGAGAGTTTGGTTTTATTTATTAGCATGTTGTTGAACCATACATAAGAAAGAGAGGGGAGTTAGGCAGTGAAGAAAGTAATTATTTTGAATTGAGTTTCTTTCCCTGATCGCCACCATGCACAATTAGAAGGAAGGAAGGCGGGGACTAAAGGAGAATAGGAGAATAGAGTCTACCTCCCCATCCATCCCACTCAAACAATAGATGAAGAGGCACGATAGCTAGAGAGGAGAGAAGAATGTGTGAATAGAAAGAGGAGAATAGGGGATTATAAGTCAGAACAAAATTTTGCTCTCACGGAAAGGCGCGAGTGTGAGGAGAGGACTTGGCCAGAGCAGCAAAAGAAAGAGGTGGTCAAAAATTAAAAGAAAATTAAGAGAAGAGAGAAAGAAGAACAATCAGAGCAGCTACAGAAAATTACAGAGGAAACAAGGAATCATTTCCAGATTCAAGAAACACACAGGTAGATTCAAATGAAAATTGGTTATTTCTCAAATTCACAATCTCATTTAATATATGAGTTTAATTCTTTCGTTTATTCTTGTATTTTAATTTGAATAGAAAACAAATCACTATTTTTATCAAATTTAGGAAAAAGATCAAACACCAGACTAAATTTTTTTGGAGATAAAAAATAACTTAAACATAAAATTGTTGAACAACTTGAATAGAAAAATATAAAGAAACTTTAGATTTACTTATTTTAGGAAATTATGAATTAGTAAAAAATTCACATAGAAAAACGTATATTTCATTTAGATTTAGAAAAACTTCAGAAAAACCAAAACTATCAAATAGATTTAATTTTCAAAATGAATGAAATAGAAAAGATAGGGAAACATTTACAGAAATACACACATGAAAGTTCTTGGTTTAAATATGTAAGGATAAGATTAAACAATTCTATTGATTTAAACAATTCTGTTTATTTAAACATGCTTGAAAAGTAAAAGTGGATTTTGATAATTCTCAAGGAATGATTTAAAAATTGTTTACATTTTTTGAAAAGATATTATTTTAAGGGAAATATGAAGAAAATAGAAAGAAAAGGAAATAGAATCAAAAATATAAATTACTTTGAAATCAATCGAATTAGATAAAAGCTATATTGAAGTGTTATTAAATCTCATGAGTAAATGAACCAAAATAATGTGTGCTCATTTATTTTGGTTTATATGTATTAGTTATATACTTGAGATACACCTTCTTTAATTTACTTTTATTATATTATTTTAACTATGAACTTAATGTTATTTAAGATTTTAAATTGTGAAATTATTGCATTAAATACCATGTTTTCTTGAAAGATAAAGTGCAGTTCATGTGTTTGTGAAAGATCATTTTATTTTGAATGGATCCATGCATGCTTGATAATTGAATGTGCGTGACATGTGTTTGGAAAGTTACCTTCTGAGATGGGTGCTGAATATGGGTTTATAGAGAGTGTAGTTTCATTTTTCCAAAACTACTATTATTTGTCATGCGTGACATTTTACTTGGCCAAGTAACTTAAGGACCATTGAAATAGATGGAATTAAATTAACTCTCTACCATATCCTAGTGTTGAACTTGGTTGTTTCTTAAATGAATTAGAAAAATGAAAATGCTTGTGGATTTACTAGTTATACTAGGCATGCACCAGATCCCATCTTGCTTGTCGATTGCTTTTAGCTAAGAGATTCGTGTAGGGTCAGGTATTCTTTGAATGACTAAGGAATTTCGGGGAAGCGTAAGCTTCGAGGTTGGGCAGAAAAAGTGCCTAATTCTTGTTCTTGTCTTCATGTTTGAAGATAAGCTATTGGATTGAAGATCAAAGGATGATTTCTTCATATATGTATTATTTTATTTCTTGTATGATTATTATAGAGCTTAAGGCGACATAATGCCTAAGTCTCGAATTGTAAACTTTTGTTACAAATGCTTTTGTATTATCAATGTCGTGTATCATGACACGTGTATGAATTTAATTGGAAGTATTTTGAGTCTATTTGTAGACTTTAAGTCATTGTTTTGGAATTGTTTGGATTTTATGTAATCTATTGAATGGAGTTTCCAATTTCTTTATAATAGAAATGAATTTGTTTAAGGAATTGTTGATGTTTTGAATTAAAGAGTTTCACTCTTTATATTTGGTATCAGAGCCCTAGGTTTGAACACTAGGGTCCTTTGTCCATTACGCTAAAGAAACATTCCTTGATGTAGGAATTGTTGACACATAATGGGTACAAGAGGAAAAGGAGCTGCTGCAAGTAATGAGAATGATAGGTTGGATCATATTCTCAATCTTTTGAATCAACAAGGTTCCAGAATGGATAATTTGGAACAGAAAGTTCGAGAAGTTAGAGAAGGAAAAAACCCTCGAAACAAAATTCCCTAAAATCAGGAGCAACCTACTAATGAAAATCCAAGGGTTGAAGAAATACCAAATACTCAAGCTAGGATTGAAGGGGAGTTGGAAAAATACTTGAAAAGGGTAGCCCCACCCAAGTTTGATGGTAAGACCATAGGTGATGGAGCTGAAGCTTGGGTAATTGAAATGGAGAAGTACTTTGAGCTCAAGAATATGTCTAATGAGACCAAGGTAGTTTGGGTTGCATATCAATTTATTGGAGAAGTTGCTACTTGGTGGGATAATGAGAAGACTAAGAAGAAGTTACTACCAGGTGGGAATACATGGGAATTATTCTTGAAAATTTTTAGGAAGAGATGGCTTCCACAACTATTCTTTGATAGAAAAATGACAGAGTTTCAGAATCTGACACACTGTGGTTTGACAATTACTTAGAATTGGGAGAGATTCACTAATCTCTTGAAGTGTGTACCACAGTATTAGATGGATGAGTGGTTTCGTATTTAGAAATTCATCCTAGGATTGAGGCCACAGATAGGAGCTGATGTGGATATTCATAATCCATTGACTATGGATGAGGTCTTTGAGAAGGCTATAAAACAAGAACAAAAGTTGCAATAGGTGGCAAACTACAAAAATAATGTGAATGCTAAATCCAGATTTAGAAATAGGAAGTTCAAAAATAATAATAGTAATAACCAGAGGGGTAACAACAATCAACAGATAAGGAACCTGAAGAGAGGAACAAAATCTCAAGAAAAAGGAGAAGGAAGCTATGGTGGAAATAAGAAAGTGAATAATAATAACACCAACTTCTCCAATACCAAGAATAGGATAGGTGGTCACCTAGGGCCACGAGGTGGATGTTACAATTGTGGAGGAGATCACTATGCCTCCAATTGCACTCAATGTATAGGAGGTCAGCAAGGAGGGAATGATTGGCGAGCACCACAACATCAAATTCATGCAACGGTTGACAACCGTCAAGCAGATTTTCAGGCTTCACCTATTTAGATGACGGGTAAGCTTTTTGGTCAATCAGTTTCCATTTTGATAGATACAAGAGCTATTGAATGCTTTATTGATCCTAAAGTAGTTGCTAATTTACCTATTAGACCTAGTTATATTTCACATGCATGGATGGTACAATATGGAAACCGAGTAGAGAAGAGGGTAGATTCATGTCTATCGTGCAGCGATTTAGAGCTACCTAATTTCGAAACCCAAGTTAACCTATATGTAGCACCATTGGGTTCTTATGATGTGATCCTAGGAATCAATTGGCTAACTGAGCACAAATCCATAGTTAACTATGAGGATAAGATTATGAGTTATCTGGATGATTTTGGACATCCAATTGAGATTTTTGGATCTCAAGAGCCTCTAGAGTTGAGACATATCTCAGCCATGCAGCTAAAAAAATCACATCAGAAAGGATGTTCCATATATGCTATATTGGTAAGTGACTTGGATAATGTCCAACAAAGTCTAGAGGGCTATCCAGTTCTCAAAGAGTTCTTGGATATCTTTCCTGAAGAACTTACTGAGTTACCACCAAAGAGAGAATTTGATTTCTCAATTGAACTTTTACCTGGAACTGAGTCTCAATCCAAGGCTCCATATAGAATGACTACTATAGAGTTATATGAACTAAAGGTTCAATTACAAGAGTTACTGAAGCAGGGATTTATTAGACCAAGTGTATCTCCGTGGGGTGCACCGGTAATCTTCATGAAGAATAAGGATAGGACCTTGAGACTGTGTATTGATTACATAATGTTGAACAAGGTTACCATTAAGAATAGGTATCCATTCCCTAGGATAGATGAGTTATTTGATTAGATGAAAGGGGCCACAGTGTTTTCTAAGATTGATCTTGGATCAGGTTACCACCAGCTAAGGATTAAGGAGGAGGATATTCCAAAGACAACCTTCTAAACTCGGTATGGACATTCTGAGTTCATAGCGGCACCTTTTGGTCTAACGAATGCCCCAACAGAATTCATGAATCTTATAAACAACATCTTTAGAGATTGTTTAGATGATTTTGTGCTTATATTCATAGATGATATTTTGATTTACTCTAAGATAGAAGAGGAGCATGAGAAGCACTTGAGAATAGTCTTGCAACGACTAAGAGATCAAAATATTTTTGGTAAGTTTTCAAAATGTACTTTCTTTCAGAAGAAGGTTCACTACTTGGATCACGTCATATCTACTGAGGGAATCTCAAGTTGATCCTTTGAAGATAGAATCAATAATGGATTGGCCAACACCATAGAGTGTTACTCAAGTCCATAGTTTCATGGGACTTGTAGGATATTATAAGAAATATGTGGAAGGAGTTTCCAGGATAGCAGCACCTATTACTTCTCTTCAGAATAAGGGAAGGGAATTTGAGTGGACTAAGAAGTGCGAGGAGGAATTTCAAATTCTAAAACAAAAGTTGACATCAACATTAGTTTTGACTATACCAGAT
This sequence comes from Sequoiadendron giganteum, assembly GCA_007115665.2. Lineage (NCBI taxonomy): Eukaryota > Viridiplantae > Streptophyta > Pinopsida > Cupressales > Cupressaceae > Sequoiadendron > Sequoiadendron giganteum. Next base: position 491,192,771 of record CM021106.1, read on the forward strand.
CTTAATGGGCACTTCGTAGTGATTACAAATGCTTCAGGTGAAGGTATAGGAGTTGTGTTGATGTAGGAAGGGAAAGTGGTTGCATATGAGTCTAGGAAAATAAAACAATATGAATTGAATTATGCGCCACATGATCTTGAGCTTGCAGCTATTATTCATGCATTACATATGTGGAGACATTATCTCCTAGGGAAACCATTTGAACTAAAGACAGATCATTTAGGACTTAAGTACATCTTTACATAGCCTAACCTCAATGCGAGACAAAGAAGGTGGCTTGAGTTCCTAAGTGAGTATGATTTTGGTATTGAGTATATCAAAGGAAAGGAAAATAGAGTTGCAGATGCTCTTAGCGGGAGAAGACATCTCTCTGCTATGTTGACCACAAGGTCAAATTTGAGACAGCAAGTGTTGTAGTATCTTCTAGCAAATGAGCATTATTAGAGGGTCAAGCAAGCCTTAGAGGCAGATCCTTTGGATCATAGATTTGATGGATATGTGATGGAGTATGATGGTATTTTGAGATATCAGGGAAGGATGTATATCCCTGAGGGTGGAGACTTGAGGAAGTTGATTATAGAGGAAGTTCATGATGCACCTTACTTAGGGCATCTAGGAGTTATGAAGATGGTAGCAGAGTTGAAGACTTTGTATTTTTGGCCTAAGCTCAAGAAAGATGTTATAGAGTATGTGGCTAGATGTTTGGAATGCCAGTGGGTCAAAGCTAAGCATGTGCATCCAGAAGGACTTTTGTATCCCCACGATATACCTGAGTACAAGTGGTAAGTAATCAATATGGATTTTATCCAAGGATTACCTTTGAGAAAGAATAGGAATGATACCATCTTAGTAGTCATTGATAAGCTAATGAAGGTTTCACATTTCATACCTGGGAATCTAAAAGATGGATCATTAACACTTGCAAATAAATTTGTGCAAGAGATATTCTGATTGCATGGTGTACTAGAGACCATTATATCAAATAGGGATACCAAGATGACTTCTAGGTTTTGGACAACACTGAATGCAACTTTGGGGACTAAATTGAATTTTAGTTCTACATATCATGAACAAATTGATGGCCAAATAGAAAGGGTCAATCAGGTTGTTGAGGATTTACTGAGGATGTACTGCATGGATCAACAATACAAGTGGGAGGAATATTTTCCATTGGTTGAGTTTTCTTACAATAACTCATTCCATGCATCATTGGGTATGACACCTTTTGAGGAAATTTATGGATGGAAATGTCACACACCCATTAGTTGCGATAGGATGGAAGATAGGATCATTATTAATCTAGATATGCTCAAGGAAATGGATGAGAAAATGAAGTTGATCAAGAGTAGGTTGAAGGAAGCATCTAATAGACAAAAGAGCTATGCTGATAGAAACAGGACTTTCAGATAGTTTGTTGCAGGAGATAAAGTCTTTTTGAGGGTTGAGCCTCATAAGAGCTCTATCTCATTTGGGAAATCATCCAAGTTGTCTCTGAGATTTGTGAGACCCTTTCATGTATTGGATGCTATTAATCTAGTTGCTTATAGACTAGCATTACCACTTGCTCTAGCTTGACTCCATAGTGTATTCCATGTTTCTTTATTGAAACCATACCATCGTGATGCATCTCATATACTTGATTGACGTTCATTATAGGTACAGGATCTAGGGGTGGTGCTAGTGGAGCCCATCTGAATCCTAGATAGGCATAGCATTAAGCTATGAAATAGGGATAGTACTCAGTACAAGGTCCAGTGGGACCAGTATACTGAGGATAGTGCTACATGGGAGGATTCTGAGATGATTGACCATCATTTTCCTCATTTTCTTTCTTAGATTAGTATTTTATTCATGCGGAGATACTTGATACTCTAGTTTTTGATTCACATGTTGTGAACTTAGATAGCGTGGATGCTACTACGGATTGCTTATGCTTATGTTTGAGAACTATAATGTTAGTTATTATTTCATTATGATTAAGATACTATATTTTATTGATTGAGATATTATGTTTTACTGATTGAGATACTATGATTTACTGATTGAGATACTATGTTTTATTGATTGAGATACTATGCTTATTGACTGATTAATAAGACATCAAGATGATGTCTCTTCCAAGAGGGGAAGGATGCCACATACTGATTTTATCGATTATTTAAATGCAATTATTAATCAAGAGATTTTTTAATTATTATGTTAGAAGATTATTTAAATCGAAATTGAATTTGAAATTAAAATGCAAATGAAATTATTTGAAATTCATTATTATGAAATACGGGGTTTGTCATTGTTGTTGAAAAATTGAGTGCAAGTGAATGCAGGAATAGGTGAACGAGAATGAAGGCGAGAACATTGATCAGGCAGAGTCATTTTTATCCATTAGACGTTAATGAGGATGATGAAATCTCACACACCACTTAGTTATTAATGTTTTTTTCATGATTATTATATTTGGAAATTTTAAATAAGTTTATTTCGATTGCTCAAATGATTGTGAAAAAAATATATTTGTTTTAAATGGCGATTTGATAATTATTGTGAGAAAATTGATTTTATTCAATTTATTATTTCTTTATTTAAATCTTTTAATTTTAGTTGAAAATAATAATGCTTTTATTATTTTAAACTATGGGAATAAACCCTTAATTGTGAAAATATAAATATTAAAGGATAACCAAATATGGAATTATATGTTGAAGAAATAGGTAAATATAAAAATAAGTTATTGAAAAAAAATTAGAAAACAACAATACGTTCAAAGTTGGAATTGAAATTGAAAATAAAATAGTAGTTATCAAATTGAAAACAATTACGTCACAATCAATTTTGCATGCAATCACAAATTGAAACTTGGAGTTATGGAAATTTTGGCTGGAGATCAAGCATGAATAATGGATTTGAGATATTATTAAACTACACCATTTTTCATGAGATTGGGGAGAAGATATTCAAATTAAAAAGAAAAGAGTAAAATCCATTTTTGGAGGGCAGAGTTAAAGAAGAAATCTTTTAGTTTTATGAAGTTTCCATGCTACTTATCCCATCCACGCTAGGAAGGTGGAGAGTTTGGTTTTATTTATTAGCATGCTGCTGAACCATATGCAAGAAAGAGAGGGGAGTTAGGTAGTGAAGAAAGTAATTACTTTGAATTGAGTTTTTTTCCCTGATCACCACCATGCGCGATTAGAAGGAAGGAAGGCGCGGCCTAAAGGAGAATAGGAGAACAAAGTCTGCCTCCCCATCCATCCCACTCAAATAACAAATGAAGAGGCATGATAGCTAGAGAGGAGAGGAGAATGTGTGAATAGAAAGAGGAGAATAGGGGATTATAAGTTAGAACAAAAATTTTCTCTCAGGGAAAGGCATGAGTGTGAGGAGAGGACTCGGCCAGTGCAGCAGAAGAAAGAGAGGTGGTCAGAAATTGAAAGAAAATTAAGAGAAGAGAGAAAGAAGAATAGTCAGAGCAGCTACAAAAAATTACAGAGGAAACAAGGAACCATTTCCAGATTCAAGAAACACATAGGTAGATTCAAATGAAAACTGGTTATTTCTCAAATTCACAATCTCATTTAATATCTGAGTTTAATTCTTTCTTTTATTCTTGTATTTTAATTTGAATAGAAAACAAATCACTATTTTTATCAAATTTAGGAAAAAGATCAAACACCAGACTGGAATTTTTTGGAGACAAAGAATAACTTAAACAAAAAATTGTTGAACAACTTGAATAGAAAAATATAAAGAAACAATAGATTTATTTATTTTAGGAAATTTTGATTTAGTAAAAGATTCACACAAAAAAATGTATATTTCACTTAGATTTAGAAAAACTTCAGAAAAACCAAAATTTTCAGATAGATTTAATTTTCAAAATGAAGGAAACATAAAAGATAGGGAAACATTTACAGAAATACACACCTAAAAGTTCTTGGTTTAAATTTGTAAGGATAAGATTAAAAAATTATGTTTATTTAAACATGCTTGAAAAGTAAAAGTGGATTTTGATAATTCTCAAGGAATGATTTAAAAATTGTTTACATTTTTTGAAAAGATATTATTTTAAGGGAAATATGAAAAAGGCAGAAAGAAAAAGAAATAGAATTAAAAATATAAATTACTTTGAAATCAATCGAATTAGATAAAGGCTATATTGAAGTGTTATTAAATCTCATGAGAAAATGAACCAAAAGAATGTGTGCTCATTTATTTTGGTTTATATGTATTAGTTACATACTTGAGATACACCTTCTTTAATTTACTTTTATTATATTATTTTAAATATGAACTTAATATTATTTAAGATTTAAAACTGTGAAATTATTGCATTAAATACCATGTTTGCTTGAAAGATAAAGTGCAGTTCATGTGTTTGTGAAAGATCATTTTATTTTGAATGGAGCCATGCATGCTTGATAATTGAATGCGCATGACATGTGTTTGGAAAGTTACCTTCCGGGATGGGTGCCGAATATGGGTTTATAGAGAGTGTAGTTTTGCTTTTCCAAAACTACTATTATTTTCTGTGCATGACATTTTACTTGGCCAAGTAACTTAAGGACCATTGAAATAGATGGAATAAAATTAAATCTCTACCATATCCTAGTATCGAACTTGCTTGTTTCTTAAATGAATTAGAAAAATGAAAATTCTTGTGGATTTACTAGTTATACTAGGCACACACTAGATTCCATCTTTCTTGTTGATTGTTTTTAGCTAAGCGATCCGTGCAGGGTCAGGTATTCTTTGAATGACTAAGGAATTTCGGTGAAGCGTAAGCTTCAAGGTTGGGTAGAAAAAGCACCTGATTCTTGTTCTCATCTTCATGTTTGAAGATAAGCTATTGGATTGAAGATCAAAGGATGATTTCTTCATATATGTATTATTTTATTTCTTGTATGATTATTATAGAGCTTAAGGCGACATAATGCCTAAGTCTCGAATTGTAAAATTTTGTTACAAATGCTTTTGTATTATCAATGTCATGTATGATGACATGTCTATGAATTTAATTGGAAGTATTTTGAATCTCTTTGTAGAATTTAAGTCATTGTTTGGAATTGTTTGGATTTTATGTAATCTAGTGAATGGAGTTTTGACTTTCTTTCTAATATAAATGAATTTATTTAAGGAATTGTCGATGTTTGAATTAATGAGTTTTTCTCTTTACAACATCTCCCATATCTTGTGCTTGTGAGCATCCTAGTATTTCACACATCCCTTATCAATTTCATCTCTATCTCATCATACGACTTCTCCTCCTTAAGCGGGGATTGCTTTTATCACTTCATGTTTTCTTACTATTATTCACTTTCTCTATCTATTTGGTTGTTTGTGGAGGTGGGAACACCAAAAAGGGGGTTTGACTGAGGGAAACCCCTATATAGCCCCTATACTTTCTCCAAATCTTATATATGTAGGTATTGAATATATTCACATGCTGGGGGCATCATTTCTTGGGTTTTTGTGAGAATTTTATATGTTTTATCCTCTTTAGTATTATCATCTACTTCACTTTATTTCAAGTTCTGTTATATTCTGTTACTTTCTCACATTCCAATATTTCTTAGCAATTAGAGTAGAAGTAGTTGCTTTGCTATTTTGTATGATATTCTCATCTTTCCATTTGTATGAGACTCCAACACTTATTTGGGACCCCAATGTGTCGTACTATTGTCCATTTTCCACGCTGATGTCCTCTAACCAAAAGCTTGCTAGTTTATTCAGAAAACCTCTGTGGCCTGCTGTTTCTGATTGTAAAACTCTTGCTTTGTTCCTTGAGGTTGTTTAGGGTAGTTTTCCCCTTGGGATTCTCCTGAGAATAAAGAGACTCATGAGTAGCGAATCCCCCTTCTCTACATTTTGGTGAACCTGACGTGAACACCCCTTATATAAAAAAAGGAGGACAAATCAAAGATTTATCCTTCCCCAAAAAAAATTTGGGGCACTACCTTGAACCCCATTCCATACCATCAATAGCGATATACGTCGGCCTTCGATCGACTTGTCTATATCTCTATTTCAAAATATAATTTTTATATTTCTTACTTCTATCCCTTTCTAGATTTTTTAAGAAGCTTCAACAAGTTCTCTTACAAGCATGTGAAAGTCAGTTCTTCTCTCCTTTCTTATTATTCTTTGTTGATCCCTCTCCTGAAATTCCTTCTAAGGATATTTTGATGCAAGAGGATGAAATCATTGATACTTTTATCAATGTTTCTCTACCTTCTATTCATTCCACTGCACTCTCTTCTAGATATGATGCATTAGTGAATGATGAATCTCCTCTCCATTCTAATACACTCTCTTCTAGAGATGATGCATTAGTGAATGATGAAGTTCCTCTCACATCAGATCCTCCAAGGATAGATGTTGAGAATATTTATTCAAATGATTCTTCTACAAGTTTTAAGGAATCCATAAATATAATCTATGTCTTTGTTACTCCTAAAAGGCCTAAGAGTCTAGTTATTTATCTGACTCTGACTAGTCCTCCTGAAAGTATTTGTTCTATTGATGGTGTTCTATTTGATAGTGATTCTCATGATATTTGTAAGGATCCATCTTATAGAGTGGTAGCCCATACTTATAATACTAGAAGGAATAAACAAAATGTTAATCAACCTAGTTCTTAACCATATTCTCAATCAAGTCTTCCTCTAGCACCTAAACCTACAACTAAAGCACTTAGTGATTATGATCTTGTCGAGTAACTCAGTGTTACTTCAACTAAGATCTCACTGTGGGACTTGCTTCAATCTGCTCCGGTTTATCAAGGTATGCTTCAGGAAACCTTCCAAAAGATCCTCTTGCCTTCTTCCTCTAGGTCGATGGATGTTAATGCATTGATGACTCATATTCATGTGGATTTGTCAAATATCACATTCTATCTGTGAGAACTTTCATCCTCAGGTATGCAAAAGAAAGAATACCCTCTAATGTCATAGTTAACATTAATGAAATTGACATTAGACGTACTCTCATTGACATCGGTTCGACGCTCAATGTATGTAGCATTGATTTATTACCTAAGATTAATATTTATTCTTCCTCTCTAGTTGGTTCTTCTCTTATTATTTGTGGATTCCATAATGTTGGTTGATAACCTTTAGGCATGATATTATTTCCTTTAAGATTGGGACCCATTACTATACCCACCCTTGTATATGTTATGTCAAAAACATGAGAATCTGAAAATGAGAATCTAATTGCAGGTAAGAAAGGTTTCTACAGAAAACAAAGTATTCATAATATGGCACCAAGTTTCAGCAATTTCCCTATTCTTTTACCTGTGGTTTTATGAAGGAAACTATCAATATTTAGCAAGCAACACATATCACAGTCGACTAAGTTATAGACTATCAAATTGACATGTTAAGGATGAGTCAACTCCTTATTAATAGCGTATAGAATAGCTTTGACCAAGCACATCCATTTTCTGGGTTTATATCCTTATTTCATGTGTTTCAAACACTTTACACAATAGATTATAATCTCAAGTTTCCTTTTGCACTTAATCTGAAGAGTTAAATGTGCCTTAATATCTACTTGAGTGCTATTATATAGTGCACTATATTTATCATTCATCAACCAATACATATACTTATATGAATCAACCTTTATACTTTGTATAATTCTGCCTCTAATACTTTGCATAATATATATACAAATCAGCCTCAAATACTTCCTATATATATCAATATATATATATCTACAGATATACATGTAGATATATCTACATATATACATGTACATATATATATATCAATGAATAGATTTAATTCTATATGTGTGTGTGTATTCTAATATATATATATTTATATATACATGTAATGTCATAAAATTACACCCCTTACAATTTCACATACATTCTTGTATCCACTTTACTGTCCACTCCCTTAGAACTTGTGTAGGCTCATTTTAGCCCTTGCATTATCCTTTTTCCCTCTTAGGATGCTCAAGGATCCCGTTTTAACAGCTACCCTCACATGTCATCTTTGCATCAAATCTTGTGCTTTACCTATTCGTGTCATTTTGTAGCATGATGTGTCTAGACACTAGCATGCCAAGCGGACGATCACATGTCGTGATAGTGTCCTATGACATTTCAACATTCAAATAGTTTTTTCCAAGCATTTTTTCCACTTGTCAATCCCTTTTGTCCATGGTAATGGCTCAAGATGACTTGTAACATCTTGGGAAGCTTCTTTTCCCTCATCTTCTCTCTTTAAATGCTATCATTTTAATTTATTAGGTTTGTTGGATCTTTCTAGATTTGGCTCCCACCTTTTCCTCTTGGTATTGCTCTCTTGATTTCATAGCTTACTATAACACTCGTGTATTCTCACAATTCCCTCTACAACTCTATTGGCTATCACAACTATATCTCCTTTTGGCTTCCTTAAGACTTGCAACTGACATATCCCATATCTTTTGCTTGTGAGCTATTGGGTCTCAAAAATGCAGGTTTGAACCATGAGAGGTTGCCAAGCTCTCACAAGGCTTTTGGCCAACGTACAAGGCCAATTGATGTAATTTTACCTTCTTCTCTTAAGGCTCTACTAAACCTAGGCTGGTGCACCTATGTGAATAATGCAGATTTAAAGTATATTTCCTATTCAATCAATCTATTCACAATGGAAATTGGAAGTGAATAGACAAAATGATAACTACTACTCGTACTACATAAAAGAAAGAATTTGAATATGTTGTTTATTATGAATTTTATCATCTGGGTTGTGATAGATCAGTGCCTTCTATCCACATGGGCAATGGAGTCAAAAATCAAAACATTATATGTTTCCCTCTTTGGCTTAACTCTAGTTGTTAGGCACTTTGAAAATCCTATGACTGGCATAAAACTTCATTAAATTTGTGACTTGCATAAACTGTGTTGGAATGTTTCTTCACTTGGTTCTTCTTTAACTATCCAAAGGAAATCCTTAAATTATTGTGACTTATTCAAAATAATTTAAATCTAACTTGCAGACACCAATCAACTAAATCACACAAAATGAGAGTGCACTTTGATAAACCAGAGATATACTTGATATGCTGATTTAAATAATTAAAGGATCTCAAGTTGGAGAGAACCACATAAAGAATATGAATTATTTCACCACAACAACTGAATAACAAAATAATTTCACCAATTTTAATATATTATCTCCATTGATTCTGCTTCAAGAAAGATCTGTACATTATTTCCATTTCCCAGTTTTTATTTTCTGTCAAAAATCTAACTATTCTAACTACTACCCCCTTCAATTGATTTTTCAATACATTTAGACAATAAAATTGAAGATTCATGACTCTTCATTCACCCATTATAACCATTTGAATTCATTGACATGAATTAAAATATTTAATTGAGTTGCCTTATTGGCAAATTAAATATTTTTTACATAGTTCTGCATTTTCATTTTTACCTTCACATTTTAGCTGCTCTTAATATTTCATTTTTATATGCGAAACTTTCCCTTATATTTACTGCTTCACTGCCGGCTATGTTTTGTCTCCCACGGTGCTATGGTGCTCTGAATTTGACTGCTCCATCATCCATCATGCCCTTACCACTCAACCGCGAGTTCCATTTCTGCTCCTAGCGATGCTCTGACTTTCATGGCTTTGCTTCTTCCATCGCGGTCTGCATTGTAATCCCCTGTGGTATAGCGGTGACTGGTCTTCATTGTCTATCTTTCTTCCACTGCTCTACCATGGTCTACTTCCTGACTTTCGGCGGTACCGTGGTGTGACTATTAGCCGCTTCCCTCACCATCTGCTGCATTACCGTGGTCTGCTTTCTAACCCCGTGTGGTACTGCAGTGCCTCCTTCTAACCGCTGCCTCGTTGCTATCTCACCGCCCACCAGACTACCGCGAGTTCCTCTCTGACTACCAGTGGTACTGCAGTAACAGTTCTCTTACCACCACCCTTCATCGCTTCACCACTTATCACGGTCTTCTCTCTGACTATCCATGGTGTGACGATAAGCCTTATCATGACTATGCTTAACCATCATCGCTATACCATGAGCCACTTTGCAAAAGGCTGCGGTAAAGTGGTAAATGCTATGAAGGGTAAATGATGATGGTAAAAGGTATTTTTAGCATTGTAGAAGATGGTGAATGATTTTTCAATGAAAATACAGCAAAATAATTGGTTCAAATGGGAAAAATACCTTAGGATTTTCATGTAAAATTTTGGTTCTAACATGAGCATCCTGGTATTTCACACATCCCCTATCAATTGTATCTCTATCTCATGATACAAATTCTCCTCTTTAAGTGAGGATTGCTTTTATCACTATTTCAAAATATACTTTCTATCTTTCTTACTTCTATCCCTTTCTAGATTTGTTAAGAAGCTTCAATAAGTTCTCTTACAAGCATGTGAAAGTGAGCTCTTCTCTCCTTTCTTATTATTCTTTGTTGATCCCTCTCTTGAAATTCCTTCTAAGGATATTTCGATGCAAGAGGATGAATCATTGATGCTTTTATTAATGTTTCTCTACCTTCTCTTAATTCTAGTGCACTCTCTTCTAGAGATGATGCATTAGTGAATGATGAATCTCCTCTCCATTCCAATGCACTCTATTTCAATTTTGCACATGTTCTAAAAATGATAATATAATTGCAAATAAGAAAGGTTTCTACAAAAAACAAAGTATTCATAATATGGTGCCAAGTAGACTATGGGTGTAGTCCCATCTACCTTGCATAAATCTATTAAATTCATTTGTAACAATCAATTAGTCATAGTCAAGGTTGACCCTGAGGCCATGCACTTGTGTGAGATGATAGTTGTCAGTCAGGCTTCAGTTGTGCCTACTCTTATCCCTTCAGTGTCTTCTCATGTGTTGATCTCTACTCGAGTAGTACCTATTAGAAAGGATTCTCTTGAGATAGATGTCCCTGAAGTACACCCTTCTGAAGCAGGAAATATTAAGTCTAGTATTTCTAATTCTCAAAAGAATGTATGTCTTGGTGATGATTGGGGTTCCTTAGACTAGAAATTTCTTCATTAGATAATATAAAGTCATCAATCCACTTAGCCCTACCGATAACATCATCTGAGCCCGCCATCAAAGATGATTATTCTTATATATCATGGGATAATGTGAGGAATAGTTGTAATGTCCTTAATGTTGATCCTCCTCCTTCTAAGGAAGATGATCATGCTTTTATTAAAGAGAAAAAATTTGGTAGTCATGTCAAGAAGGCTGATGACGATCTCGTAGAGGAGTCTAATCTCCATTGTCGGAATAATGCTCTCTATGTAGATCCTCCTCCTTCTCAAGATTTGCAAATGCATTATGGACCTAGCTTTAAACTTGTCTCTAAATATGGATATGGGTGTAAAGGTTGTGGGCATAATGAACAAGGAATTTAGGTCCCTATAGAATGTGTACCTCATAAACACAACTTGGGACTTGGTTGCTTGAATGAACAATCTAAATAGAAACCATGGTTGAATGGTGACATGGTTTCTTCTCAACCTCATTCTCTTAAAAATATTCATGATCCATTATCTATTGTCTTTGTTTCTTCTTCTTGTGAGTAGTCAAACCTTTCTCCACAAGGAAAATGGTTGCTTCCTTCTCATTCTTGTATTCTATTGAGGCTTCTGTTAGGTATCAAAAATGTAGGTTTTTAGACTATAAGAGGGTTCCAAACTCTTAATACATTTTTAGCTAATGAACGAGGTGAATATGATTGATCACCCCCTACTCTTTAGGATCTTCTAGACCTAGGTAGGTGTACCTGAATGATAAGGTAGATTTGAAGGTCCAAAATTGATTTTGATTTGGGAAATCTACTCACAATGGCACGTGGGTGTGAAGTAGATGCAAATCTAATGACTAGTTCCTACTATAAGTATTTTGAAAATCAAATGAATATGTAAATTTTATATGATATTTTTTTAATTTGACTAGTGCCTAATCTATTGGTTGAATGGAGTCAATGGATGGATGATGATTATGGAGAAAAATAGGTAGGATGGGTAAATCCATTCTTTAGCTTAACTCTAACTGTTGGGCACTTGAAATGTTTTCACCTTGTACAAACGTGTAGGTTTGTTGGATGTTTGACTCTTCTTATAGATCCTAGCGATATCCCCCTAAGTAACTGTGAAGTTCTAAAAGGATTTTAATTTTGATGTGAAGGACACCAATTAGGACAATTAGTTTTAAAATACTTTAATCCTAGGCAAGAACCTATTAAAAATGATTTGTCAAAATGATTTTAAGTCTTTCCCATAGAAACCAATCAACGAAATCACACAAGTACTAAAAATGTGCATTGACAAATCAAACATAGATTGATATATTTAATTTGAATAACATAGACATACCACTCTGGAGACAACCAAACAACATATAAGCATGAAAACCAACTCAACAATTGAACACTGATAGTAGATCACCAATTAATAACATTCTTCTCCATTATATTATTTCAAAAGTTATACATTAATAATAGAAGTTGTGGGATATGAAAATGGATGGATAGATATTCCTATAATGATATAACACTACTACTAATGATAAAGATATGATATCAAAACTGGGCCTTAGTTTCCCTTTTTTATATGGGAAGCAACAAGCTACAACCCATTCACAATAGTTTCATCGTTTGTTAACTAAAACTTGATTAACATAAACACAAAACCTTAATAATTTTTAGTGGATGCACCATGATCTGTTATACTCTAGCAAGCACCCATGATCATCTAAGACCTATTCAAGGCTCGTGCTCCATGATGATGCACCCACGATACCCTATCACTCCTTACTTGGCCCATGCGATGAATAGGTTAACCCTCAACACATGTTCAACATATCATGTCTTTGCATATGCATCTGCATTATGTATGATATCCTTCATTGAATATTCAAATTTGAAGATCCGCTCCAACTACACATGTGTTCTCTCTAGCACCTAGTCTTCATCATTTATATCATCAAGTGTTGTTACAAAATATTAAGCTATCTCATTCTTCCATGCATCCTGATCTTTTAAGTTTGTTTCCTCGAACAAATTTGGAATGCCATACTTAGTGACTAATTGAAGTCACTCAATTCATGTATTAGGATGCTATGCAAGTTGTCGTGTATTCATAAGCTCTTGATATTCTCAAAGCACACATTTATTGTCACCTTTCCTCACCTTTATCTGCAATTCCACACCCATCATTCTGTCACACAACCTATTATGATCGTATAGAGAAAAATATGTCTTGTCATCAATAACCCAGACCTTATTGACAAGTTTAATCATATCATCAAACCTCCTACACACTAGTTCAGATGTCATTTCAAACATAGTGGTCTTCAATTTGTTCTTTAGCTCCTCTTTCCCTTTTTGGACCTTTTCATATCTATGTTTCTAATATGTGATCTCAAACATTGCTTCAAGTACTTTCCTTTCATGCTCAATCAAAGGTGAATAAATACCTAAAGAGGAAGGTAACCTATCTATATAGTTGATCACTTCTTGTTTAAACCTCTCATTCTCATCAATAAACTCCTTGTTGTCTCTGACCAGTTTCTGAATTTGAGCTTTGGTAAATTTGGCTACATTCATAGTTAGATCAGCAGTTTCCATAGGGTCTATATCCCCTAATCTTTGTACAAGAAGGTGACCGAAGATCTGATCATGGTTACTAATAAAGGAAGGTATGCTCCCTAGTGGGTAAAGGGCCCACATCAATAGAGTAGTGTTATTAGGGTTATATCCTGATGTAGTGTATATCTTATTGCTAGCCTCATTTGTTAATTGTAAGGCTTTGTTCTTTCTCTTCAAGACACTATCAAACATAATGGCTGAGCTAATATACCACCCTCAAAAAAGCATGACCCCAATCTCTTGTAGCAATTCTCTTCTCTTTTTAGGAGTGATGCCATCCATTTATTTATCAACCTCAGACTATAGTTCATTCAAGGCATCTTCTTCTTTCTCAGGGCTGATTTCTTTTAGTTTTTCTCTTATTATCTTTCCTTTATATTCATAAATGAAACCTTTAAATTTAGGGTTTCAAAAAAATGCATTGTATTCAATGAATTATTGGCTAGCTTGATGTCTCACATCATAAAATAACTCATTAGAGGCTTCAAATATGATCACATTCCTCTCTGGTGGCTCTTCATACTCAGGAATAGTAGGAACATTGATTTGTGTTAACCCCGTTCTCTTCCTCAACATCATCCTCAATAATGATAGGAGTATCTGCTAAGAAACTAATCTCTGGAGTAGGATGTGGTGAAAAATGACTCAATGTATCTACATTCTCATCCTATCTCCTAGGACTAGTATCTCTTCTTGTTTTGAAGGCTAAAAGAGGCACATCCTTTGTTAGCTCTTCTTCATGTAAAATCATTTGCTCAATCCTTTCCATAAAATCTTCTATTTCATGAAAAGGTTCTACATATAATGAATTATTGTTTTTATCCAAGCCTCAGCCATGACAATTCTGTTATAAGCAACCCTCCTCATTATTACTTGATTTTAATCACAATTTCTAATGACATCATCAACAGAGAATCGGTGTTCATACCCCTTTAATCTTTGTGAAATTTTGACATCATAAGTGAAATGTTCAAGGTCAAAATTCTTTCTCTTGTTTCCTAATGGCAGGAAATAATGATCCATTTTTCTATCAATTGAGTCATACCCTGTGTCAACAATGATGATGAGGTCACCGAAATGTAAATTAGAAGGCATAAAGGTTTGCATTCCATAGCTTTTAAGGTTCATGAAAGTTGAGAAAGCCAATTGCCTTACAATCTCAAGATATGCAATTCTGTCTAGCATAGTCTTAGGCAGCAAAAATGGAGCTTCCATAGATCCATATACTCTGATTATAGTACAATCCTCAAATGCATACCGATCCCCCCAATTATGGTTTAGTTTTTCCTCAGTGTTTTTATCTTTTGGCCTGAGAAATCTCAGTATCTCTAGTTATAGATTGTAATCACAACTGTGGCCAACTAACTTATACAAAGGTTTGACAAAATACTCTTTAAAATATAAATAATGAGATTTCCCATATGGATGTCCACATCTACATAGGCCTATAATTCTCATCATGATCTACATCCTTGATCCTTAAATTTTCTCCCTATATTCCCATTACCTTCCCTTCATATAGTATCATGTGCATAAGCAGTGAATAATGCTTGAAGTTGATGGCACCACTATTGTTCTTGATGGTAGTAAGAGTAGTATTAATTACCTCAGATAAATATTCTACATAATCATAGGGCCTAACATCTTGGATTTGGATATCCACAGCTAGAACCATAGGAGCTATAGTCATGTTTTCAAGGGCATCAATTCCTAGTGCTTGGGTAGCTGAGTAGTAGGTGTACTGGTAATATTCTTCAAATGAATCCATAGGAAATGGGGGTTTCTCATTGCTAGAGAAGCTTCTTAGTTAATTTTTTGGACCCTCAGATCTATGTAGAGGTAGCTTCCACCTCTTATAGCTTGCATCCATAGTCTGATATTCTTCTACCAAATTCCTTATTCGTAATTTTTTTTTCAGGGATGTATCTAATTGGAAAACCATACAAATGTAATCCTGTGTTATAATAATAAAATGTGACCCCTCGTGAGAGTGAATTGCCCTTATTTTGGGATCATAGTTTCTAGAAAGTTCCTTAATCAGTCTTATGTTAACAAAGGCACTAGGAATCACAATATTCACCAGATTCAAATTCCATTGGTTAGAGACTATCCTATGTCTATATTTCTTTTTGTAGTGATATATAAATAAGTCATAACCCCTATGCGGATTCCACACATCTCCTAAATTTTTGTGTCTATTTTCCAATGTTTCACATGAGGGGTTTAATTGAGCTGCTCTTCTTGAATTTGGCCCAGACCCGAGACACTGATCTATTAAATATTGGTTTAATGGCCTGGCCTCCATTTTTTGCCTTTTCACTTTTGGTTTCTAAGGGGTTTTATCCATTTTAAACCCTACTTGTACTATACTTCAGATAATTTTTTAGAGAACATGTTGAGCTGATCTAAGAGAACTTACTTGAACAATGCTACAATTTTTGAGCTGCCTACCATTGTCCAACTCCATCTTCTCAATTTTCAACCACAATTTGTAGTATTTTTTCTTTCTTAGGAGTTGGATTTATCAAAATTCAACATGCTTGAGCCAACTCTGGTTCATAAATGGCACTCGTACCACCTTTCTAATCAACTTGAAACATTAATGGTAGTTGTTTCTTTGATAACCTAATTACTCATGTCAACTTGGTGAAACATCATTTTATATTGTCGAAGAGACTTTAATTATATTATCAAGGATTCTCATTTCCCTCTTCAATGTGTCCTTGATCACCTTCTAGAATGTCGAAGAGACATTTGAATTTCTCTCCTTGACATCGTAAGGTCTCCTCGATGGTTGCATTGCAATTTCTTCCCTCTTTGAATCCCTGACATCAAAATGTCGATGAGACTGATGAATATTTCTCTCTGACAAGCTTATGCCTCTTCGCCCTACTGGTGCTCCTTCCTTTAGTGGTATTTCCTCTGATGACCATTATGTGACATTGAAATTTCAAAGAGACCTATGGTTATCTCTCTTCAACATCCTACAGTCTCATTGATACCACATCCCTATAGTTGTGCTTCTGTCAAGTAGACTTTCAAAACAATTTACTTGATGTTCACTTATCTCCTTGACTTTTTCATTTTTTCTTGCTCTTTATTCGTCAAAGAGACTTCTTCATTTCTCACCCTGACACACCAATGTCTCCTCAACATTTCCATAATACATGTCTAACCACGTTCTCGCCAATAGTTTACCTTTATTTTTTTAGTAATCTCTCGATTTCTGAGAGATGTTTTTCCATTTCCTGAATGCAAAACAATCATATATCCTCAGAGTATCATTGTGACTGCGTCTCATTGGGGAGACAAGTTAATTTCTCTCTTAAATGCATACAAGTCTCCTTGACATATTACCATTTGGGTTGTCGAGGAGACCTTTGAGTATGTCTCATTGATGTAGCATTGTCTTGGTGGCATATCTTATGTCAACGAGGGAGTACATTTATTTCAATGTGGTAGTGAAGGGTTTTATTCTACAAGCTATGTACATGAGGGATTTTATGTTGAAATGTTACATATAGTAAAATCAAGGGTGAATGGGATTTTATTATGGAAATGGAATGAGGAAAATGTGTAGAAACCAAGGTGGAAATTTTAGCTTCAATAGTGGCTCTGGTTAGGTATGAATGAATGCAAGGTCATTGCAAGAATCCAAAAATGATCTCTGGGAAGAATACCATGATTTAATGTGATTAAATGGGGTGGGGGATGGGATGGGAACCTAAAACTACTATGCATGGAAAATTATTTTAAGAAAAGAAGTGTTTCAGGAATTGTCCATGGATTGGAAATTCTTGATCTTCTCCTGACATGTTTTGAATATAATAAGAATCTTCACCACCTTTGTCTATAACAACAAATGGTCCAATCCAAAGAACTTCAAACTTCCCATGCTTCCCCTTATCTTGAAACCTGGAATGCCACATAATAACCATATCACTAACTTCAAATTTTCTACTTTTTTTCCCTTTTTCCAAATAAGTATTTCATTTGTGACTAAATTTTGGCGTTATGCTCTTGATCCATGTTTCTTATTTCATCCAAATATCCTAGCTATTCCATCCTATCTTCCATGGGTTCAGGAACATCCAAGTCTTCCTATAATATAAACTTATATACTAGTAAAATTTTGTGCATAGGCATTCTTTCTTATATTCCATAGACCAATTTGAAGGGTGATTTTCCAGTTGATTTCTTGATTGTGATCCTATCTGCCCAAACTGTTAATCTTAGTTTAGACTCCCATGCCTTTTTATTGTTGTCTAGCACCCTCTTAATTATCTTCAAGATGATTTTATTACTGGACTCGACCTGCCCATTTTCTTGTGGATGGTATGGGGAAAAGTATGATATTATTATACCATAGGTCTCTCATAACTTTTTGAACTCATCATATCTAAAGCACATGCCATTATCTATTATTATCTGTGTAGGTACTCCAAATCTTGTGATAATATTCCCCATTAGGAAATTTTTTACAACCTTGTTAGTGTCTTTCTTTGTAGGTATGACTTCTATCCATTTTTGGAAGTAATCAGTAGCTACCAAAATCCATTTATGGCCTCCACTAGATTTATCTACAATATCACCTATGAAATCAATTCCCCATTGATGGAATGGAGCTTCAACTTTCATGGGTCTTAATGGTAATACTCCCTGATATTTCAAATTCCCAGAGTTTTTTTGACAAGCTTCACACTTTCATGTGTAATAAAATGCATCATTGAAGACCCTAGGCCAATAATATCTAGCCCTTAGAATCTTGTGGGTAGTATTTTTTAAAAGAAAATTCCCTCCAAAAATAATTTCATGCATTTCTTTCAGTACATGTTTCGCCTATGATTCATCTAAGCATAACAGTGACATGCCATCTCTACTTTTCCAATATATTTCCTCATCCATAAAGACATACTTCAATTCACTTAACTTTAAATTTCTCCTCTAATTGTCACTCAATCCGTTAGGAAATTTTTTATGTTTGAGGTAATACATCATATTGGTGCACCATGGAGTGTTTTCAATACTAGAAATCATACCTTCTTCCTCTCCTATGTTACATATATGTTCTTCTTCACAATTTGATTCATCTATGAGCTTGGACAAACCTTGTCCTCTTATCAATTTGGTGATTTGGACTTCAACATCAAACTCTTGAATTCTATTAATCCATCTACACCTTCTACTAGTAACTTTAGTTTCCATGAATACATCCTTGACTGCAGTATTAGGAACATAGAAAATTACCTTAGCACCTACCAAATGAGGTCTAAAGGGTTTTATAGCTTTGACAAGTGCCTATTCTTGTTTCTCAATAATTTCATACTTTAATTCTACTCCTTGAAGGGATTTGCTAAAAAATGATATTGGTTGCTCATATCCCTCATTTTTTTGCAACATTACTATTGCAACTGTGTGAAAAGATGCAAATGATAAAATCTAAAATGGTTTGCTAAAGTCAAGTGATTTTGATACTAGAGCCTCCTTGATATTTCTTTTTATAGATATGAATGCATGAATTTCTTCTACAGTCCAATCAATCTTAGCTCCCTTTTTCAACATTTTTGAAATGGGCTTGACAATCTCAGCAAAATTAGATATAAACCTTATTACAAAGTTTATTTGTCCAAAGAAGGATTGGATTGGTTTTACTATCTTTGGGATAGGAATATTATCTATAGCCTCGACTCTTTCTGGGTTAATTCTTACTCCATCCCTTGGAACTATGTGACCCAACAACTTTCCTTCAATCACATCAAAATGGAACATTTTTAGGGTTTAAGGAAATACCATACTCCAGAGCTTTGATGAATATCTTCTCTAGATGTTGAACATGGTCTTCAAATTTCTTAGAATATGTTGTAAGGTCTTCCTGATATACCACCATTATTGTATTAATCAGATCAGAAAATGCAACATCCCTAGCTCTTTGAAATGTGGCCCCAACATTTGTAAGGAAAAATGGCATCCTCACATAGACATATGTGCCCCAAGGTGTGGTAAAGGTAGTCTTGTACTATTCTAATTCTTGCACCTTTACCTGGTTATATCTTGAAAAACCATCCATCATGGATAAGAGCTCACATAATGTTACCTTTTGCAACATAGCTTCCATATTTGGAAAGAGATAATTGTCTTTAAGAGAGAAGATGTTCAATTTTTGACAATCTACACACAAACTTATGTCCCCATTCTTCTTTCTGATGGGCACCAAATTAGAGACCCAAATAGAGTGTCTAATAGGTTTAATGATACCTCCTTCTCTAAGTTTTTTTGAGTGCCTCGTGCATCTTGTGTTCAAGAGTAGGGTTGATTGGCCTTTGCTTTTGTCTAAAGGGTTTTGCATCAGATTTTAGTGGAATTTCATGTTGTAATAGATCTTCCTTATATTCCTTAAGGTCATCATAAGACCATGCATAAACATGCTTATATTTTCTCAATAGTGCAATCAACATCTTTCTAATTGTAGGACTTATCTTCTTCCCAATGTACACCTTTTTTGGAGCAAGTTAGTACCAATATTAATCTCTTCAATATTCTCCCTTCTTAGAGGCATTTTCTTCATGATTTCTTGGTCATTCCCATTGAATACCCTTTCCAGTGTTACTAACCCTTTAGGAATATTATTTGTTTTGAGTTTCACTGCTTCTTGGCTGAACATAGTTTGCTTACCATATACTTCTTCAAGAAATGAATTGAAATAAATTTCTTGGGCTTCATATTGATCAATGCAATGTAAGAACTTGATTAGATCTATGTCATCATTAAAGACCTACCAATTATAAATTTTGTTAGGGACTACTAGTCTAGTCTTTAGTTCCACTTGTGAAATTCTTGCCAAGGTAATGTCATCCCTTTTCAAAGCCACATTTTCTAAAAAGTCAGCCATTAAGGTTTTTGATCTATCCACCCAATAGAGAAAGAATAAAAGAGTTCTATAGTATCCTGCACTAAATTTATGTATTGCTTCAATCTCTTATTTTTTGTAGAATACTTTTCCCTCACCTATGAAACAACCAACTCTGAATCCCCATAAATGACCAACATTTTAATCTTATGCTTCGTAGCAATGTTTAACCCTAGCAACAATGCCTCATACTCTGATATGTTATTTGTGCATTCAAATTTCAATAGAAATGAGTACTTGAGGGTTGTGCCATTGGGTGAAATGAAAAAAATCCTAGCTCCATTCCCCTCTTTACTGTAGACTCCATCAAAATACATCTTCCATATTCCATTTTCATTTTGAGGAACATCTCTAGCAATTGGATCTATGTTTAGAAAATCAAGGTTCAAATGTTCAATTCTAAAATTTCCAAGGTCCACATCACAAAAGAAGTTCATTTGATTAGGGTCAAAGAGTTCAAAGACATGATCCAATCTAGGTTTTATGTACAACTTGATTTCTCTTCCATTCACAGGTATTGTGGCATAAGATAAATCTAGCTGGACATTTCCACCTACCTACAATTCATTGTCTGGATAACAACATTCCATAGTAATGGGGAGTGTCCACCAAAATGATGTTTGTTCGATTTGTTGCCTTAGAGAATGATTCCAATTTCAACTCTACGTCCCATATCACTCCAACTATTGGGACTGATCTATTATCCATGGCATAACACTTCCCATAAGTGGTGTTTACCCACAACCCTAATTCATCCATGATAGCCAAAGGCATGATATTGATTGTTGCTCCTAAATCAATCATGCAATTTTTCACCATCTTGTTATTAATTAGTAATGTGGTGTAAAATTTATCTACCTAGGAAGGGTTTTTTGTAAGGGTATCTCCCAAATATACCTCTAGTGCCTTTGTAGCTTCCTGCTCAACAACATTGATCTCTTTGTTCTGATCCTTCTGTTTGTGAGATGTGTTGGTAATTAACTTAAGGGTTGTGTCTTTGTACTCATAAAATTTCATCATCACCATCAAAGGTACTATCACCTTTATTTGAGTTAGTGTTTGAGCAATATCGAATGAAGGGGCAGTTATCCCTTGTTCTGTTCTCTCTATTTGAGTAGCCCTTTTTGCTTTAGTTTGATCTTTGTTTGATATTTTCTCATGTTTAATGTTTACAACTTGCTTTTGGACAAATTTTTGAGGCTTCTTTGCTTCAACCTTCTTTTGGTCAGATGAGACATCCTTCTTATTCTTCAGTTCTTTTATATTTATGCCTTTAGGTGTTCCTTGATCTATATTTGTAGGAATACTTTTTAAATTATATTTTATTTTGGCCCCTTTTCCACATATTTTGCTGTGATGGCCTTCTTTTCTTCTTCTGTTGGTGTTCTCAACTGAAACTATCATGTTGTATTGTATGCATAGGCTACTTATCTTATATTTTCTTCCAAGTTAGAGAACACTTCTTGCTCCATATTAATATTTTTTTCCAATTTCTTACACCATATTCATATCCATATTCAAAGGATGAGTATCCATCATTGGTTTGATGGGACTTCCATCTTAACATATTTACCGTGTGGCCATCCCTATCTTGTTCTTGTGTCCATTCATTCTCATGGCAGGATTGAGCCACTATAGAATATTCTAGGGCATGGGGTTTATGACATGGTGGACACCAAGGTGTAGTCTCCACTACATATGCCCCATGTTTCTTTAGAGGATCTGAATTATCTTTCCAATTTTTATTTCCCACTGGCTGTCCATCCTTCCAAGTGGTGTTATATGGAATGTCATGCAATCTTGGTCATTCATTCCTATACTAGTTTCTTGTCTATTTTGATGATTGCTAGGATTTTGTGGGATCCTAAGGTTATCTCTTTTTCCAATCATACCAGTGGCTTTCCTATTTTTCTCAATGGTTATAACAACTTTTTGTGCTTCGATCAAGCTGCTAAGACATCTATTTATAAGCTCATAACCTATTTTAGGATCAAATGCTTTCAAATAGATGCTCAAGGCTACTATGTCAGCTAATTTTGATCCATGTGGTATCTTTTTATTAACCTTGGAGAACCTCTAGTTGAAGTCAAACATAGATTCATTCTGATGCTTTTGAATTCCTATCAACTCATGTAATGTAAATTCAAGAGCATATTGATTTCCATACTGCTCTAAGAATTGATCTTTAAAGTCTATTGTAGAGGTAATTGAAGCATCCGGTAGGCTATTGAACCAGTCCCTTGCCTCCTCAATCAAGAATATCATGAAAAATATCATAAGGACATCTTCTTACTCCATGCCTAGGTCTTGGAAAAAAGCATTGAAGTTTCTGATATGATCCTCTGTTGTAATTGCATTACTCCCTGTGAATTTAGGGACTGTATTCCTCTATTTTTTTTCCATGGGGTATGGGTATAATTGATATCCAATCAAGTCGAATTTCCTACCTATGCTTGCAGGGTTCTGTAGATAGGGATTATGTGGTGGATTGGGGTAATATTGGAATCCATGTTGGGGTTGATACACATTTTGTTGGATGTTCTAGTGAGGATATACATTATTTTGTGGCACATGATGCTCATAGTGTGGGACATGTTGTTGTCCTGGTGGTGGGTAATGTTGTGGGATATTGTTGGAATTTTGTTGTAGGGATCTTTTTGGTGGCACATTACACTGGTTATGTTGTTTTGATCTCCCTACTAGGTTACGAGGGGCCTTTGAAGTACTTGGAGCTCCTATATTATGAACTGACCCTTGTGACTTGATATTACCTCCTTTCTTATGGGGAGGGACATATTTTGTCGGTTTTGGTGCATGGATATTTAATTGAGATATTTGTTGGTCTAGATCTAGACTCCTCTTTATCAACTACTCCTTTCTCTTAAGTTCTTGTTCCTACCATTCCACATGCAATTTTTTCTCTTGATTAGTCGTTGCATCATAATCAAGGGTACAGTCATCGATGAATCCCTCCTGGGTTTCATCCTCTTGCTATGATGAGAACCTCTAGTTATGCTCATATTGTCTTTTCTTTCTTTCTTCCTCACTACGTGCATAGAACTCATTCATTTTCTTAGGGTCTTCTTTCTAGTGAAATAAAATATGGTTAGTGTTTTCTCATTCACATGGCGTACGAGGATCTCTACATGGATCATCATTATGATACTCTGATTCATGCAAAGGGTTCAAATCTATTGTAAAATGTAGGAGGTTGTTCTAGGAGATTATCCTGATTACTAAATCTAGTATCTGGTTGTTTAGAAGCTGCCTTGTTTTCATCTACACCAGCCTTTGAAGAGGGAGATCCATGCTTGTCTGTCCACCCACCATTGTTCTTCTTAGGAATTTCTTGGTGTAGAGATCTCCTATCATTCATCTCGAAGGATGCTTTGATTCTCTAAACTCTAGATTTTGTTCTTTTTGATGTGTACTTTAACTTCTCAGTAATAAAATAGAGTCGCCACCTACTTTTTCATAAGTAGGAAAGTTAAGGTCTAGATGAGCTTTGGCTTATCCCAGTGGAGTCTTTTGTTCAATTAAGTGATTGAATTGTGTATGCTTATGAATATATGGCACAAAGGATTGGATTCAAAGTTAATTAGGCTCCCAAGAAGAGTCACCAATCTGTTAGGTCTCAAAAATGCAGGTTTTTAGACCATAAGAGGGTGCCAGTCTCTTAATACATTTTTGGCTAATGAACAGGATGAATACGATTGATTACCCCCTACTCTTTAGGCTCTACTAGACCTAGGTGGGTGTACCTGAATGATAAGGTAGATTTGAAGGTCCAAAATGGATTTTGATTTGGGCAATCTACTCACAGTGGCACATGGGTGTGAAGTAGATGCAAAGCTAATGACTAGTTCCTACTATAAATGTTTTGAAAATCAAATGAATATGTAAAGTTTTTCTGAGATTTCTTATAATTGACTAGTGCCTAATATATTGGGTGGATGGATTCAATGGATGGATGATTATTATGGAGACAAATATGTAGGATGCATAAATCTATTCTTCAATTTAACTATAACTATTGGGCACTTGAAATGTTTGCACCTTGTACAAACATGCAGGTGTGTTGGATGTTTGACTCTTCTTATAGATCCTAGTGATATCCCCTAAGTTACTATGAATTTTTGAAAGGATTTTAATTATGATGTGATGGACACCAATTAAGATAATCATTTTAAAAGGAATTTAATCTTGGGCAAGAACCTATTAAAAATGATCTCTCAAAAGTATTTTAATTCTTTCCCATAGAAACCAATCAACGAAATCACACAAGTAAAACAAATGTGCATTGAAAAATCAAACATATATTGATATAGTTAATTTTAATAAGATAGTCAGACCACTCCAGAGACAACCAAACAATAGATAAGGATGAAAACACACACAAAAATTGAACATTGATAGTAGATCACCAATTAATAACAATCTTCTCCATTATATTGTTTCAGAAGTTATACATTAATAAAAAACAATATGGGATATGAAAATGGATGGATGGATATGCCTATAAAGATATATTGCTACTACTAATAATAATGATATGATATCAAAAATGGGCCTTGGTTTCTCTTCTTAAATAGGAAGTAACAAGCTACAGGCCCATTCACAATAGTTGCATAATTTGTTAACTAAAACCTGATTAACATAAACATAAAACTTTAATAGTTGTTAGTGGATGCACAACAATTTATTATTCTCTAGCAAGTTCCCATGATCATCTTAGACCTATTCAAGGCTCATGATCCATGATGATGCACCCAAGATACATCCCTGTCACTCCTTACTTGGACCGTGTGATTAATAAGTTAAACCTCGACACATGTCCAACATATCCTGTCTTTGCATATGTGTCTAAATTATGTATGATATCCTTCATTCCATATTCAAGTTTTAAGATCCGCTCCAACTACACATGTTTTATCTTGAGCACCTAGTATTCATCATTTATATCATCAAGTGTCGCTGGCATATATTGAGCTATCTCATCCTTCTATGCATCTTGGTCTTTTAAGTCTATTTCCTCAAAGGAATTTGGCAATGCCATACTTAGTGACTGACTAAAGTAACTCAATTCCTATGCTAGGATGTTATGAAATCTATCATGTGCATTCATAAGCTCTTGATATTCTTGAAGCACACCTTTATTGTCACCTTTCCTCACCTTTATCTGCAATTCCACATCCTTCATTCTATCACACAACCTATTATGCTCTTGTAGAGAAACATATGCCTTGTCATGAATAACCCAGACTTGACTAGTAATTTTAATCATATCATCAAACCTCCAACTCACCAGTTCATATGCCATTTTGAACATAGTGTTCTTCAATTTGTTCTTTAGTTCCTCTTACCCTTTATGTACCTTTTCATATCTATGTTTCCAATACGTGGTCTCAAACATTGCTTCAAGTAATTTCCTTTCATGCTCAATCAAAACTGAATAAGGCCTTGAATAGGAAGGTAACCTATCTCTATAGTTGATCACTTCTTATTTCAACCTCTCATTCTCATCAATTAACCCCTTGTTGTCTCTGACCAATTTGTGAATTTAAGCTTTGGTAGGTTTTGGCATTGTAGACACTTGAAAAGTCTTGATTGATACTATGCATCTAATTTTGATAAATTAACACCATTTTCGAAATCACTTCGAACTAACTAATTAATTAAATAATCAACATTATTTAGTTAAATTCAATAATTTAAACTATTAATCAAATAATTAAATTTATTTATTAATTCACCCTTATAACAAATATTCATCATATTTAATTAAATCAAATCATTTAATTAAATCCCCCAAAGTCTTCTCATTTGATTAAATAAATGAAATCAAATGTCACAATCATCTAATCCATTCCAATTAATTAATCCTAAATCACTTTCTAATCAGCATAAATAAATCCTCTAGCTTTTAATTCTTCAAGAGTTAAATCAACCCATGATCAACTAACCAGGTTGCACATGAAATTAATTTCTTTTAATTATCTAAATCCCCTATTTATCCTCATAATGGCATATTCTAAGGAATATTCCTCTCAACAACCCTCTATTCAATTTCCCTCCAAAGATTTCAAAAATCTCTTACATCCTCAATAAATCATCTTACATTTGCAATTACTTCTCTTACATCCTCTCAAATCCTCAACCAAATTCATTAAATTCTTCTTACAACCTTTCAAATCCTCTTACATCCCCCATTCCTCAACACATTTCCCAAAAAGTGCTCCACCTTCCTCCAATAGAATTGTGACACTTGACACATTCTCATTGGCTCTTAGTTTATCCCACATTCACCAATTCCTCTCATTTGTCAACCCTTGAATTCTATAAATAGAAACATTATCTTCAGAATATGGATCCACAACATCAAGCATTATCACTATAGGCATTTTCACTTCATAGTAATCACCATTTTCATCATTTTTAGCTAAGTTATCACTATTTGGAGTCAATTTCACACTTAGAATTATTGATGTGTTTTTTATGCACTTCTCAACATAGGTAATGCATAGCTACATCACCTCTCTTGAAAGATAATCTTCCGCAATCAAATTGCAGAACACTATCCTAAGGTCTCTAATGTCAGGTCTTGACAGTGCTTGGAATATCTCAGTTGATTTATGTGATTTTCTGGAATCACAAGGTAGTCTTACAGATGAATCACAAAGTGGGGAAGTTGGATATGCAAATAAATTTCTTAAGATGGGAGAGTTGTTGTGTGTTTGCTATAGGTTCAAACAGCAGTCTTGAACTCCATTTCAACATTAGATTTAGCTTTATAATGTGCAATGAACCTTGCCTAAAGTTACCTATTAAAAAAAGGGAAAAAAGTTAGGGAAGAGAAGAGGTTCCTAGACCTAAAACTATGAATGAATAGTGATCATGGAGGCTGCTACAATAGACAAACTCCTTAAACTGGGTTTTGCTTGGCCAAGAGGATCCTATAGTTATACAAAACCAGTGCAATCTTCTAAGGACTGCAGATTTTCAATTTACATACACACATCATGAACATGAAAGTGAACTAAGTTGCAGCAATAAAGTAAAGAAGCTCAAACTAGCTTTACAAAGTGATTCATCATCAACAAATCACAAAAAGAATGAGCTGGAAATTCACCAAATACTGTAATAGAAAACACCATCATCACTTCCCTTTAAAAAACTAACTACTAAACTAATAGGGGAAGTAGAACCATGCACACATAATGAGCAAGCTCAAAAGGAAACACCCATAAATCATGCAATGTTTCTTTCTATTGTTGTCGAATGCTTTTACACCAGCTCTCCAACCATTTACAAATGAGGGGGAGACCCCTATTTATAGTTTTCCAAAACCCAAATGAATGGATAGGATTGAATTACATTGTGTGGCCCAGATTTTATTACACTAGGGCTTCACCTACCCCACAATATTCATCAATTTAAAATACATCTTTTGTCTTTTCCCTATTTTGTCTTTTAGTGCCCAAGTGTTGTAGCAGTTTTGTCCTCTTGCTGATTTCTCACTAACTCATTTGATTGCAAAATCCGATGAAAATTTCAGATGAAAGCTATATAATCAGATGTATCATCAAGCACTTGTGCAAAATTTTCATTTTTTAAAATTTTTTATCCCCGACGTTCGTTCGAATTTCGATGAGCCTTATTTTTCATCGAAGTTTTGACGAAGATATTTCACTGAAATTTTGACCGAATTGCAAAGTTAAATTGTGGCTGACATGAATAAAAATGAGCTCGACTATTTATTGCGATAGTGTTTTGCTTGATGATTTTTTTGGGAAAAGTCAGAAAAAATTCAAGAAGATATTGCCAGGTTGAGGGTAGTCATTTTCTTTTTCTAGAATTCATTTGTGAAGTTAGATTTGTACTTCCAGGTTTAAAAATCATATTTTAGACAAACATCTCATCAGATTTCATTTTTAGTCTTATGCATTTTCAGAATTTCATTTCTAGATTTTAGACCTGACTTCACAAATTATTTATAAGGGAATTTTTTATAACTGATGGAAAATTCTTGATGGATTTGGACAAATATTATATTTGCAAGGTTTCAATTTTAACCCTAATGATCAATTTTCAATAGATTTGGGAGCCATAACTAGATAATATCAAAGGCATAGGGATAGCAACATAGTGAAATAGCTGCCAAGATTCAGGTCTAGAGGGTTGAACAAAGAATTGGGAATTTTTGATAGTGGATAGTTAGAGCCATTTAGCTATGATATTTTTGAAGACTACTTCATAAAGATGTATTTTTCCCTTTGCCAAGTTTCAGAAATAGATTTTAGACCTTAGATGCCAGTGTCGTATAAAAGTAGCTATGGTATATCTATTACCTTAAGTTCTTGAATTCATCTTGACTCTATACAAATGTATCTAATTTTTATTTGAACAAGAAAGAAATAAAGCAACCAATTTGTAAATATTGTGAGATATTTAGAGCAACAAACTAAAAAATGAAAAAATGATGGTCAAGGCCTATCTATTTTTCTCAGTTCACTTAAACTTTTTAGATGCTGACAAACATCTAGCAAGCTATAACTATCATGTAGATTATATGATTTGCATTTGTTTTGAACTTTGGAACAATTTACAAGATGAAATTGTCTCCTCATGTAGAAGTATAAGCTGCCAAATTCCTTCAAAAGTTGGTACAGGAATCAAAAGATGAACCTGTCAAATTGAAAACCAAACTTTTTGTGGTAAGAAGAGTTGATTTTGACATGAATGGAATGTTGTAACAACCTTATTAGGTAATACAATTTATTTAGTTATTTGACAATTTGGCGATTTGTGTGTAGATATGCCACCATATGAAACTGGGTGGAAAAGAGCACTCCTTACCTTATCAAGTAATATCTAGGTAAGATGTTATAGAAAATAACTTGTGCTTTTAGTGAAGCTGGTCAACCTACTCATTGTTTTCTATGCTTAATTTTTTCCTTTTGGATTGAGCTACTTATGATAAATTTTTAACTTTCCTTGCAACCTGTGTATTACCCTCTCAAGTTTTTAATTGGTTAAAAGCAATCTCTTATAAAGGATATAAAATTCCTTAGTACTTTATATTGTCCTTTATGTTAAGGGAGGCATTTGACTATTGTTTATATAATTCAACTTTATTTGAGAGTAAGCATATTTAATCTCTATGTGGTAGATTCAGACACTAAAAGAAAGTATTTGACCTTATTAGGAAAAATAAAGGAAAAAAAGTAAAAGTGCATCACATCTCTGTTGAAAGTGATCCCATATGCTTTGTGGTACCTACCTTCTAGAAAATTGACTATTCTTTGTCTTTTAGTTCATGCATGAGTTTATTCATTTGATTTCATTTGAAACTTTGTGAGATGGAAATATTTATTAGTTTACCATACTGCTATGAAGAAAATGAACCCTTGACAAGATTTATGATGTTTTAAAATCCCTCTTGACTGCTCAGTTACTTTTCTTTATGTATCTTTTAAATTTAGTCATACTACCCTATCACTATTATTATTAATTTCAATGCCCCCTTCATGGTTATGACATGGACTAATCATTGTTTATTTGAATAGTCATGATTGTGATCTCCTTTTGGGAATCTATAGTAAAGTGTCATGCCTTTCTTTGAAGTCCATTTCCTTAAATCTTTTATCTTTGCTCGTTCCTCCTTACCTCTATAGTATCCCTATATTGCATATACATAATAATAAAAATTAAGGTGATAACTAGTGGACATGGGTATAACATCAAGCATCATACAAATGTAGTTTATATCTACATATATAATACCCCGGGATACTAATATTGTAGCACTAGTCAAAGAATCATCATCAAACTATATTTGTTGATCAAATACAATAAAAAATAAAATATATTAAAATATAAAAAAAATATCTTTTCTATCTACCCCACTGTAAATAATAAAGACTTCTGACACTCAAATTGGAAGGAAATTTCTACATTCTTTATTATTTACAGTGGAGTAGATAGAAAAGATCACTGTGTTATATTTTACTATATTTTATTTTGCAAATAGGATTAGACAGTAAACTAGTGAATACATTGTCAAACATAATGATTGGACCCTATGAATATATAGGTTATCAATCTTTAATCCATTCACATGAGAAATCATACCGACCAATATTATCAATGAAACTTTGATACTATATAACAATGACTAGTCTCAGTTTGATGACATTTCAAGACCAATGCATGAATATCATTTGGGTCTCATGACATTGAACATTGTTTCCATTCAGCCATGCTATAATGTTCTTACAGGAAGCACAATACTAGTATGATTGAATGTATCAGAGGAAATAGGAGTTAGAGTAGATAAAAAGAGAACAAAAATATTGTAGTGTAACCTTATTATTATATAAATAAACAAAAAAATAGTAAGAGTAGGAACCCCAAATATCATGTTCATTGTCTATGTGAATATGTGTGGAATAGAGTGACCCCTTATCTATTTCAATTTTTGATAAGGTTATGGTTTATTCTTATTCTCATTTGCATAGTATAAGCTCTAACGAATTTTTAATATTTAGCTTAAAAGTCAAGATAGTATTCCATACTGATTCTATGTCAATAGGAGGGAGGAAGTTGTATATGGATTCTAGAATAAACATTGTAACCAAAGACACGAATTACATGGATGGAAGAAAATTCAATACAAATGGCAATAGATTTGACATATAAAACCAGAGGATGGCCCTGTGATATTTTGAAGCACTATTGTAATGGTGAATTCAATTTAGATAGAGGCTTGCTTCATAAGTAGATGGAAGTGTACGAGACATTTGAAGTTGCTTGTGAGAAATTTTTTTAGCTTAACCTACAAAACTAGGAAAATGAAGTGTTTTCCTTACAAAACAATTTTATCGAGAGTGTGGAAGTGAAGGTCTATACAAGATTGTTTGTATGTATTGTATTCAACATAAATATGTTAGGATCAGTCTCAACAATCATTTTAGTCTTTCAAAATGATATCATCCTTATTTAGCCATACACTATTTTTTGTTAGATGGATGTAATCATTAAGGAAGACCCTTTCATTATTCCCTTAATGGATTGAACTTTCAAGGAGGCCATCTAATGGTGTTTCCTATTGATATCCAAAGCAGGGATGTGAATAAGACTGATGACTATGTAGGCTATATTGTAGATAAAATTCATAGATCTTTTAACTTTATCAAGACATATAATAGGGTGGTCCACTTCAAATGAAAATATTTATTATGCCATACTATTTTATTTCCATAATTCATTTGTGAACTCAGATTTGTACTTCCGGGTTTGAAAATCATATTTTAAAGCAACATCTCATCAGATTTCATTTTTAGACTTGTGCATTTTCAGAATTTCATTTCCAGATTTTGTTGTGCAAGTTCAATATTCTAATTTTAGGAGTCTAACAGCTGGAAATCATAGTAAAATCAGAATTTAATAATTTTTGGAATTAACATTTTAAAGTGTTTTTGGGGTCATTAACTTCAGACTATCTTCTCTTTTGCAAGGGTGGTTGCATGTCAATTTTTTTTGGTGTAAAATATCATAGTTATTAGATTTTGTTACCTGTCTATGATTACAAATTATTGGAGTGTGAGTTTGATATTTTTTGAAGATCTAAATATTCAAGTTTGGTAAAGAAAAATCATCTCAGATAATATTAGTCCAGAACAAAATGAAGAGTCACTTGATAGATTGTGGGCTAGATTGAAAAGAAAGGGTGATAGGAAATGTTATTGTCCTTGCAATAATTGAAAGGGCTTAAAGATGAGAAGAATTTTAATCACAACAACTGAGAAACATTGTAGGTAGCATGGTCATGTTGAAGGGGGGCATGATTATCATCCATTGGTAAGTTGTTCATTATATGTGTTTATATTGATTGAATTTTTAAATGTTTATATTGTTTTAACATTTTATATATATTAAAAAAATCAATTGATCATGATCATGGTTTATTTATGTTTAATATTATTATAAAGGTGGGGTGCCCTAGGGCATATGATATGGATTATCATGGCCCAGAGAATGTGGTTTTGCAAGCGGAGGAACATGGAGTTGTGAATATCGAAGATGAAGTTGATGATCTTATGGAAGAAGATGATCATGCGCCAAAAAACATAGTTGAAGATGATGGCACAAATACATTAATCCATGACACATTTAGTGGCACAATTGATCATGTTGATCGAGATTACTTTGATGATGTTCATGATTTACTTGTACTTGAGAAGGCATACAAGCCCCTTTATGAAGGCTCCCAAAAAACTCTTCTCTCTATTGTATTGTTGTTGGTGAACTTGAAGGTTATGAATGGTTTATCCAACATAGAAATCTCATAGATGTTAAGGTATGTCATATATGTCATCTTTTTTCATCTATTTTAATTGTTGTTAGTTCATCACTAGTAAATAAAGGATGAAATATGTACCATTAATATTATTTATATTAAAAAATTATTTTTTGTTGTAGATTGATTGGTGAATTTTTGTTACCACCATCAAATATTTTACCTCGCTCATACTGAGATTTATCTGGCATTATGAAAGATATTGAAATGGAGTATCAAGCAATAGATGCATGTTCCAATGATCATATTATATATCATAAACAAAATGAATTTACAACAAAATACTCAGAATTTCATATCGGTAGATATCGAATAGATCAAGTAAAAAAAAAGGTGCCTCACAAGGTTCTTCGTTATATTCCCATTATTCCACGTATGCAACAATTATTTAGGTGTGAAAGCTTAGCACAATTTATGGATTACCATGCACAAAATAGAAGTGGAGATGACATTCTTCAAATTATTGTGGATGCTTCTACATTTAGGGACATCGAGGAAAAATGGCCACACTTTAAAGAAGAACCTCGTAATCTCAGGCTTTCATTGGCAGCGGACAGTGTCAATCCATTTGGAGAGCCGAGATCTATTTACTCGATGTGGCCTATTTTTGTTATCAACAATAACATTCCTCCATTGATGTCAATAAAGAGGGAGCATGTAATGTTGGCAATGATTGTTCCAGGTACTTGTTTACATCAATTTTCTTTAACGTAGTAGCATCTCATTTATCTTATTTGTTTACATCAATAGTCATGTACATTAATTTATATATATTGCAGTAAAATGGTTATAATAATTATGTAATGTTTATCTTCATTCAACTAGGTAAGTACCAAGTTAAAGATATGAATGTATATATCGAGCCTCTTATCAACAAGTTACTAAATTTATGGAATGGCGTCACTATGCATGACATATCTAGACCAATAGGACAAAGAAAATTTCAATTCCATGCAATGCTTGTATGGACAATTCATGATGCCCTAGGGCTAACAAATTTTTGTGGTATGTTATAACGTTCGACTACATGACTTTAACGATATTTAATTTTATGAAGTATATATCATGCATTTTTTTAAATAATCTATTCATTATATATAATTATAAAAATTGACATATTTAATACAATTATATATGATTTGCAAGTCTTCAAACAAAGGGAAAATTTGCATGTCCAATTTGTGGTCCAAAGATGAAATCTTATCGTTCAACAAGTTTAGGAAAGCAGGTGTTTGATGAGTATAGGCACTTCCTCCACATAAATCATAAGTATTGAACTACTAAAACACATCTTTTCAATGGGAAAGAAGAGACTACATCAAAACCATGAAGAATGATACCTTGCCTATGGAAGTTGGAATACAATAGAATTAATCGTCAAGGTTATAAATCGGATCAAATTGTTTATCTATCATATATGATATGTTTTGAATTTATATTTTTATATTGTGTTGTGTTTACTCATGCTATAATTGACAATGATTGTCGTTGTTAATTTGTTTAACTTATATGCTTCATGAAGGTTGTCAAGGCATTAATGGTTGGCTTCCACAGGGACTAAAAAGTTATCCCAAGCAATTTAGTAGGTTTCCCTACTATAAGCAGCTATAAATTGTGTATTTGTTTGATAAAATGCATATCAAAAAGAATATGACATAAATGTTATGGAAAACATTGGATGGAAGGCATGACAAAGAAGAAATTGTCAAAATTTGTAGTGACATTCAGGAAGCCAATCATGCAATGAAAAATTTCATTCAATTAAATAGCGATGTAGACCAAATTAATATAAGTGCCCTTCCTTGGTTATTAATGGAGCAACAAAGCAATGCTATAAAAGAAATTATACAAAAAATTCAATTTCCCATAGGATTTGTTGCGAACATAAACAATATCATAACAAAGAAAGGTGAATTTGGGTCAGGGATGAAAATGTATGATTGGAATACCTTCATTAAGGTAATTATTCTAGTCTATTATATATTTATATTTGTATACTGCATGTACTTTTCAATGTATTATGTTTACTACTTTTGGAAACATAATGAAAAGACCATTTTATAATTGTTGCAGTACGTTCTACCTCTATCTCTCCTAGACAACTTCAACAACAATGTCAAACAATTTATATATGATCTTGGAAAATACATGAGGTAAGTAGCGATATTTTTTCAATTCATTGTATATTTTTGTTAAATCTCATTAATATATTTGTGCCTTGAATCACTTGTAGATAGCTATCATCTAAAGAAATCCATAAAGAAGATATAAATTATTGGAAGAGAAACAATCCTCGTCTAATGTGTGAAATGCAAAAGTGTCTACCTTTGACATTTTTCAATGCACAAGAACACTACCTCATACACCAAGTTGAGGAGATTGAATTGTGTGGACCTATACACACAAGGTCAATGTGGATGGTTGAGAGGCACTTGAAATTTTTGAAGGCTTTGGTTAGACAAAGAGCACATCCTGAGGGTTCTATGGTGGAGGGATATATGGTATACTAGACCATGGTGTACATTACTGAATATCTTCCTAAGTTTGCAGCAAAGATCCATGTAGATCGCATTTGGGATCCCAACTCCGTTAACAAATTCGAAGGGGAGTACTTGATGGGGAAAGGTAGATTGAGGAAAGTGACAATTAATTATAAGATGGTCATGGAGATTAATTAGAATATATTTTACATTTGGTTTTTATGTATATTGTACTTATTTAATTATTAATCTTCAATATACATCAATTATAAATTAAGGTCGTATGTCGTGGTAATTAACTAATTATACATCGTTTGTGAATTTCATTTTTTTTATATAGTTGGTTGACAGTGGGATGCACTACATTTGTACATCGCAAACAATCTTGATTGGATGACGGTATGGATTAAACAATGTCAACAATCTGGTCGTGCATTAACTTGGGAAGGTATGGCTTCATTGGTTAAAGAAGCTCATCGTAATGGAGATTCCAATGTTACACCAAGGGAAATTGATTTAGCATATGGTTTAAGAGATAAACAATTACATATAAATATATTAATTACCCATATTATTTAATTATTTTCAATTATATTGATGTATATATATGTTGATATTTTTTTCTTTACATACATTCGGCTAAGAATAAATATGTTTATCAACTGACGATATTGCAATAATTTTTACATGTTTGACATATTGTAGGTGAAACACCACAAGCCTATGTGGTGCAATGGTCATAAATTTTGAATCAAAAATTTGGATGACACGAAGAAAACTTGTGATTCTAGGATAACTGCAGTCTTTCAAGTGACTAATGTTTCATCTAGAAGTGGCATACATCTAGAAGTCCTAGAAAATCAATACTATGGGATTTTGGATGATATACTTGAGTGTGAATTTAAGTCCTTCAAATTAGTTTTGTTCATCATCCTAGGTACATGCTACGATTGAATGAAAATTATCCTGAGAGAACTATTATTGAACATGATAATGGATTTACCATGGTTAATACAAGGTATTTTGAGTGAGCTGGAAATGAGCCCTATGTTCTTCCAAGCCAATGTGAGCAGGTATTTTACTCAGAGGTTCCAGGTAAACCGGGTTGGTCATATGTTGTTAGACATGATCCAAGAGGAAGTCCGGTAAAGTTCAATGTGGTGGAAGAAGAAGATACCAAAGAACTAGAAGATGATGTAGATGATGATCAGGATCAACAGTTAGTTGATGATGTTCCTGACGAAGATGTTGAAGAGGAGGAACTAGATCATGATGATGTAGGAGTTAATGTTCATGAAGATGATATCCATGTGGATGATGAAATTATCGAAACTAATATCAATGATGATGATGATGATATGACCAATCCTGACAATGTCGAATCTGGATCGAATGATTCAGACAAAGAGTTGGATGAAGAAGAAGATCAATGACATTGAAATGTATGAGTTATGTGATTGTATTATCTATTTGATATTAATTTATTGATAGAATTATATTTGACTTATGTGTTTACATAAATAATTCATGATGTTTTTAATTTTTATGCCATTACATAATTAATTCATGATGTACTTTTTAATGTTTAATTTTAATTCGTGATGTTTTTAATTTTTATGCCATTACATAATTAATTCATGATGTTACAACTATTGTAGCTCTCCTAGAAATTTCCATATGATCATAATGAATAGTGTTTTGGGAAATTTCATGAAAGATGACACATTGATTGTAGTAGTGAAATAATTGCAAAGTCATTTAGATTTTTTAGACCAATCACCCTTCGCAATGTCATTTTTAGGATCATCTCCAATTTGGTTATTAGGACACATAAGGTAGGATTTGATTGGCTTATCTTGGATGAACATTGTGGCTTTGTGTAATGTGAGAAAAAATTGGATGGGGTAGTGGTGCAGGAGCACCTACACCTCATAAAGTGATCATTGTAAAGGTTTTTGATGGTTGAGGATTTAAAATACAAGCTCTTAACATTCCAAAATCTATGTTTTTCTTCAAAATTTCTATATTTTTCCTATTTCTCAGAACTGTACAGTCACATACAACCATATTTTGATGTGAAATGAATTCCATGTCATGAAGATATCTATTAGCTTTGATTTGAATCTGATTTGAGGGCTTAAGGCATTGATTTGAGATAGAAAGGTTCATTTCTTTTCATACAGCCTAGTTACCCTATTTTTGAGGGTTTTGTAGTCCAAACATGATATAAAGTGGCTCTTACACTTTTTGTGATTACTGTAGCTTGTTTAAGAGGCCCCATGGATACTATTGTAATTTTAGGATGCATGAATAGGTAGTAGGATGAGAAATAAAGAAGGTATAGCTTCTGTCCTCAAGAGTTTTGTGAAGAAAAGCATGTGAAATGAGAGGTTCAAGCCTAGGTCTCAACAAAATATGTATGGGTGATCTGATTTTATGAATTTTTACCCATGTAAAGACCTAATGGGTTGTTTCTGAGTTGGTTTTGAGGTCTGGGAGGTTTTGGAAGTAGGATATTCAATAAACCCTCATGATTTTGGTCTAAAACAAGGGTTTTTGGGTTTGGCAAGAATTTGGTCATACAAGTGGAATATATTTGTGGATTTGGAGGTTTGGAGGTTGTTAGCTCTCAAAAACATAGGTAAGAATACCTCAAGAGGTTTCCAATCTCTTGATACATTTTAGGGTAACAAACAAGGCCAAATGATTTGAACCTTCTTCTCTTCAAGTGCTACCAAACCTAGGTGGGTCTACCTTTGTGAACTGAGCAGACTTAAGTGATGTGATTTTGTTTACAACAATCTATTCACAATGGCAATCTTATAGTGAATATATATAATTCTAATAAAGCATATGTGTAATATTAGAATATGTTCAGTTAACAGATGTAAAAAATAAAATGGACAAACAACTTTTCCAATTTAACTATATGTATATATAACTTTAAGTTATTTTTATTTTAACTAAAAGTACTGAAGTTACAACATACAAATTAAATGATATTTATGATTGTAAAATTTATGATTAAATATATCTCTCAGAATCCTTTTTGTCCCAATTTGAAAATAATTCTATATTATATAAACATTTATTTAAATTTTAAGATGAAAATAGCAAGGAAAAATCAAACAAATATCTTTATGAAAGAAGTATATTGGTGTGAAATTAAATATGATTTGCATTCAAATGTAAAACCTACAAAGAATGGAAACAATTATTTCAACACATAAACTATTATGTAGTAGTCAATTAAAATGATCTAAATAGTCTAATAATTTGACCATTAGCATATAGAAATTTCTATAGAGTTGTAGATCTCTTCCATTTCAAAAACACAAAACAATATTAGGTAGATAATCAAACATCTTTCATTTCTACAGTGACTTATTTATCCTAGAGGAACTAGTATATAGTATACAAAGAAAACCAACAAACCCACAACTACCCCTATTTTGAAGGAGTTTAGTTTTCTCCCCTTCCTGATCTCCCTAATATTGTCTAATTATTTTAAAGAGACCAAGGGTCATAACACAACTTTATTCATCCCACTAAATATCTTGGTTAATGAAACTTTACAAAAGCAACAAAACAATTGCTACATTTGGCATTGAAACTAGATTTTGTTTACAAAAATCTATTCACAATGGCAATCTTACAGTGAACAGATATAATCCTAATAAAGTGTATGTGTAATATTAGAATATGTTCAATTAACAAATGTAAAAAATAAAATGGATAAAATAAAAGATGAAAGCATGAGACCAGTGCCTTGTTGGGTGTATGGAGTCTAATGAAGATCTAGAAAAGTGTAATCTATGATGGAAATAATTCAAATTGTTTGGCACATAGATGTTGTTTATAACTTGTATAAATGCGCAAGTAAATGACTAAAAAACTCTACTTGAGATAGAATGAAAATCCTAGTTATGTGATTCTTCTTATTGATCCAATTAATACTCTTCATCTATTGTGATTGACTAGAAGGGTTTAATCTTTACTTGAAGAACCAAATAATCACATCACACAAATACAACAAATGTGCATCAGTAAACTGAATATATGCTTGATACATCAATTTATAATCAAAATGGAGACAACCAGATAACTGTATAATTCCACAAACAACTGATACCAAGATTAAGCCACAAGTTCAAAAATCTTCTTTAACTTCATCAAAATTCATACATGCATTTAAGTCTTTTAAA
The DNA here is from genome assembly GCA_007115665.2 of Sequoiadendron giganteum. Lineage (NCBI taxonomy): Eukaryota > Viridiplantae > Streptophyta > Pinopsida > Cupressales > Cupressaceae > Sequoiadendron > Sequoiadendron giganteum. The sequence continues at coordinate 491,232,349 of CM021106.1, forward strand.
GGAAAGTTTCATTGCAAACTATCTATTGTATCTTTCTCATATCCACCTATATTTGTTTTACATTATGAAACAGATATAAATATATCAAAATTGTGAAATGGTGTGTCCTTTCAAAAATGTATTTTGCTTAACAACAATAACAAACTAGAAATTATGCTCTATTAATCCATAAATAGATGTTTGATAGATAATCTCGATCAACTGGCCGCTCATGTGTATCAACATCCTCCAGTGCATTCCTTATGGATATCTCCATTTTGAGCATCTTCTCATTCTGTTCACATGCCTTGTCCATTGTTAAATCATTTCCTGTGGCTGTCTCCAGAATTGTTTACATTATCATCTCGCATTACTTCATCCATCTTCTAACAACACTGGTACTCCCATTTTGTGACATTGATCATCCCCTGCTCATCACCTTGCAATTCATCATGGAAGTCTTTATTTTTTCTCATAAAATGGTTTGCAGTATCAATAGCTATGTTATCAGGAGCATCCCTTTGGTTTATTTCCTAGAACTTCTCTCAGATCCTACCATCTATCCTCTTATGTTCTTGTAGTGCAATAAAATTGTGTGAATGTGTTCCCCAGAGCTTACTCAACCAATTCATTAAATTGGTCTACCTCTTCCTTATTATTGTAGTGATTGCATCACATTTACCTTGTGAGTACGCATTTGATTCTTCCCACTAGTCTCTTGCATGGAACTTTCACCATGAGTCAATTGCTTTGTGGATCCCAGTGTGATTCCCATCATGTCCTTCAAGTGATCATTTTGTCTGAGTAATCTCTCGTTATTAATCTTATACATTTCTTTTTCCTTGATTAGCTTTTGGATTTGGGCTTTATTTAATTTGGCCACATTAATGCCAATTTTTGTTGTAGCTATTGCATCAACCTTACCAACTTTTAACATCATTACATGTACAAAGTCCTTTTCAGTATCAATTACAATAGATTTCTTGTGTGGAGGATACAAGGCCCATATCATAAGTGATCCCTCATCTGGGTTATACTTAGATCATGCATAAATTTTTGTTACCCCCTCAGGAGTGAGTTTATGTGTGGCATTACTATTCTTCAGAAAACTATCAAAAACCAAAGTAGAGTTTAAATCCAACCCAAAAAAGATCATGACACCTACATCATCTAATATTTTCCTTCCTTTCTTAGGGGTCATGCTCTTCATTTCTTCTCCCACACTTGATTTTAAGTTATTCAACAGTTGTTCCTCATTACTTGGTGTAATATTCTCCACTGATTCCCTTATTGATTTTCCTTTTAATTTACACAAAAAGGTTTTAATTCTAAGGTTTTAATGAATTCATCATCAACCACAAATGATTTATATGTTATCTACCTTGTGTCAATATCTGCACTCTCTTCAACATTTGGTTCATTGGGAACATGATTGTAGTTTTGAGTTCTCAATCCATAAATTTTATCAATTGTACTACTAGGCCTACCATCACCAGATGCCTCTTCATTAGAAGATAATATTTTTGTATCTTGCAATCCCCTGTTATACTCATCAAGAACTTTTTCAACTTCCTCTATTTCCAAATTCCTGATCAATTCGTCATACAGATAGGGTATATGATTGTATCCTCCCAAGTTCATTTTATTTTTGGAAAAATCAATATACCCTTCTAGATCAAACCCTTTTTGCGGTGGACCCTTCTTCATGTTGTATTACAAAAATTTGTTGAGAACCATGTCATATCCATGCCTTGCTAATACAGTGAAATCACCGAAGCATAATGTACTAGGCATAAATGCCTACTTTTCGAAAGAACTTAGATTCATAACATCGTAAAATTCCAATTGCCTAGCAATCTCCAAATATGCAATCCTATCAGGCACCATCTTGGGTAGAATGAAGGGTCCATCTTCAAATCCAAATACTCTTATCATGGTCACATCTTCTAGATAATACCAATCTCCCCAATTGTGGTTGACAGGTCCATTGAAATCCTTAGGCCTTAAAAACCTTTTTATTTCATCGAACAATGAGTATTCACAATGATGATTGTAAAATTTGTACAGTGGTTTCACAAAAAACTCTTCAAAATGTAGATAACAAGAATTAGCAAATCTGCAATCCCAGGTGATAGTCCAGAGTTGTACCGGTAATAAGCTTCCTTCCTTATCAAATTGTACAACCCTCAATTTTTTAGGCCACATCTGTAATTTTTTTCCATAATAAAGTATCATATGCATTAGGATTGAATAAGCATCCAAGTGCAAGATAGGAGCTCCACCTTTTAATGCCATCAATCCTAAATCAAGTACTTTAAAGATGTGTGAAGCATAATAAAAAAACCTTGAATTGTGACATTAGATGTCTGCTGCAATTACCATGGGTACAATTGACATGTACTCAGGGGCCTCCATTCCTAGCACTTGACACACTAAAAAATATGTGTACCTAATGTAGGGTTCAAACAAATCAACATGGAATGGGGGACTATCATTGTCATTCAGTGGAACTGAAACACCATCTTTCTTAGACCTATGTAGTGGCAACCTCCAACCCTTATACAAAGTATCCATCCTCCAAAATTCCTTTTTCAGCTCTTCAAGTACAATTTTTTCACCACACACTCCCTCTAGGTTAAAAACCTCACAGATGGAAACTTCAGATACATGTATAAACAATTTTCCCGATGGATCACAAATAGCTTTACATTTTGGATTATATTAGGCAGCTAGCATCTTCACCAATTCTACATTTACAAATACATTGGGGCAGACTAGTTTCCATAGGTTTAACTTCCAAGGACTGTACATTGGTTCATATCGGTTCCTTTGTTGGTAATGAAAAATAAACAGCTCATATCCCCTAATTGGGGTCCATATGTCTCATATATGCTTGCATTTATCATCTAAATTTTCCACTTCTACCCTAAGTTGTGCAGATCACCTGGCCTTAGGTCCTAAGCCGGGCAATTGATCAATTAAGTCCTGGTTTAACTTCCTCTCACCTACCTTGGTTCCTTCTTTGCTTCATCTTTTTTCTTTTTTCCTCTAGGGTTTTTACTCTCACTCTGTTTCATACCTTTTTCTTTTCCTGAGCCAGTGCTTTCCATTTTATGAATCACAAAACCAGAAATTTAATTGCATGGAACTTACAAGTTTATTTAGAATTCTTTGACCACAAGATCCTTTGGCCCTTCATTTGTTCCTCTACTACTAACTTTGCGAAATTCGCCTTCAATTACTTTTCTCAATTCAAGAAATAATCGACACATTTGGTAGTAATACTGCCACTAATGACCTAGCTTTGAACATGAGCATAGCTAATCTTCGAATTTACCCACTGTCACGTCAAATGTTCTATTGAAAAGACAATTAAAACTTTGCGATCCTTTTATTCAGGCTTGACTAACCTTCATTAAGAATTCTTTTTTGGGGGGAGACATTACATCAATATCACATAATCTATCCATCTGATTCATATAAATGTCACCAAGAGTCACCCCAATGACTATATTGATTTGTTTGTGTCTTCATCGGTAAGACATGGTGTATCACTAAGACATTCAGTAATTTTGCCGATGTTATAAGTCTCCCCAATGATTATTGCTTTGATATCAAGTATGTCACCAAGACTCTTGCCGATGTAATCTTATTGGCATGACATAGTGGGTCAGGAGGACATTTTGAACTCATTCTGATAGCATTTTTCTTGGCGATAGTATGTTTCTTTGTTTTGTCGGCAAGACAAGATGAGTTTTTCGGTGATTATATTTCATCGGCGAGACAAATGCACTTGGGCTGACTCAGGGATCTTACTCTAATGGCGTTGGTCTGGCCAATACAAATCCTTGTGCTTTGATCGGTGAGATAAGATAGGTTTCTTGCCAATGGAACTTCATTGGTGAGACCTATATGCTCGATATGACCTTTTCAGTTCACCCTGATGGAACCTTTCTTGCCGGTGATATGGGTTATTTGAATACTAGATTTTTAAAGTTTTTCATGATATCAAAGGCCAAGAATGATGTGATCATATGTGACTAAGATGAATTATACTCAATTCAGGAAATCGTCAACACATTTGTTAGTAATACTACCATTAATGTCCTAGCTTTGAACACAAGCTTAGTTGATCTTCGAATTTACCCACTATCATATCAAATGTTCTATCGGTAAGACAATTGAAACTTTGGGCAATCATTTTATTTAGGCTTGAATAATGTTCATTAAACATTCTTTTTGTCGAGGAGACATTGCATTGATATCACATAATCTATCCATCTGATTCATATAAATGTCGCTAAGAGTCACCCCGACGACTTTCTTGATCTGTTTGTGTCTTCATCGGCAAGACATAGTGTATCGCTAAGACATTCAGTAATTTTGTCGATGTTATAAGTATCCCCGATGATTATTCCTTCAATCTCAAGTATGTTGACAAGACTCCTACCGATGTAATCATATTGACATGACATAGTGGGTCGGGAGGACATTTTGAACTCATTCCGATAGTGTTTGTCTTTGCAATAGTATGTTTCTTTGTTTTGTCAGAAAGAAAATATGAGTGTTTCGGTGATGATATTTCATCGGCGAGACAAATTCACTCGAGCTGACTTAGGGATCTTACTCCTATGGCATTGTTTTGGCCAATACAACTCCTTGTGCTTTGACCAGTGAGATAAGACATATTTCTTGCCGATGGAACTTCATCGGTGAGACCTATATGCTCGGTATGACCTTTTCATTTCACCCCGATGGAACTTGTCTTGCCGATGATATGGGTTATTTCAATACTAGATTTTGGAGGTTTTTCATGATATCAAATGGTTAAGAATGATGTGATCATATGTGACTATGATGGATTATAACCAAGATAAGGTTTTCTTTAGGGAATCAACAAGTGCAAAATCACTATAAAGGATAGTTTCTTTGTGATGAATGTTCTACTGTGGGCCTCTAGCCTATCCTAGGTCTTTGCAGTATTTTTTTATTCTTTGTTATCAGTTTTTCAATGTTCTATACAATGGCTAAGTTTCTATTTTCAATCTACTTTAAGTTGGTCATTAAAAAGATATATATGGTTTGTTTCCTTATAGAAATAATGCATTTATAACATTCATTTTTTTTTCATTTAAAATAATGGCATTTGGCAATAATAAGAAGGACGTGTGAAGTTTGAAAAGTCATATTTTTAAATTTATTTTTTTGTCTTTTTTGAAACAATTAAATAAGTTTGATGCATAAGAGGATTCAATAAGCTGTTTAAAACAGTAAAATGGTGTCAATGTTTGTGATGAGGAAAAATGAATTGGAGAGTGGTTCAAAACTAGTTACAAGTTTTGAAAGGGATGTTTAAGTTGTACTTTTTAGAGTGATAAGGTTGACATTAAACTTTTGAAATATCTTTAGTTCATATTTTTAAGATAAAGATTCTTTTAAACAAAAAAAATTATTTTAAATTTCATACTTGGAGAACAAAAATGCAAATGCAATAAATGAATAATAGAGAATCATACATGGGAACAAAACACTACCTACAAATGCAAATAAGTTATTGGAATGACATAAAACAGATGATAAAGTCAAATATATTATTGGTCTTTCCCTTTCTAACATTAAATTTTATTATATAGATTTAGATAAATCATTATAGGAAATTTGGGATAATTTCAATAAAATATTTGGAGCAAAAATAGTTAATGTGAAGTTTTCCCTAAAACTTCAACTATTTAGATTCAAAATGAGAGATATAATCACTGTGTCTAATCACATAAGAAATTTGAGATCTCTCATTAGACAATTGGTAGAAGTCAAGGCTCTATTAGATGATGAAGATGCTAAGGATATTTTTTTAAATAGTTTGAAAATACAACAATGTTATTTCTATGCTTAGTCCAATAACTTCTCAAACACAAGAAGATGTGATTTTGGCCTTATTAGGAGAAGAAAAAATAACAATGGAAAAGATTTAAAAGTTGATTCTCAACATGAGAATGTATTATACTCATGAGATAATAATAATTAAAAAATAAAAATGAATGTTATTATTGTAAGAAAAAGGATCAAATAGTGTGGACTTGTATAACTCAAGCCAATGATGTTCTTGAGGGATAACTTAAAGAAAAATCAAATGATGTTAGATTAGCCTATATATATTTGTTTGTTTCAATCAATATGTTTTGTTGTGTGGAATGTAAAACTTAAAGGAGGGTGTTGGAATATTAAGATTAACATTAATAAATTCACCTTACTAACTTGTTTATTTTTGTTATTAAATAATTAGTTATATTCTTATAAGATAGTAGTTCAAATGGGAAGGTATATTTGAAAGGCTTTATAAAAGCCATATTGTAATATATTCCCAAATGAACTGTATGATATTTATTATTTTGAGTGTTTTTATGTGCAGATATAAGTTCTCTTGACTTTTCCAATATATTGTGTATGCTCTATTAGCCATGATTTCATGATTAATTTTCCACTTTCAACACTACTTCTTACTAACTTTTCCATCCAAATTTGGCTCTTAGACTAAATATTTCATATAGGTGCATTTTAATTTTCTTACTATCACCTTTGGCTGAATTTTTAAATTGGTTCAACCATGCAAAAAGTGTGGTTACTTTTAATTATTTCCACTTAAATGTTGGTTACAATTTTCTAATTTTCTTTCCATTTAGCTAGTCACAATTTCATACTAGCATTAGTACTTGAAAATGGCAGTTTACTTCTACTTAAAACTTGTGGTAATTTAATTAATCTCTTGCTACCTTTGATGTTGAATTGGACTAGTTGTGTCATCTAGGATTTGTTCCTCAAATTTTTTTACTTTTTTCAAAAAAAAATTATGATGGTTATACTTATATTACCATGAATGGACATAAATTTGAGGATTTTGGGTGTTTTCATTCAATTTTTCATGTTTTCCCCTTAGCTCCTACTTTATATGTGTTTTTTATGGAAGCCTTTGGATATCTTTTGGCTAATAGTATTTCATGGAACCTTATTAAAGGTGCTACTTTTCCTAACTCTATAGCCCAACTATTCAATGGTCATTTTTCTAATGACTCCTTTCTCACTCTCTTGGAGGACAAACATGACATTATTTAGGATATTCAATGCCTAGATATTTTTTGGAAAGCTTTCAAGTCAAATATATAGTGGTATAAAACTCAATGTTATAGGAAATCCTTCTTAGCCAAGCCCAATTGGTTCAATTCCTATGGATAGAAGGGGGTTGATCATAAGGAAGTGTTGATATTCCTAAGCATCTCTTTTACCTTTTAGGTTTCTCCTTCCTCTTTAAGGAAACATATTATTTCTAGAGTTGAGAAAAATTATCATATTAAATTATGAAGCCCCTTTCTTTGGCAAGGAGATTCCATGTGTGTTCAAAAATTATTTTTGCACACATTTCCATTACTCATCTTGCTAAGAACATGGCAAATCCTCATATTTGAAGATTAAAAAAATCCAAAGGTATATTTTATGGCCTCTCTTTAACTAAGGAAAATGGTTTCACAAAGTATCCTAGGAGTTTTATTATTTCCCTCATGACTATAATAGGCTTGACTTGTTTTATATTCACTACTCTAAATGGTGCCATAATTTTAAATTTAATTAACATACTCTAAAACCTAACGAAACCAGGTTGTAGGTCGTCAAATTGGAGAACTGAAAGGTTAACAGTAGTGTTGAGGAAGAGTTTGGAGGAGTGAAAACAAGGTCAATACCAACACCGAGGAAGAGTTTGGAGTTAAAATAAGGTCAATACCAGCATCGGCGAAGATTTTGGAGGAGTGAAAACAAGGTCAATACCAGCACCAAGGAAGAGTATGGAGGAGTGAAAACAAGGGCAATACCAGCGTCGAAGATGAGGTTGAGGGCACTCAGGGAAAATTGATGACCAAGGGACAATGAGTACTATAAGTTTGGCACCCCCATTCTCTTTAACCTACAATTTTCATGCCTAGTTTCCAAAGATCTTCTCATATATTGGCACCCCCATTCTCTTAAAATGGTATAGATAAGACATAAAAAATAAAATAGCTTAGTCTTTCACATTTTTATTGACCAGCCTTGGTAAAACTCCCATAATCTACCCACATCTTGGTTTTTGGTGGGAACATGTTATTCTTTATTGTATGACCTACCTCAAATCTTATGTCCATAAAGTTGCTAAAAAGATAAAACAATAAGAAAAAATTCGAAGGTACAACTAAAAAAGTGTTATTTCCTTTTGGCCTCATCCATCTCTTATATTTCAACATAGCATGGAATTACGATTACATAACATAAACTCAAACAAATGGAAGTTTATAGGGGCAAAGGATCCCAATTATATGCTAGGCTAAGCTAGATCTAATGAATGGAAATAGAGGCATACAATTCTTCTTTAATACCTCCACCACAAACATATGCAAGGAAAGGTATCCTCCACACACAACCCTTAAAAATTATTAATAGAGGAATATAATATTTGAAGAACTCAAAGTTTATTCTCTCCTACCTTATGCAATTAGTCATTTTATCCTTACAAAAATTTATAGTGATTACTAGAGGCACATAGACCAATTCTTCATAATAGAAGAATTTGATCATACTTTTCCAATGATGGAATTATGAGAAAACCTTAGGTTAAATGAATAATTCCTAGATAAGTTCTTTAAATCATGTCCAGCCATATAAGAAAATACTGTTGCTATGTTTACTTGGATACCATGGAGAAAGGCTCTTTGGGCTCTTTCATCAATCAAGGTATTGTTAAATTTTAACACCTAAAAGTGAGAATGAAGAATCTTTCCTAGGATGGTGGCCAATTATGCTTCTCAACACCTAGATTAAAAAATATTTGTCAATATCATTGCCATCACAATTAAACCTATTGCTTGAGATATAGTCATACAAGTAAACAAATTGGCTTTCTTGATAGTAGATACATTCTAGAAAATTCAATCCTTGCATCAGAGATTGTTCAATGGGCCCAAAAAACTACTCATGATGCCCTTACTATTAAGTTAAAAGTTTGACAAGGCATATAATTGCATCAAATATCCTTTTATTTATAAAATGCTGAAATGGATTTATTTTTAACCCTAAATTATTATCACACATTCAAAATTACAAAATACAAGTTGAATCGAGAACCTTCATTTGAAGGTGATGTCATCATGACCTTTGAATGAAGAACCTTCATTCGAAAATGATGCCATGTCAAGACTTTCAAATGAAGGTATTTTTTATTTTAAATATTTCATGTCCAAAATGATTTATAAAAGGAACCTTTGCATGAAGGACCTTCAAATGAATACCTTAATTCAAAGGTCCTTCATTAGAAGATCCTTCATATGAAGGTTCCTTTAATGTCATCCCATTATAGCTCTTAGAGTTGTTAGAGATATTATTGTTTCGAAGTAGATATTGGACCATCAAACAGTGTCACCATGACTTTATCAAGATATCCATCAAATTTATAAACCCTGACTTAACAACCACAAATTCACAAGAAAATTGCCCTTGTCAGCCCTAGGGCATCAATTCAATGCCAAGTTTCTTGATGTAATAGACCCCTAAATTCAATGAACCTATATCACAACATGATGCACACCAATCCACCGAGTTACAGTTCCAAGACAGTGGGTGGATTGGTGGATGTCATTTCTATTTAGCCCTCAAACCCTTACATAGGCAAAACAAGGTAGTCCTTGTATTTGATTGTTTTATCCCACAAAACAGTGATTGAGCACTTCAAAAAAAATTCAAATGAAATGGAACTCATATATTTATCTACACCAATGATCTCAGAGCATTTCAAGCTTGTACAGATCCATACAACACAAAATAACTCTATAAAAATAGTAAAAACATAGAAAATTGCTTCAAGAACGTGGTATTTGATATGAAATTTTGGTATCAACTCCTCCAAAAATTGCAATGGGATGGGAATACAATATGATAGAAGTGGGATAAGAAATGCATCCTTTGAAGAATCAAACCAATATGAAAAGATGAAAGAAAGTTGTAACCCCTTAAACTAAAAAAGTTTCTTTTAACTTTAAATTTGTTGGGTAGCCAATTCTTTTAAGTTATCAAATCCTACCATCATACATACTCAAAATGTTGTTGTTTCAAATGACTCTGAGCACTAAATTTCACTATTTTAAGATGTTGAAACCTTGTAATAGAGAATTAGAAAATTGATGCAACCACTCATCCTACCTTAAAACATACCAAAAGTCTCCTAGCAATTAGACATAGGAAGATTTAAGATGACTTAAACATTTTTTATTGTCAAAGCATAAACTTTTGATGACTTTACCAGGCCTAGTACACACTCCCTCCCCATTAACCACTTAGACATATGGAAATTAAATGTAAATTTTTTTCTATTTTTAGTCATGTAGGTGTCCAATAAACCACTTGGTGGTGTTTCCCTTCAAGTTTATTTACTTGAATGAAGAGAAAAATTCCTTTGATTATAATTAGAGAATAAATTTGAGGCCTTGGTTGTGTAACCGGTGGACCATAGTCACATTTAACACTTATTACAAAGTTTGGGAGTTAAGACATTAAGTAGATTTGATTTGTGATGGACACATTTGGACGATAGTAACAATAACTTGCAATCTATCAAGACTTGATTACCTTATAACCTATCAAATTCTAGCGATGAAATGATAGATTAATCATAATGTCACCTTGGGATCACATCACCATGAAATAACTTCATCCAGCATCCTTATGAGTACAGGTACCATCAAATAGGTATTTATCAGATCTGTCTTCTCCGAGCAAGAGAAATTCAGTAAGAGAAGAGGAAAGTGAGACATGTAGTAGATCTAAAAGAGGGAGATCAACTAGACGTCAAAAGATTAGAAGAAAATTCCGTAAATGCATGGAATTTTTTCTTGCTGAAGGGGGGTCATGTTCTTATGATGATGAAAGCATAGGCGACATCGAGGTTCCCTTGAGGTACAAACATCTATGGAAACAATGGGTACCCAAGTAACTTCCTCCAATAAACACTAATTTTTGTGTCAACGAGAGGATATATCGCATAGCACCATCGTCATTACTTGGTTTGGGCCTATTTTGCATGGAAGACATAAAGGTTTGTTACAAAAAAGTTACTGAATTGATGGAGTATGTTGGACCTTGGTACAGTTACAAAGATTGGATGCATCTAGTTCGATACACACAAAGTATGCATAGGTATGCACTATCAAAAAATTATATACAGCTAAAAGATAAGGATCAAAATAAAGGACTGGCTAGGTACATTGATGGAAGGCCAAAATAATCAAGGAATATTGTAGGTTTTATAAATAGCACATGACTTGGGTCAACAAATAAACGACCCAATTTCATATTCAAGGTGCGAGAGGGAAACTGTGTATTCGTATGTGCGATAAAATCAATAACTATAAGGGAAGAGTTCCTAATCAATTACAGTTTGAATCGCTTAGATACAAACACAGTTACTATGGGGGTGGTATGTACTATATACCATTTTACCCAACATCCAATTAATGACTCCAATTTACCATTTTATTATTATGTTTTTATTCGTAAGTCTATTGATTTCATTTCGGTAATGTTTTTTATATTTAATTTTTGTCATAGCTAGACATTGATCATACAAGGAAGGCTCCAGCCTAGAGCACAAATCGTGATCCATCTTCAGACACTTCTACCTGATAGGTTTACCTCATTGTAATCATACAAATTAGGTAGGAGGAAAATATTTTATTATTATGCTTTTTTCATGAGTTTACTGGGTTATTTTCAATAATGTTTTTAATATTCTTGTTGTAGTCGACTGATCGAGGAAAGGCACCAATAGTAGAGGAGAGCATCCATATGGAGGTGCAGTCACTATTATGTGATGATGACATCACATTTTCTACAAAACCTATGGATATGATGAGGAAGGCCCAAAAAAATGCAATGAAGAAATCCTTAAGTTGGTATTCATAGTGCCTCAAATAGATGAGATAAGAGAAAGGGTTAAAAATTGTCTAAGAGAGCACAAAACTTGCAAGTAAGTTGTCATGAGATCTTTAATTATAACATAAGTTCATTCATGGTTTTATATTTTGTACTCTTTTATGTCATGAACTAAAATATGTGGTGTTTTTACAGGATTATTTGCATCCTCATCATGTTGTTGGCCATGATCAGGGTACTGCAAGTGTTGCCCAGGAAGTAGGGGTCAGTACAAGTGTTAATCCTAATCTTCCTGTGCATACATCACATCATCTGACCCCATCATCCATGCCTATATTGTCGATTGAAATGTTGGTAACACATACCATGCAGGCATTTGGTAGTGCACCCTCTGGCAGTGAACACATGCCACTACATGTGTCAGGACATGTACTTGGGGATGCATAGGCTACTAGTATTGGTGATGTTTTAGCAAAATTTCCTGGATCTTCTCGTATTACTAGTACGGGAACATTGTCGGTCACATTTGTGGTGACCAAGGATTTCATTCCCATAAAGATAGAGAAGGTCCCAAGTACTTTAAATTTTTTTAATTATTATTATGTATAATCCAATTGAAATCTACTTTTTGATCACTCTTTATAGACTAATGATTCCATGATCATTTTGCAGGAAATGATGTTTTTTATAAACATCTAAGTGATATCACATTGGAGCTCTTTGGTCCCACCATACGTACATGGTAGAATGCCCAAAATCAAGATTTAAAAGATGAGCTCATTAACCATTTAGTTGTGTTGTTCGGTGATAAAACATTCAACTAAACCAAGGTCCTTAAGAAATATGGCACCTATCTAAAGTATGTGAGGGACCAATATAGGTCTCATTTAGAGAAGAATAGAAAGTATGAGCATCCCCCCATGATTCCGAAGAGGGAGTGGAAGGACTTGGTGTCGGATGGAAAGGAGAAGGCTGAAAAGAAAAAAGGAAAGACACCACCAAGCCAAGGAAGGTATCTGATAATATCAACAATCTAATTATATACTGATTACTCTTTATTTTTACATAATCTAAGGTATTTCAAAATTTTCATAGGCTTCCTGACACATCGAAGGAAACAAAGGAAATACTAGAAAAACATAGGAATCACAAAATTGGCTTTGGTAGTTATATGAAATTAGCCTTACAAATTGTAAGTATCAATAAATGAAATATTGCATCCAAATAATAAATTGCAAACAATTTTGGTTTTATCACACCATAGAAGCAAAATTCATCATCTTATGAAAAAATGCAGGGCTCTGATTTCAACAGAGTGCCCACAGAAGAGGACCTAAAGATTGCCTTCTAGTAAGGCTATGGAGCCCTAGCTAAACACCTAAGAGTATTGACTGGGAAAACACAATCTTCCACTACATCCAACATGAAGGTAAATAAACTCAATAGTTTATTTAAAATTGAATACTTGTGCAATCTATTCAATATTAAATTCCACCATAATAATGTGCCTATTTGTTTTAAACAGACAAGCAATGATAATACTGCACATAACATTGGAATGCAGCCTGGTGAGGGTGGAGCACAACTTGCAAATGAAGGCCATGGTGTGCATCATGGTACTGGATGTATTCATGTGCTATACAAAATGCAGTATGGATTAATACAATTAAACATCTTTAATTTCATTTGGTGTATTAATTAATGTAACCTTTCGTGTTTCAAATTTAGAGCATGTAGAGCATGATCAATATATTGAGCATGATCCAGCTAGACAAGATTAGGAACATGATGTGGCCCCCTCAGGTAAAGAGGACCACTCTAATGTTATTTTAAACATATTAAATTGCAATTGGTGTATTAATTAGTGTAACCTTTCGTGTTTCAAATCCAGATCAGGATTTAGAGGGTGTTCAACATGTTGAACATGAGGCTATAAGACAAGATCAGGAACATGATGTGGCCCCTTCAGGTAAAGAGCACCACTCTAATGTTCTTTTAATTAATGAAATACTTGTAACAATAATAATAAAACATATCAATTTAACATTTCTTTGCTATTGCAGCAGACCCCCCCTTGCAGTGGCATCCACATTGTGAGTACATGACTAGGCATACATTAAGATCACGAGCAGAGCTCAAAACAACTGAAGGGGGGATAGATGACTTGGAAAATGATACTCCACTTCAACATTTTTTAGCTGCAAAAAAGAAACAAAAAAAAGGTGATTGTAATCATATTATGACAACCATATTTTTGATAATATGTAAAAATTGAAAAAATGAATGTTATATGTTAATGAATGAATGTTATATGTTATTAATGGATGAATGAATAAATGTGAGTATGTTAATGAATGAATGTTATATGTTATTAATGGATGAATGGATGATTAATGTTATATGATTATGTATGGGGAATTGAGAGTGATGTGAGGGGGGGAGGGGCCAAATGAGCTTCCACCTTCACATGGTTGGCCATGTTAAGTAGAGAATATTAAACTATTCTCGAAACAAAGAGAAGCTCAATAAGGTAATGCACTTTTCAATATAAGAAATGCATCGTTTGAAGCATCAAACCAATATGCAAAGATGAAATAAAGTGCTAAATTTTCACTATGAACATTGTGTTGTGTGTGGATTTGGTTTCAAAGCTCTGTTTCATTTGTTTTTAGTGGTCTCTAAAATTTGACTTTTGTGCATAACAGGTTAGTGGAAAATCTGACAGCTCTAAAGGGTTTAGAGGCTTGATTGAGATAGATACACAGATATCTGGATCTTGTTATTGATGGGAGGCTTCCACTTAACCATGAAGTTTTGTACCATTTGCAGGTATGCAAAAATTTCTCTACTTACATTCATTCAACTTACTATAATATAATATCTAACAAAAATCTCCTTTTCATTATACTTAGATGGATTTTCATGCCCTGTTCCAAAGCACATGTTTTAGAACAAGCAAGAAGGATGCTGGCAAGGGTTAAGGAATTTAGCTTTACACATGCGAATTGCATAGTTTACTTCATTCATCCATCATATTGCCAATGTGTTTCACAATTGTTGGAATCATATCTTATAATTATAGAGCTAGTAAAATTAAAATATGTAAGTTTCAAATATGGCATTACATATCTTTCTATGAATTTTTGAAAGAAAATATCAAAATGGAGAAGTATTAACAAAATAATCTGCATAATTTCTAAGAAATCAGGGAATTTTTTTGTAGTGTTATCTTGACTATGTTTAAGACAAAAGTAACTTATATAGATTGAAGAAGAATATCAATAGTCTAAAATCACTAGTCAACACATCTTAGTAGTATCTCAATTCAAGAGAGCTAGGTCCACTATCCATTAGCTAGCATAAAAAATAAAATCAATTCATAAGATTATTTTGTTCTAATAGGGTTGACTGGTTGCTTGTTTCTTTTTGATTGTCAGGAAGTCATCAATATACACTTGGTTTTCTTGCCTTCTCTTGCCTCGTGTCCAAAGAGTTTCTACAAAAGGCATCAAAGTAACCTTCAAGATTGACAATGACAATGAGTACAAGGTCAGTATAACTTAATGCTAATTGGGTATGATTTTATTTGTTCAAGACCAATTTAGATTCATTTTCTTCTCACACTACTTTTATTTACATTTATGTTTTGCTAATATCCATTTTCCTTTACATTCATATTATTCTATACATATTGTGTTTACAATAATTTTTTCCTTAATTTAATCTAGGGGAGAGGACCCAGTACCTGAGCATGTTTCAATATTTGTGATAGTAGTGGTTTATATAGTGCCCAACCCTAATTATTTTATTCTTCTTACTAATGCAATTAATACTTTCCAGTTACTATGATTGATTATAAGTATTTAATCTTTACTTGATTGTGATAAACTTAGATTTTCAAGCTTGTCTTACAAGTGCTTTTTTAGATGGGTGAGGATTGTTTCTTGTGCTAAAAATATTTTTCTTTGTTAATGCTAAACTTACATAGCTGAATCAAGGGGTAGAGGTTGTCCTCTTCAAATGGAATAAGAAGGAGAGTTAGAAGTGGAAGATCGGTCCCATCTATAAGTTTTGTGTGTAGCTGCATTGTATGGAATTATTTTTCTTGGGTATTACTTAAATTTAAAATTTTGATTGTCTAGTAAAAGTCATTTTTCCATAGAGGGTTTAGAGGCTTTATCTCACAATTTAGATTGCTTGTGTCACTATGCTTTTCTATTCAATATGATATGTATCTCAAGGAGGATATGGATCTGGTTCTTCGTACCATCAACTTAACGAAGAGGAGCCTCAATGTCATGCTATTAGGATTTACTGTGAAGCTAATCCAAAGTTTTTCATTGCTGCTCAAGGCCATATTGTAGTGCTTTCTCTAGGAAGCCCACATGATCCCCATTAGGTATCTTCTTTTTGTAGTCTCTAAATTTCTTAGAAGAAATCAACAACCAATTTGTCTAAATGTGACTCCTTGTTTACACATTAATATCTCTTTTGACAACAATGGATCAAAGTGGATTCATGGGGTCTTAAAGAGAATTCTCTCAAACATGGAGATCAAGAGTGGGACCAGGTAAAACTATTCATAATCATGCTCATATTGTTTTATTGATTGTCTAAGAGCTAAGTATCCACGATACCATTCTGTATTTTTCTATTGAATTTCTAGAGTGATAATTTTGGGTTTGCAATCCTATTTTTTAGTACACTAGCTAAGTATCCAAGATGCACTGCAGGTAATTTTTCTCACCAAATTGCTCATTTTCCACAAAATTAGATTCTAGTGTGTAGTTTAATATTCACTAGTTTGATTTTTCCTTTTTTAGCAAACTTAGAATCTAGTTCATAGGTTGTGCTTGCTGTGCAAATTTGTAAGATGAGTTTTTTGTATTTAGCTGCACAATACTTTCCTTTTTCAATAAAATTTTATGCAATGGAGTTCAGATATTAGGATTAAGTTACTAGTTGCTCTTTGAGTAATAATTTAAAACCTCATTCATTGTCCTTATCAATGTATATGACTATCTTGCAAGCTGTCCTCTTATATTCATGATTTTCTTTCAACTTATCAAAGGATGACTATGTCTTGATTAAAACCTTTGTTTGATGGTTGTCCTTCATATGAATGTCTCAATCTTCTCTTCCATAACTTTATGTTACTTCACTATTCTATCATACCTCTGATTTTTTGAAATAATGTCTTCAACCTCTCTGTAATTCCCATGATGAACATGTGTTACTATGTCAACACTTCCTTGACCATGAGAATGGGAAACAAAGCAATTGAGATTCTATTTAGTAAATCTGTGTACATTTGCAGCAAATTTAGCCTTCAATACCTCATCACCATTACACTCTTGAAGGAACTCTCACAAAATTATACTATCTATCCAGCTTTGAGTCCTACATTGTCCTCTGAATACTGTGCTTTCTACTTTCCATTATCAAAATTTGTCTTTAAAGCTTATTTAAGATTGTTCATTTGGCTTGAATTTGGCCTCCAGACTTGTCTATCATAGTTCTTAGACTATAATTATATATTGATTTCCCTCTTCATGGTAGTTGATTATCTTCAACAAAGTTTCATACCACTGCCTTAGTATAGTCTGTAATTTTGATATGAAGTAAGGGGCATTGTGATATTCATCAAGACTACTGTCAAAACCTTTTCACTATCACTAATGGATCTAATTGTACTCTTGATGGCAGTCATGCAATTGTACTTCACTTGATAGTAACCTTCTTCTCTTGCTTTGATGTCAACACAACATTATACTTTTAAGGGTTACCATCTCTATCCTCAATCCACTATTTAGCTATCATTCCTCTAGCACATGTCCTTATATCTTTCATTGTTGAAGTGATTGTACTTACACCTTGGTATGAATATCTTTTAAAATTTGAGAATACATTATTTATGATAGTAAACCTTCCTATATCATCATAAAGTCTATTCTTCATGTGCTCTATGGTGAATATTTTTTTGTCTTAACATCTATTATTTGTCATTCACTATCCATGACAGTCCCCTTGATCTCATGACTCATCATAGGTTTTATATTTTGCTCCAATTGTTGATCACCAACATAAAATGTGGCCATCATAATATCATTCATAGCCTCCATATTCTAAAATTATTCATTGCTTATTTCTCATACATAGTAACCAAATAATGCAGACCTAGAGCTTGGTTTGCAGATGTATGCAAAAAATGATAAATACCTACCTCTGTAAGCCTAATTAAACACAAAAACTGACATGTTGTTTGATATTTGAAATAGTCATATGACTTTCCTTTTTCTACCTTGTAAACACTTAATCAATGCATACAATAATTTATTGAAATGCAAAGTTGAATGGCCTCTTAACTCTTGACACTAATGTCATTGCATTTGTCAAAAGAGGGTTAATCATATTGTGATCTAAATTTTCATAATGAAGTCTTCCAATCTATCTTTTATATCTGAGCATTGATGACAATCCATCTTGTCTTTTACTACCCCTTTTAAATTCTCATGGTCTTGGCACATCAACTTTCTCCCTTTGATTGACCTGTCCTTATGTCCTGTCATTATCCCTATGGATGCACTTTGGAGCCTCCTACTACTTTTAAATATCGCCCAGAGTCACCCCGATAAGTATTTTGATCCATTTGTATCTTCATCGATAAGATATCATGTATCGCTAGCATATTTTGTAGTTTCCTCGATGTGGTGAGTCTCCCTAATGATTATTCTTTCGATCTAAAGTATGTCACAAAGACTCTTGCCGATGTAATCTTATAGGCGTGACATAGCGGGTTCGGTAGACATTGAAAACTTACACCGATGGTATATGTCTCGCCGATGAAAATTCATCACTGAGATCACAAGCCAGTCCTTTCAATATATCTTCTCAGGAAATTTTGATCGCTATAGTAGTCTTGATCTTTCAGTGATATGCATACATTTGAACAAATAGTTTTTTTTTTTTAAATTGCATTGTTTCGTCAAATTTTTGACGAACCTCCAAAAGTGTCTGATGAAATTTTGACGAACCTCCAAAAGCGTCTGAGAAATTTGAAATACATCTGATGAAACTTTCATCATAATGACTTGCCTATTTCGTTGCTATTTCGATGAACTTCTATCGTTGTTCTTTCGATCTCAACTATGTTGCCAAGACTCCTACTGATGTAATCTTATCGGCATGACATAGCGGGTCGAGCAGACATTTAGAACTTACTCTGATGGTATATGTCTTGCCGATATTCTTCACTCGTGCTTCATCGATGAGACAAGATGAGTATCTTGCCAATGAAACTTCATTGTTGAGACCATAGGCCACTCCTCCCAATATATCTTCTCACACAATTTTGATTGTTTTAACAATCTTGATCTCTCACTGATATTTTCAATATGTCAAAACTTTCGTCGTAATTGTGACGAACTTTTGTTGTTGATCCGATGATTTGGCAAAGGCATGCCACTTGTGTTCTAGCTAGTGTTTGTCGCTAGATTGATGAAATTTCTGTCGAAATCATGATGCACTTGCGTCATGATTTTAACGTTTTAAATTTCGTCAGAATATCGACAAAAATTGAGCAACGAAAATTATTTTGGTGATTTGCTGGTATTTCAACAATATATTGTCAAAATTTCAACAAATTTTCATCAGAAATTGGAGTGAAATACAGTAGTGTCCCTTTTACTATAGTTGAAACTACCTAAAATCTACCCTCTACTTGATGGACTTGCAACATTCTTCATTGGTTCAAATGGGTCTATCGACGACTGGCATCAATGGATTGGTTGCCCCTGATTTGGGTAGAAAACCCCTTAAAGATCATTATCATCTGGTGAAAAGTAGGACAACTCCCTTATGCATCTTTAAGGCCACCCACCTTGCATTTTTTCATTAACTTCCTTAGCACAAGCCTTCTTCTAATGCCATCTTTGTTGATGGGTGCCACGAAGAGAGGTGGGCATAAAATGAATGGTGACAGGAGCTATGTGATTTCCTTGTTTAGCTTTCTCAATGGGTCTCCCCAATGGACCCGCAGTAGGCTTCTTGAATCTTGCATACATGAAGTGTCATAAGTGCTTTCATAGACAAATCAATGAAAACGTTAGTCAAATATTGCAAACTCCTTGTTAAATTCACCCATGCATCATCAAAAGATCATAATATTTACTGTAAATTTCCATTAGTAGTTTACTAGAGGGATTTTAGATGGTGTGGGCCCGAGAGGCTGGACTTCCCTGGCCAGAATGTTGTTTTGAAAGGGCGAATAGGTTAGGGCAATCTAGATGGTTTCTCCTAACTTCAAATTTGGAATTTGAAAAGTTCATATAGGAGAGGGTCCAATTTCAATATGTGGGTCAAAGCTTGTTTCCAGATTGGAAGACATTTGGATCATCATTGGGGCAATTGGAGCCACGAGGAGAGAAAGTTGTCTAGAGTTTGATGTTTGGAACATCCAAGGTGAAATGGAATTCTAGGGGCAGAGTTCTGGGGTTCGGGACCCAGGATGTTGATGGTCAGCAGACAGAAGGTGGATGAAAGGCAGATGGAAGGTGGACGGAAGGCGGACGAAAGGTGGACAACGGGTGGAAGGTCTAGAACCCAGAGGCTAGAAGGACATGACCTAGTGGATGGAAAGAAAATGGCCAATAGAAAGACAACAATCTAGAATCAAAGTTCTTGGATGGCAGTGGAAGGTCTGGAACCCAGAGGCTAGAAGGATGGAAGCCAGCATACGAAAAGAAAACCGCCAACAGAAAGACAACAATCTAGAAGCAAAGTTTTAGATGACGATAAAAGGTCTAGAACCCAGAGGTCAGAAGGACAGAATCCAACAAATGGAAAGAAAATATCCAGCAAAAAGACAACAATCTGGAAGAAAAGTTCCCAATGGCGACGAAAGGTCTGGAATCTAGACACCAGAAGGACAAAAGCCAATGAACGGAAAGAAAAATGCCAGCGAAAAGACAACAATCTAGAAGCAAAGTTCCAGACGGCGATGGAAGGTCCAAAACCCAGAGGACAAAAGGATAGAAGCCAGTAGATGGAAAGCAAACTACCAGTTGAAAGACAACAATCCAAAAGAAAATTTACCAAATGGCAGCGGAGGGTCCGAAACCCAGAGGTCGGAAGGATGGAAAGCAAACCACCAACAAAAAGACAAAAATCCGGAAGAAAAGTTCTGGACAGTGATGGAAAGTCCTAAACCCGAAGGCCAGAAGGATGGAAGCTAATAGATGGAAAGAAAACCACCAACAAAAAGACAACATTCTACAAGGGTGGACCTGCAAAGGTACTTCCATGAAAGTAGAAGACTTAGCGAAACTCAGGTAGGTGAATTTGGTCAGGGGAATTTGATCGTTTGAAGGCACATGACCAATTTAGGCTCCAAGAAAGGGGCATGCAAAATGAGATAGGAGAAAAGCAGCCCATTGGGAGAGAAAAGAGGGGGTCACTGGCCATGATGGGGCATGTGTGCAAAACATGCACAACAAATGGCGACTCGCTGGGAAATGCTCTAGAGTATTTTGATGAAAAACTGGAATCACAAACCCAAAATCTTTGGTTCTAACCTTCACGTTAGGGAAACAAACTAGATGCTCAACCAAAGGATCAAAACCACTAGCCAACCCAACCTTCAATATGCTAAAAATCCAAGTGTGTGCAATTGTGTTAATTCCCATCCTTTAGTTGTTGCAAGAACCTAAGCTCCATCAAGTTAAGCTACATAGTTTATTCTAACTCCAAAAGCATCTGAGACATTGCCTCGCTGCCAGTCAGTCATCCATAGCCTTGATGAGGTTGTCGCTATGATTCTCTTGAACATTGCTCTACTATTAGCCAGACATCCATAGCCCTAGTAGAGTTGCTCAGATACCCCTGAAAAGCTGAATTTCTTTTCTTTTGATTTTCAATATTTTTCTTTATTTCTTTTGTTTCTTTTCTCTTTTCAGTTCTTTTATTTCAACCCGCAAGCAATGAGGCTTGTGCTAAAGTATGAGAATCATAGTGATGTTGGAGAAGAATTTTAGATTTTTCACTTAATTAGACTTCACAAAGGACCTATAGTGACCGTCAGATTCTTAAAATATGTGAGAGATATAAGATTTTAGAATACGTTGGGAATGATATCAACTAAGGACTTATCCTCTTTGAATCAAACACCCAGATCACTTGACACTAACATAAGATCCTCACTATCCACTTTTAAAACTTGATTAGAATTTGACAAAGAAAAAAATAGAACAACCTCAGACAATAAAAGATGGTTTTTGTGTGCACAGATTTGCCTAGCCAAAAGCAAAGGGACCTGAGCAAAGCAACAGCAAAACAAAAGCAAAGTGAACACCAAAACTAACAAAAGTGGGACATCGAAACAAAAAAATGAAGAAAATACTCTCAAGAAAGCAACCTACATCAAACAAACCAACCTAACGAAAGTAGGAAAACAAAGTATTTACAAGAAACCTACACTACTAAAAAATGAGCTATGTACAAAGAGATGTTTACAAAGCACTATGTTCAGGAAAGGTGAACTGACATCAATGCTCATTGGATTTCATAGTGCATGCACAAGAAAATGGGTGATTGTTATCATTCTTAACCATGCAAATTTATCTTTATATTTCAAAAAAATAAATTCAACATTGCAGCACTCAAGCTCTACCCCAACATCATGAAGAATCAGTAATTGAGGAGGCTCATTAAACCCATGATTAATCCATAAACATGTCTGTTTTTCCTCATTCCCATAATCAAAATGATAAGTGCAGCTATGACAATTAATAGGAGCAAGGAACGATAGAACTTGGATTTTTTTGTGCAATTGTGGTAGTGTTTGATAGTCGAGAGCGAGCACTGCATCTTCAATCTTTGCACTGGAAGCTTTAGATGGAGGCACTAGATGGTGCAACACTTTGATCGTTAGGCTTGCAAAAGGCTAGGAGAATGAGGCATCAAACACCTCTTCCACATCTTGCATGGGATCGACAATCCCTATTAGTTGTTCTTCTAGAAAATAGACTTCATCTCGTTGATCTTCTACAAACCAAGTGTCCACTTGACTGGTATCCTCAAAAGGCAGCACACTATCCCACTTCCTTTCCCAAGTGTCATCCTTATTTTTCCAATGTGTAATGTCATAAGAACATGACATGCATGAATCTTTCCTATTGCAACCATTTGAATATGAAGGAGGATCAACAACGATCATGGCAGAAGGACTCCAAGTTGCATCTTGTAGTCGACTGGGTGTTTCATCTCTATTGGTAGCTATCTCAGAACCCCCACCTTTGTCTTCTTCTCTTTCCTATCCATGCATCTCATCATGATGTTCACTCATTTCCCCTTGCTCACTATTGCTATAGATGGAAAAGGAGCCCCTTTCCCAATCTAGAAACTCTAGTGCATCACCATTCAGAGGCTCAAGGAGTATGTCTTCATCGCTACCATCTTCTGGGATGTGCTCTTCCTTAGCATGAGCATACCTCTGTAGTACAACTCCCAATGGAAAGAAGTCATCAATTGATGGCACCTCATCAAGGGGACCAAAATCCACTACGCAATCTCCCTCCAAGGACTTTTCATAAAGACTATCATCCATGGTGCACAAATGCTCTTGAAGACGGAGAAATTCCTGATGACTGGTGGCCAACCTTTTTGTTTGATCTAATTCATCACTCAGAAGCTCAAGATTGTATTATTGTCCTTCTTCTATTGTTGTCCCAACATCCTCTTGAGGACTGCCTTCAACTGATTTTTCACTTGGCTCAAGCTCTTGGTCCTCACATTTTTCCCTTGAAGCAACTATAGGAAGTGGTGTGCCTAGCTGCCTTGCTTGTTCTTTGACTTGCTTGATGGTTTCTTGGCATAGTTCACACGTGAACTCCGAGTGTGATGAATCACGAAGTGCACCAATTCGGTAGTAATAGAAACTCTAAAGCCACTTGGTATTTCAGCTCATACCAATCCTTTTCTAATCTAGAGACAAGCTGGTCATATCTTTCCGCTACTAGGTCCTCATCATCACTTGAAAAACAAGCTTGATGGTAGACAACCGTGGCGAGTGGTTTTTCCCACTCCTCAAAAATTTCATTTTCAGATTCTTGATCATTGTCATTGATGAAGGAGAGGTCTTCTAATCTGATTTCACTTATACTCTCATCATCATTTTCCGTTGTCCCAAGGTTGTCAACCTTTTCCTCTTTCTGATTCTCAACATCTTCATTGGCTTCTCTAGCATGCACTGCTGCAAATTTTGTTAATTCATCTTCAACTACCAAACATTCCTCTTCTTGAGTGGAGGACTGCCTTTCATTGATGGAGGGATAGCCTTATGATTTCTTTCTAGTTGAATTTTCATCCAGACTACTTGCTTCCCGAAGGCACTCTACTCCTTCTTCTTGGTTTTCATTTTCTATGTCTATTGTCCCAGCAACAACTTGTGTCAAATTTATTGGTTCATCTTTACTTTTATGTCCTCCAAATGTTGAAAGCTCTCCTACCTCATGCGATGAATCGCCTTCATTGAGAGTTGATTGCTCCAACTTTTTCAAAATTCCCTTGACACAAGTGATGATGTCTTCACATGATGGAAAAGTGAATTCTAAATGTGGTGCATTGTGGAATCTGCACCAGCTTGACATTAGTACTTCATCCAATCTTCTTTTCTTCCCAAACATTCTTGGATCAACTCTTCAAATTCCTTGGCTTCCATGGTTGTCAACTCCTCCTCCAGGTTTGCAAGGGCCAAAGGCTGATAGATTTCCCAAAAGGGAATTTCTCCCTGCAAGACTCTTTCAATTCTGCTAAAGAAGATTAGACACTCCAATTCATTGTGCCTATGGGTGCCATGAATTGTACATCTATTTTCCAATGCAAATTGTTGCAATGGCCTTCTCAATCTCTTATTTAAATCTGCATGTAGCTGAGTGATGCTGATTTGCACGGGCTGCTCCATTTCAGCTCAACTTTTGTTTGCCTTTTGAATTTTCTGATTTTATTCTTTAGCATTAAAAGAGATCTCCTTATCTCATATTTCTTCTATGATAGTGTTCATTTGAACTTCCAACTTTCAGCTTTGTAGCCAAGAAATGTCATGCCCTCCTTCTAGCGCCAATTTTGTTGATGTGGTTTTTTGCACTTCTCAACACAAGTAATGCATAGGTGCGTCAGCTCTTTTGAAAGACAATCTTCCACAATCAGATTGTAGAACACTATCCCAAGGTCTTTAATGTCGAGTCTTGACAGTGATTGGAATATCTCAGCTGATTTATGTGATTTGCTAGAATCACAAGGTGGTCTTACAGATGAGTCACAAAGTGGGGAAGTTGGATCTGCAAATGGAGTTCTTAAGATGGGAGAGTTGTTCTGTGTTTGTTGCAGGTTCAAATAGTAGTCTTGAAATCCATTTCAACATCATATTTAGCTTTATAATGTGCAATGAACCTTGCCTAAGGTTACCTATTAAAAAAAGAGAAAAATGGCAAAGAAGAGAAGAGGTTCCTGGACCTAAAGCTATGAATGAACAGTGATCATGGAGGCTTCTACAGTAGACAAACTCCCTAAACTAGATTTTTCTTGGCCAAGAGGATCCTACAATTACACAAAACCAGTGCAATCTTCTAAGGAATGTATATTTTCAGTTTTCATACACACATCATGAACATGCAAGTGAACTAAGTTGAGGAAATAAAGTAAAGAAGCTCAGACTAGCTTTACAAAGTGATTCATCATCAACAAATCACACAAAAAGCATGAGCTAGAAATTCATCAAATACCTTAATAGCAAACACAATCATCACTTCCCTTCAAAAAACTAACTACTAAAATAATAGGGGAAGTAGAACCATGCACACATAATGAGCAAGCTCAAAAGGAAACACCCATAAATCATGCAATGTTGCTTTCTATTTCTACAGAATGATTTTACACCAACTCTCCAACCATTTACAAATGAGGGGGAGACCCCTATTTATGGTTTTCCAAAACCCAAATGAATGGCTAGGATTGAATTACATTGTGTGGCCAAGATTTGATTACACTAGGGCTTCACCTAGCCCACAATATTCATCAATTTAAAATACATCTTTTGTCTTTTCCCTATTTTATCTTTTAGTGGCCAGGTGTTGTAGTAGTTTTGTCCTCTTGATGAATTCCCTTTTACTATAGCTGAAACTACCTGAAAGTTGCCCTCTGCTTGATGGACTAGCAATGTTCTTCATTGGATCAAACGGGTCTATCGACGATTGGCATCAATGGATTGGTTGACCCTGATTTGGGTGGACAACCCCTTAAAGATCATTATCATCTAGTGAAAAGTAGGACAACTCCCTTATGCATCTTTAAGGCCACCCCCTTGCATTTTGTCATTAACTTCCTTGGCACAGGCCTTCTTCTAATGCCAGCTCTCTTGATGGGTGCCACAAAGAGAGGTTGGCATAAAATGAATGGTGATAAGAGCTATGTGATTTCCTTGTTCAACTTTCTCAATGGGTCTCCCTAACGGACCTATGGTAGGCTTCTTGAATCCTACATACATGAAGTGTCGTAAGTGTTTTCATACAAAAATCAAGGTGAACGTTAGTCAAATATTGAAAAATCCTTGTTAGATTCACCCATGCATCATCAAAAGATCATAATGTTTAGTGTAAATTGTTATTAGCAATTTACTAGAGGGATTTTGGATGGTTCGGGCCCGAGAGATCGGGCTTCCCTAGATAGATTGTTGTTTTGAAAGGGTGAGCAAGGTAGGGTGACCCGAATGGTTTCTCCTGACTTCAAATTTTGGAATTTGAAAAGTTCATGTAAGAGAGGGTCCAATTTCAATATGTGGGTAAAATCTTGTTTCCAAATTGGGAGACATTTGGATCATCATTGGGGAACCTGGAGCCACAAGGAGGGAAAGTTGTCTAGAGTTTGTTGTTTGGAACAACCAAGGTGAAACAAAAATTTTGGGTGTGGAGTTTCGGGGTTTGGGACACGAGAGGTTGATGGCCGGTGGATAGAAGGTGGACAAAAGGTTGATGGAAGGTGGACGGAAGGTGGACAATGGGTGGAAGGTCGAAAACCTGAAGGCTAGAAGGATGTGAGCCAGCAGATGAAAAGAAAATGGCTAGTAGAAAGACAACAATCTGAGGCAAATTTTCTGGATGGCGGCATAAGGTCTGGAACACGGAGACCAGAAGGACAGAAGCTAGTAGACAAAAGAAGATCACTAGCGGAAAGATAACAATCCTAAAGAAAATTTCTAGACAATGACGAAAGATCCATAACCCAAAGGCCGGAAGGACGGAAGATCCAAAACCTGGAAAGCAAATGACCAATGAAAAGACAACAAATCGGAAGCAAAGTTCTTGGATGGCGACGGAAGGTCCGAAACCAGAGGCCGAAAGGACGAAAGCTAGTGGACAGAAAGAAAACCACCAGCGGAAAGACAACAATCCAGAAGCAAAGTTCTAGATGGCGATGGAAGGTTCGAAACTCAGAGGCTATAAGGATGTAAGCTAGTAGACAAAAAGCAAACCACCAGTGGAAAAACAATAGTCTGGAAGCAAAGGTTTGGATGACGACAAAAGTTCCGAAACCCGGAGGCCGGAAGGATGGAAGCTAGTAGACTAAAATAAAACCACAAGCAAAAAAACAACAATTCAAAAGCAAAGTTCCTAGATAGTGGCGGAAGGTCTGAAATTGAGAGGCTAGAAGTATAAAAGCTAGCGGACGGAAAGCAAACCGCCAGCGGAAAGACAACATTCCGCAAGGGCGAACTCGCAAAGGAACTTCTGTGAAAATAGAAGACTTAGCGAAACTCAGGTAGGTTAATTTGGTGAAGGGAATTTGATCATTTGAAGGCACATGACCAATTTAGGCTCTAGGAAAGGGGAACGCAAAATGAGATAGGAGAAAAGTAGCGCATCGGGAGTGAAAAGAGGGGGTCCCTACCCACGGCGGGGTGTGTGCAAAACATGCACAACAAGAATCACATCCAAAATCAAAGCTTATCAAAGGGATTGGGAAAGGGCTTCCTTTTCACATCAAAGGAGCACCTCTCCCCCTATGGGATGGAGGTTTTCTTAAGTTAGATTAGATTACATGCTTTGTTTGGTTCATTTCAAATTTTTATCATGTTTCCTTGTCTTCTTGATCAAATAATTTCATAGTGAGTGTTTATTTAGTTTTCTAACATGATTAACACTTGTTTTGTGCCTCTTATTAGTTGATTGTAGATTAGACACTCACATTTTCACACTAGAAGGAGGGCTAACAACTTTGTTTTGACAAATTTTGCCTAAAATTTCCATTTTTTGCAAATGCGAGGGAGGAACGTCGTACTTGATAGATTCAAAATCACCTTTTCATACAACACCACATTCACTTGCGTACAGAGTGTCACCTTTTCTTTCAGTTCTTCCTTCAACATTGTGTCACCTTTTCTCATTGTTGTCGAGTCGCTTCTACTACAACGTTGCATTCGCTCATTCTATTTTTTGTCTTAATTCTATTTATGAATGAGTGTTGCCTTTGATATTGTGTTACATATGTACTCTTTACCTTCTGTAGAGTATTGCTTTTTCTTTTACCAAAGTTTCATTTCTATTTTTCAGCATCACATTTGTGTAGTTACAGAGCATCGCCTTTGTTGCCCAACGTCGCCTTTACAAGAAAGAGAGGAAAACTGATTTGGAAACCCAAAATAATTTTTGAATGCTCATTGCAATAGCTTAGGCTTTCAAATTCATTTTATTTCCTATTTTAGGACCAACTAGAGTTATTTTTGGGCTTAAAATTAACAAAAAACTCAAGATTTGTCAAAGTTGATTAAAATTGAACATTAGGAACTTACTAGACTTTGATTTTGGGCTAAAATTGAATAAGGAAAACTCACACTTAAGTTTGGTGCTTAAAATTAATTCACTAGTTCTTTGAAGGCTAAAATGAATAAGTGATTGATTTGTGTGATCTTGTCTTTGGTTCATTTTGAGTGCGTATCCTCTCCCCTTGCACTTCATGCAATCTCGGGTACACAAGAAATACTCTAAGTGTATTCTATGCTTTTATTACCCTTAATAGAGGGCTTACTATGAGACACACCCCACAATGGGAAACTCATAGGTAAGTTCTTACAAGCACATTTACCAATAGGCTATATTAAAGGTTGGGAAATCATGAGAAATTACCTTCTATCCTAGACACCATATACCATAATGCATCTAGTACCATGCCTTAAAAGGAATGGGAATGATAGTAAGAGCCTTATGTGGAAAAGCGGGTGAGTATATAGTTGGGTGTTCTCAATATGTTACTAAGAGCCAAAATTTTGTAGATACCAAAATCCTTAAATACTTTTTGGTGCAAGAATGGTAGTTCTGAAGCCGCTTCACATCTGTACTATTCAATAGTAGAAATGGGAAATCTTTTTGATCTCTAGATTTTAAGGATTTTGAGATTTTATGGTCTCGAGAAGTGTGTGTCATGGAGGGGAGCCAGTGTCGCCAAATCTCTAACTGTTCGCTTTATCTAGTGTTTAGAGAAATCCAAGTGAGGACTCAACAAAGTATGGCCATTTCTATCCTAGGTTTGTACAATCTCTGAGTCAGTTAAAATACATTGCTTGGATCTCAAAATTTGAAACAAACAATCAACAAGTCAACAAAATTTCAAACCCTTTGGAAAGAGAAAATATCCTTGAAAATTCCAAGTATTACTACTTGTCCCTAGGGATTTTATCCTTAGAGGCTTCTAAATATTTGGGCCTATATCTAAATTTTTTCTCTCCAAAGTCAACTTAGGGAAACTATGGCTTTGACCCTTTGATTTTCACATAATGGACCTTGTGGAATGAAAAATATTTCAGAAATAGACATTTAGTTTGAACTTAATCAAGACAAGTGTTGATGTGGTAAAAATAATTCATTTAATCAAGATAAAAGACAATTAAACCCCACCCATGTGCTTGTTCTCGTGACTTCCAAAAAGGTCAAGATCCCAAAGCAAAAGTCTTTATGCAAAAACTTCAAGTTTAGGTGTCACACCCAAAAACTTATCAAGAAGTACATTAGGAAGTGCAACCTAAAGCAATACACTGAGATAAGAAAGAAGGTCACAAAGTTTTATAGACTTATTCCCATCAACAATCTAAATATGTATGCTCAATTTCAACCGATCATTTAAGTCAAAATTTGGTCTCTTGGATTTGAACACTTTGTAAGGAAAAGTATGTTCTTCAATACCTTGGTCTTGTAAGAAAATTCTCTCTAGGTTCATCTAGGATCAAAATCAACACTCTCATCCATCCCAAACATCAATCAAAATTCCATCTTACAAACAAATCTTGGAACATTGGAAAAATCATTCATGCTAGACTTTTTGTAAATCCTTCAATCAAAATCAAAATCACTTTGTTTGGCTAAGTGTGTGTGGATGAATCCTTCTTCACACATTTAGTTAAATTATCACACTTATGGAAAAATTTAGTCCAAGATAACATCTAACATCTTAGGATTTATGAGTCCATTATCCAAATCAAAATCTAAAAAATCCTAAAGTCTAGTATTCCTCCAAGGTCCTCAAGAGTTCAAGCATCCATATCATTCATGCCTCATCATTTACACCACCATCATTTGATCCTTAACATCCTAGAATTTCTTTTTGTACCTAAGGCTTAGACCAACCCTAGGAGTTAGAGGTTTACCTCCTATCCCCAAAGGTTGATCCTTATTTTATGGTCCAAAAAAGATCTCAACACAAGAAGATCATGGAGAAAAACAAAAAAGCATCCACTTCAAGTGATTTGAGCCAAACTGCATCAAAATTCAACCCAAAGGAATCAATCAACCCTCCTTTTAATCCCTCTCAAATACCTCAAGATCCTTAAGAGGGAGGCTGCCAAGTGGAGGATGTCACCAACAATTTCCAAGGGATGACCCAAGACAAAATACTTGAATTAATCCAAAAGCTCGAAACACACGAGATTGTCAACATGGTCATGAGGCTCAATCCGACATAATACATGTTGGTATTAGCAAAGGAAGGGGTTAAAATCCCTTCTGATTTTAATGTAAGCACTATTGTGGAAAAAACTTTAGGGAGTATACCTCAAGCACCATTCATGCCTTCATTCCCAAATGTCATCCAACCCATCATAAAACCAATATGATCTCATTCTCCAAGTCAAGCAATGATCACCAAAGGGAGTTCATTACTCCAAGCTCCTCAAGCACATCTACTTGTCAATAACCAAAACTTGGAGGAAACACGATCTTTTGGTATGCTTAGCACATCCCGCAAGACCCAAAACATCCATATGTGCCACTCATTTTCCATGATATGAACAACCCCTCCACCTTTTTCGTGACATCAACATACCCTCCTACACAAAGTTTCCTCCCCATGATATCATAAGGACAAGTGGATTTTTTACGCAAGTGGGAACTTTTGATGCATCATCCTCACTTTTGCAAGGGAACACACCACCAATCTTCCCATCATTCCAACTATTTTCATCATCATCCACACCTAATCAAGGTATGGGGAAAATCCTTCCATACAACACACCAATCCAAAATCAAACAAATCAAATCAATCAAAACATAAGTCAAATCAACAAATCCATTATACCAAATGCTCTAGCCATGCCATCGATATCACAACACCAAGTGGCACCAATCCAACCAATCATCATACCATCTACAACAACCCAAAAATCTCAAAATATAGTCTCACAAGGACTAAGCATATCAACTATCAATATGGACCCACCATCTACCACTCAACCCCTCGTCATCACTCAAACACCACAACAACCACCTCAATAGAATCTTATCACCTAATCTCACACCATTCCACCAAATCCTCTACCTCCACCACCAAATCC
Source organism: Sequoiadendron giganteum (assembly GCA_007115665.2). NCBI lineage: Eukaryota > Viridiplantae > Streptophyta > Pinopsida > Cupressales > Cupressaceae > Sequoiadendron > Sequoiadendron giganteum. The sequence continues at coordinate 491,264,144 of CM021106.1, forward strand.
AAACATATCAAATCAATACAACATCACATTGCAAGTAACCCAACAAGCATACCAAAAAGAACTTCAACAATTCCAAGCTCAAAAAGTTGCATAACAAGCCGCACAAGCCACACAAGCCACACAAGCTACACAAGCTGCTCAACAAGTTGCACAAGCTACACAAGATGCTCAACAAGCTCAAGCTCAAGCACAAGATCAATACCAAGCACAATAAGCATAAGCGCAAGCTTTGGCCTGTTAGAAAACCTTGTAGAAATACACACAACAACAAGCATTGATAGTGCAACAGCATCAAACCACGTAACAAAAATCCCAACAACAGACATTATTGTCCCAAAAACAACAACAATAGTAGCAAGACAAACAACAAGAATTGTTGGCACAACAACAACAATAGGCATATATAAAAGTGTTTATCTCGCAACAAATTTTTCAACAACCTCTCACAAACACACAAACCATCCCACCCGTTAGCCGAGCAACTAGGCCAACATATCAAAACACATTCATCCCACCACCCAATCCACAAACTATTTTTTCACACAAGTTAAGTTGCTCTCATAGCAAAAACTATACATACAATCAGGAAAGACAAACAAATCACAAGGGAATTTTCTCCCCTATCCATTTGGTAAAAGCATTGCAATGGTTCCATTTCCACCAGGCTTTGAAATAATGAAGTTCGATAAATACCGAGGGACTGTAAATCTTGAAGATCACATTAGGGAATTCCATGTACACTATATGGAGGTTGCACATGATGATTCTTATTTAATTCAACTCTTCCATTAGATCATAGATGGTCCAACAATGGAATGGTTCTCTTGCCTTCCCCCAAGGATTAAAAAGTTTCAAGAAATTGTGGAAAAATTCATTGAAAATTATTCATTTAAATTGGGTATAGAGGTGAGCTTGGAAGAATTGTCTAACCTAAAACAAGCCAAGGGAGAAAAATTTTCAACCTTCTTATGATGATGGTGATCCAAGGCCAACAAGAGAAAATGGTCTATGCTAGAAGAACAACAAATCAGGACTATCATCTCAAACCTTGAAGGGACCTTGTCGTTTCATTTGAAAATGTAATGCATAACCACATATGACCAATTGATTCCCAAAATGCTCAACATCAAAAGAGCCCTTATAACACAAGGGGGTACACCCACATACCAAGACAATCGAGCATAAACAAGTTACAAAAACAAGCCTCGTACATGGGCTAAGAACAAGAACATCACCAATGATGGTGTCGTTGATGCAAAATTTGTTATCAGTGCTCCAAGGCCAAATGTGCAACAAAAAACATACCAACAACCACAAAACAACATCCAAAATACTCTGCAAAACAACACATCACAACAACAACCCAAAAATCAAACTATCAACAACCTAAATGTTCAAGGGGGCCCACTTGCAAAGAATAGATATCCCCCTAAACAAAAACACACACCCCTTGGGGAACCAATCGAATCAGTCATGCAACAGTTGGTATAGTAAAATCTCATCAAAATCCATGTTTATGAAAATTACAAAGAGCCTCAAGTTAAACCACCATGGTATAATGAGAAGCACCTTTGTGACTTTCACAAAATAAAGGAACACACAACAACCAGCTGCATGCGACTTAAAAACCAAATCTAGGATCTCATAGATGATAAGACCATAACCATTAAACAATCTGTCAAGAATTAGGATCTTAAAATATACATGAATCCAATGCAAGATCATAATAAAGGAAATAACAATGGTAAAGGCAAAAATTACTACAATGTGAATAATATTTATGACCATGTTGCATGCTTGGATAAGTGGGTAACCATTGTCAATATCAAATGATCTAGAGCCAAGTGTGGATTCACCACACATGGCAGAAAAATTACCATCCAAGGCACCCACTGCAAATCCAAAATCCATCCCTAATGGTTAAAATGTCCTACACCAACTGAAAAATACCACCACCCAGATCTCCATCATGGAGTTGCTAAAAATATTTCCCACACATAGGGATATCCTAGAGAAAGCATTGGTCACATCCTTCATCCCCATGGACCTTGATGCAAAAAAATTTCAAGCTATGGTCAGAAAAATCACTACACCACATCTTCTCACTTTCTCCGAACATGATCTCCCAACCTAGCCTTCTCATAATCATGCACTCCATCTTGAAGTCCTAGTACACAAGAACAAAGTCAAAAGAGTCTTGGTGGCTAGAGGTATAGGTCTAAATATTTATACCTTGAAGCTAGTAAAGAATTTGGGATTCTCAGAAGATGTCATTCAAAAGGGAAAAATTATCACAATCAAAGCCTTTGATGATCAAGAACGGGTGTCCCAAGGCACCATTCAACTCCCCATTCAAGTGGGACTAACAATCTTAGAGACCACTTGCCAGGTTCTTGACCTTGAACTCCCCTATAATATTCTCTTGGGGTGCCCATGGATCCATAGGATGTAGGTTGTTGCATCCACATTCCATCAATGTGTCAAATTTCCCTATAAAAACCAATAAGTCACAATCCATGGTGATCCTAAGCCTTTTTATTATTGTAAAAATCTAGAGGCCAAGTATATAAGATCCCCCAAGTCTCAAAAAATGATGAGGGACCCACATCTCCTTATATTAACCCATCCACCTTAGCCTCCACTTCTAAGACAAAGACACCCTCCATTCCGGACATCCCCAATGTTAAGTTTATTATCCAAGATAATGGATGTGGAGACTATAAAATGAAAAAGAGTGCCTTTGTGGTAGGAGAGTTACCTCCATCTCCTAGATCCCATGGAAAACCACAACCAATTGACCTAACATCTCATACATTCAAAGCAACACCGTCCACCTTTAAAAAGTGGGGAGACCTAAGAAAAGAGATGGTGGATGAGAAATATGTATCAAGCTTATTATATCAAGATGAAAGGCCCTTGCCAAATCCACCCATGGATGAAAGCATCAAAGGGTTTCAGCTAATGCTTTGCATGGGCTACAACAAAAATGGAAAGCTTAGGAAAAATGGTAATGGTTAGTTTGAACCTATCATTATTCAGAAGAATCTTAAGAATCTTGGCCTTGGATGTACCCCTCAAAAGATAACCATACTTGGAAAAGGTACTAAGGTTAAAATAGTCAAAGCTCCTCCTCAGTTACCGATATCCACTGGTCTTCCCCTAGACAACTATACATTCGATATAACTGACGTATGTGATGAAGATCCCATCTCTGACATGCCCATGCTATTTGAGGACTCTTCCCTTTTTATGATCACAACCATTTATTTTTACTCAAGTAACCAAACCACCAAACTAAAGATTTTTAACCCTTAACTAATAGATTGTGACCAACAAGGACCACCAATCTTAGACACATTCGAAAAATGATGAGTCTCTCTCAGAATTCATTAGACTCAGGGATACTCTACCATGTGGAGATCACAAATAAGGATTTGATATTGAGCTGGACACACATGCATACTATGGGGAAACAATTGAATCTCTCAGTCACAAATAGAAAATCTAAGAATAACATGTAGATCTTTAAGTGAAAACAACATTATGGCACTTTCTAATCCAAAAATAGTAAAAAGAAAAGAAGTATCTAATGGTGAAAACATCTCTGAGGTGCCAAAGGATGAGGGAATCAATATTCCCCTTAGTCCCATCCATCAAGAAAAATGCAACCCAGTCAATCAAGGAACTGAAGAGACACCACACATCACTTTCTATGTATAATCACTTCTGACCATGGAACAAGAAATTTTGGCTGCATTTCTAAAAGAAAGGAAAGTAAATTTTGTCTGGACCTATGCTGACATGCCAGGTCTTGATCTAGAGGTGGTGGTCCATAATCTAGCAGTCCATCTAGAGGCAAAACCAATAAGATAGAAGTTAAGAAAGATGCATCCACAAATCACATTATTGGTCAAACTTGAGCTACAGAAATTTCTTGATGCTAGTTTCATATAACCCATTGATTATTATGAATGGGTTTCCAACCTTGTACATATTTCTAAGCCCACTAGTGGAATCCAAATTTGCACCGACTTCAGGGACCTGAACAAAGCATTCCCTAAGGATGATTTCCCTCTTCTCAACATAGACATGATTGTAGATTTAACAACATGACACAAAATGCTATCACTAATGGATGGGTTTTTAGGGTATAATCAAATTTTGATAGCAAAGGATGATCAACATAAGCCAAACTTTACCTATCCATGGGGCACTTATTATTGGATCATGATGTCTTTTGGGTTGAAGACTACGTGGATGATATACTAGCCAAATCAAGAAAGCATCAAGACCACATAGCAACACTAGGCTCTATCTTTGACAGATTGGAAGAATACAAGGTAAGGCTAAATCCTAAGAAATGTGTATTTGGTGTCACATCAGGAAAACTCCTAGGATATATTATATCAATGAGAGGAATCAGGATAGACCCTGCAAAGGTCAAAGCAATCCTTGAAATGGAGGCACCATAGACATTGAAGAAGTTAAGGGGCTTGCAGGGAAGACTCCAATTGATTCACGGATTCATAGCATAGTTAGCAGACAAAGCTATCCCATATTATCATCTACTCCATAAGGGGGTAGCATACAAGTAGGATGAGAAATATGATTAGACATTCAATAAAATCAAAGAATACTTACTGACATCGCCAGTCCTCATGCCATTGATCTTGTATATATTAGCAACAATGACAACTCTTGGTGATCTTCTAGCATAGCATGATGAAACAGGAAAAGAGAGAGGCATTTACTATATCAATAGAGCCTTGGTGGGGCATGAGCTAAACTACACTTTCATTGAGAAAGCTTGCCTTGCAGTATTATTTGCCTCACAAAAAATTAGACACTATATGCTTGCTCATTGCCAAAATAGACCCTCTCAAATATCTACTCTCTAAAGAAACTCTCAAAGGACGAATGGGAAAATGGGTCATGATCTTGACAGAATATGATATTGAGTATGTGGAGCAGATGGAATCAAAGGACAGAAAATCATAGATCAACTAGTCAAGGCACCTATATATTCAGAGAATCCATTGATATCAGAATTTCTAGATGAATCTATTTTCAATCTCAGTGTAGTAGATCATTGGAAGGTGTACTTTGATGGGTCATATACTCAGCATGGGTTAGGATCCAAAGTCTTCTTTATCACAACACAAGGAGATTGCATCTAAAAATCATATAGGCTATCTTTCGCTTGCACCAACAAAATTGCTGAGTACGAGGCCCTTGTAATAGGAATTTGGATTCCAATACAGTGGAAAATCATGGAACTTAAGGTTTATGGAGACTCACAACTAATTATCAACCAAGTCAATGATGAATACCAAACAAAGGATGAAAAACTTACCCCATACAAGAAACTAGTGGAGGATCTCTAGGAATTATTCATCGATATCACATTTGACCAGATACCGAGGGTAAACAATAGAGCAATGAATGCCATGGCTACAATCGGATCATTATTGGATATCCCACACAACGTCCCTAAACATGAATTCCTAGTAGAGCAACTTTTCATACCAACCTTCGAGGTACCATATTTTGATTTCGTGTGTGAAATCATTAGTCCCAGTGATCCTTGGTACCATGACATATACACCTACCTAAAAATAAGAATCCTCCCCATCGACACCACCCCAAACCTCAAAAGAACCTTTATCAAGAAGTCATCTCATTTTTTTTTATCTTAGGTGACACCCTATACCATAGAATTATCGAAGGAACCCTTTTGAGATGCCTTAACCCTGAAGAAGCTTTGACTACTTTAATCAAGGTACATAATGGTATTTGTGGTTTGTATTCTAGTGGTATGACCTTGTCTAAGAAACTACTGAGGACTGGGTATTACTGGCCTACCATGGAGAAGGAAGCTCATGAATATGTTCGAAGATTTTTATAATTTCAATAGCATGGGGACCTCATCGATGCACCAACTTGGGAGCTCCAACTGATTATAACACCTTAGCCCTTTTCATAATGGGGGCTCAATCTCATCAGAAAAATCTCACCCACCTCATCCAATGGACAAAATTTCATTATCACCACAACAAAGTACTTCATGAAGTGGGTAGAGGCCATCCCCATGACCTATATCACTAGGAAGTAGATTGCCAAGTTCATCTTGAACTACCTTATCTATCATTATGGTGTTGCTCAAGCTCTTATATCAGATAATGGAACACCTTTCAAAAAATAGGATGTCCATGAGCTATGCCAAAAATTCAATATCCAACATCACTTTTCCACCCCATACTACCCCCAGGGTAATGACCAAGCTGAGGCTATGAATAAAACCATCTTGAAAATCATAAAGAAAATAGTCAATGAAGTTGGTCATGACTAGCACCTATAGCTAAATCCTGACTTATGGGCCTACCAAATGAGTATCCACATGCCTATAGGTGCAACCCCTTTCTCCATAGTCTATGATTTAGAAGCCATCCTTTCCATTGAGATCGAGCTCCCATCCTTAAGGATATCATTGTAGAATCTCATTACTGATGAAGAATACCAAGTGTCACAGTTGAACGAGCTAGAACTACTGGATGAGCGACACATGGATGCTTTGAACCACCTATAGGTCTATCAGAAACATCTCAAAAGGAGATATAATAAGAAGATCAAGAGTCGGTCATTTCAAGTAGGAGAGCTTGTGTAGAAAGAGAATAAAAAAAATGTGCCTAATCCAAACAATAAAGGTAAGTTCGAACCCAACTAGTTGGGACCCTTCATCATCACGGCAAGCTACAAGTCAGGAGCATATCAGTTATCCACACTTGAAGTTGAATCTCTATAGGAGCCTATCAACAACTCCCATCTCAAAAAAATTTATGCCTAAGCTTGCAAGGTATAAATCCAAAAAATCAAAAAATATAAAATTCCAAAAGAAAAAAAGATAAAATGATTGAAAACAGTAAAGACAAAAATCATCCTCTAGTGAAAACCACTTCGGTGGCACTTTGGGCAAGTACCTTGGTGAAAACCTTGAAAACAAGCACCTTGTGTAAATAAGCACTTTCCATCCAACATTAATTCTTCAGCTTTTTCTACATCACCTAGCATTGCTTTCCATCACATTCACCCATTGCATTCCATTGATCCCTCCATTACCCATCCACGTTTGTGTCATAGCTTGATCCTATGTCGGTATCATGTTTCCTCTTAGTACTACTTGGCACATTCCTAAGGTCAATTTGTCCTACCTATATCGAGGTAGTTTATCGCATCATGTTGGGGGCATGTTCTTATGCCTACATTGGATCGGATTTGTGTATACTCTTGAAATCTTCCTAAAATCCAAAACATACAAAAACATTCATAAAATCAGAAAACCCAAAAATATCCAAAACATATCAAAATCCAAAAACATGTAAAAAATAGAGTCATCATTTCAAACTATGAGGCTTCAACCTATATAACTTAGGCAAGGATAATCTTTGATCAACTCTTGAGGCCCCTAGGATAGGTCCTTTAGGTGTCTATCATAATAAATTGGCAATCCATTTGTTCATATCTCATCAATAAATGAGTTTGTATCTGTCAAACTACATGGTCTCTGCATGTATAACATAGGCAAGGCTAATCTTTGATTAACCCTCGAGGCCCCTAGGATAGGTCTTTAGGTTAGGTTCTTGGTCAAAAACTCAGAAAACACCAAAACATTGGAAAATTTGAAAATAAAAACATTTGTAAAACACCTCAAAAATCCCAAAACAGCCTCAAAACATTTCAAAAATACCAAAAAAATTCAAAAAAACCAAAACCATCCATCTCATTTCAACATTCACCCACAATAAACATCCACTCACAATAAATAAATCATTACCTTCAACCTTTGGCAAGACAATCGGAAACAAGTATAGCAAATTGAAAGTGAAAGCTCAAAACGTCAAGGTCTTAAGTCTAGGTCAGTAAGTAAACAAGCTGGTCAACTCTTGGTATCAATAGCCTATTATCCAGTAAGTCTCAAAATCACCTGATAACATCTTGTCTTAAGATGCATCCTTCCTATAATGGACATCACCATCAAGCATCAATGTAGTTTATTCTTGGTTAGAGGTATGAAGAACATTAGCTTGTTTGTTTACTTGATCTATTCTTTTTTATTTATCTTATTGTGCTCATTCCAATGATCTCTCGATGATGTCTAATTAAAACAATTTAGAGAGAAATTAATGGGGCATTGATCATTATCTTTTGTCTATTGTGCTTGTTGGATATTCTTATAATATAACCTTGGTCATTCAAACTATGTTTTGTTTGTAGGAAGGGTGTTTAGGTGTCTTGTTGACTATTGTATTGTTAGGTTTTTCCTTTGTGTGTTTTTGGTCTGAGATGTTTGAAATATCTGAAATACGTCCTAATAAAGTTTCATATGTCGGGTGTGAACAAGGATACTCCTATCTGGTTTTCGATTCAAATTCCATCTCACTAGGTACAACGCCATCTTAGTTTTATATACCTTGAAGCATCATATCTATGTGTGTAATAAAAAATAAGGAAAGTAAGCCCTTTATGTCCCCAATCCCTGATAAGCAAAAAAATCATCATCACTCGTCATTAATCTAATAAAGTCTTAATGCTTTGTAGGTTTGTTGGACTCCTACATCATCTCAAAATCAAGGGTTGATCCATCTTTCTTCTATCTTCTCCATATACTAATACTAACATGGTATCATGACATTCAAAATAAAAATCCATTTGCATCCATCTTGCATCCACAAATCATCAGCATAATGCATATCATACATAGAATTATCAATAAGATGTTTAGCATAATATAGATTTGTTATTCTAAGCATCTCATAAATAACACATATGCATTTTCATCCATCACATAATGATACAAGAATTTTAGAAATTATCACATCATGCATCATCATATCACATATAGAAAATATACTGAAAAACGAAATAAACATGTAGTATTACATTACATCCACCTCACATGCATTATCATCAGCATAATATAGATTTGTTATTCTAAGCATCTCATGGCATCATAATCATACATCAATAATATCGCATGTATCCATATAGATCCATCATACATAGGCATTCATATCATCATATCACATCACATAATAAAGCATAAAGCATCACATAATAATCATTAATGCATCCATCTATAGCATACGCATCCATAACACCTAAAGTAACATAAAATCACATCGCAACCATCTCATATATGTCAAAAAAGTTGAATGTCATGGTACATCAGAATTAGATATATAGTGTCATCATCAAATCTACAAGAGGCTATTCAAAACTCAGCCAATGAATTTATACACATCATAAATCAAGTTGTACAGTAAAAAAATGTGTTTAGTGCACCATCAGTACCCTGAGCTACCCTTGCTTTGTCTATCACCATGATGGCTATTGTGGCTTTGGTGATGTGACCCTAATGGTTTTCCTGATGACCCTACCCGAGGGGTCCTGTTGGGAGCAACTTGGCTGATATGGGAGAAATCTAGCTCTTGTTGATCCTATGCCACTTCTCTGTAATAAAATTTCTTGTAATAAGATGCCTCTTGCATCGCATGTCCATACATCTCCACAGGGACTATGGCCTACCCCTATGCCTACTGTGTTGTAGCCTCTAGTTGTTGCCTTTGTCCTATCTTCTGTGCCAATCCAAGGTCAACATCCTTCCTCATCTAGCACTCTTGCACCACCTCCTATCATGGCTGATCCCTCTCTTGGGTTAGGGTCAAAATCAGTGCTTGTGCGTACTACAACTACTTTTTCAAGACCTATATATGTGCCTACAATGCTACTATCTATCTATCCTGAGCATTGGGACTTGGTTGTGCCTAATGTGGGTGTTGTTGTGGCTACTGTTGGGCCTATTGCTATGGTGGCCTCTAACCAATAGGTGGCACTAATGGTGGAACCTTTCCATCATGTCCTACATACCCACCACCTTGTCCATCCTATGGTTGATGACTTGGCTACTATGGGACTTGCCAAATCTGAGGTCCTCTATCTCGTCCTCTACCTACCACCAGCAATTTCAATCTAATTAGAGCATGGTCCTACCATTATGCATCATATTCCTGTGTAGTACCTACATATGCAAGAACATCAAAGTACACCCAAGGCTATATCCCTAACTATTTGAAGTCATCAATGACTACCTGAGGTTGGATCCTCTATCTCTAGGCTATCTCTCTTGATCTCTGTGCAAAGATGGCTTTGTGTGCAGCATTAGGTGCATCATGCAACTCTCTAAACTGGTGAGAAACCATATCAAGAAGGTATCACTCTATCATATGGTGCTCATGACCCTACATATATCTATTCTGGTGGTAGTAAAATAACTACTCATCATCGTCATGCCATATATAGGCATCAAGCCAGGGTCTCCATCAAAACACAATCATCTCATCAATAACCCACCTCTAGTGTGGGATGCTTGTAATACTTGTATAATGGATAGTGGTCATACCCTTGTACTTGTAAACCATAGGATCATTGTGGTATGTCTGAATATCTGCTATAGTCAGCCTCAAGATGACTATGTGCTCATATGCCCAAACATGCAAAAGTGTAACTCCTGCTCCAATGCTACAGGCCCCACAGTACACACCCTGGTGCATATCATGATAGAATGAGGCTAGGACAACTGGACCCCAGGTGTAGATAGTCATCTCCTCCATCATCTGAGACCAAACAATGCCCCATCCAATGATGTAGCCTTTGGCTTGATGATCAGGAACAAGGACTCCCAAGATCAATCCACTAACAAAAATGGTCAAATAAGGGGAAATCCCCTCATATCGAGCAAGGTTGATCTGACCACTATCTATATTGTACTCATCGACACCAAAAAATTGAAAGATAGAATCACCACCAGCCTTGACATCATATATGATCTGATCAACGTGTATGGGGATCCACAAAATCCACCATACGCCCTCCAAAGTCACAGTAGCCTCTCTGGTCGGAAGATGGAATGATGAAGTCTCACTCAACCATCTCTCCCCCAAAGTTGTCATCATGGCTAGATGTGTCCACACCCTAGGCATCTGGGCAACATGTCTAAATCCAATCGCCCCCAGGAAAAATAGTGCCTCATCTAATATATGCCTTGCTCGATGCAAAATCCATCCTTTGTGCTCCTTTGAGTTGAGCACTCAAAGGACCTCCTACATCCAAAATGTTCAAGACATTAAAATTCACCAGCCTGGCATACTTCAAAAATTAAAAAATCCTTCTAAAGAAAAAACAAGTCGACTTTTGCAAAGGTGACACTCTGTCATTTTGCAAAAGCGATGCTACATGGCAAAGGCGACTCAGTATTTTCAAGCGACACTAGAGTCTTCTAAGGCCGTGCGATGCCATCTTGCAAAAGCGAGTTAGAATTTTTTATGCAACTTTGGGACCCTACTGTACTGTTTGTCGCTATACTACAAAAGCAAGTCGGCATGGACAAAATTGATGCCGACCGTAACAAATGCAATGCCCTAGGGGATCACTTTTGATTGACCTATTTGGACCCTAATAAATACATCAAAAACATGAAAAATGAGAAAAGTTTAGAAAATCGTACCAGGGGTCCTACATCTTGAGGCCACTAGAACTCATGAGCTTGATCCATCCGATGTCTAGGGAGCACATGAGCCACCATTTTTTCAATACCTCAAAGCAAAAAATCAAGGTTTCTAGAAGGTTGGGTGTGCAAATGATTTGAAAATGACCCCTCTAACCCTATTTAGGCAAAAAAAAATTAGGTTTTTTGGAGAAATGTTTAGGGTTTTTGGGCTCTTTAATCTGTTTTAAGCTAGCCAAACCCTGTTTTGACCCATTCTTGTCATCGTGAGCCTGTTTTCGCATCCCATGGGCTATTTTTTGTACCTAAAACCTTGTTGAACTTTTTTCATGAGCTCGACCTAATTTTGCAATTTTTGCCCGATCTCTCAAGGGGGTAGTGTAGCAATGTAATTTCTTCCACTGAGGCAGCAGCGGAGCATCCGAAAAATTAAAAAAAAATTGAATTTTGATCATGGCAAGATTATTCTTTGAACCAGTGCAGCAAGTACCTCACTTCAAAGAGGGGAAAAATGTAGACACTTAAAAAGTCTTGATTGATACTATGCATTTAATTATGATAAATTAACACCATTTCTTCTGAAATCACTTTGAATTAACCAATTAATTAAATAATCAACATTATTTAGTTAAATTCAATAATTTTAGCTATTAATCAAATAATTAAATTTATTGATTAATTCACCCTTCTTCTAACTAATATTCATCATATTTAATTAAATCAAATCATTTAATTAAATCTCCCAAAGTCTTCTCATTTGATTAAATAAATCAAATCAAATGTCACAATCATCTTATCCATTCCAAATTAATTCTAGATTAATTAATCCTAAATCACTTTCTAATCAACATTAATAAATCCTCCAGCTTTTAACTCCTCAAGAGTTAAATCAAACCATGGTCAACTAACAAGGTTGCACATGAAATTAATTTCTTTTAATTATCTAATTCCCCTATTTATCCTCACAATGGCATATACTAAGGAATATTCCTCTCAACCACCCTCTATTCAATTTCCCTCCAAAGATTTCAAAAATCTCTTACATTCTCAATAACTCCTCTTACATTTTCCATAACTCCTCAACCACATTCATTAATTCTTCTTACAACCTTTCAAATCCTCTTACATCCTCATTTATTCCTCTTACAACCCCCATTCCTCAACACATTTCCCAAAATGTGCCCCACCTTCCTCCAATAGAATTGTGACACTTGGCACATTCTCATTAGCTCTCATTTTATCCCACATTCACCAATTTCTCTCATTCTTCAACCCTTAAGTTCTATAAATAGAAGCATTCTCTTCACAATATGGATCCACAACTTCAAGCATTATCACTATAGCCATTTTTACTTCATAGCAATCACCATTTTCATCATTTTATCTAAGTTATCATCATTTGGAGTCATTTCACACTTAGAATCACATCCAACATCAAATCTTATCAAAGGGATTGGGAAAGGGCTTCCTTTTCACATAAAAGGAGCACCACTCCCCCTATGGGATGGAGGTTTTCTTAAGTTAGACTAGATTACATGCTTTGTTTGGTTCATTTCAAAAAAATTATCATATTTCCTTGTCTTCTTGATCAAAGAATCTCATAGGGAGTGTTTTTTGGTTTTCTAACATGATTAACACTTGTTTGTTGCCTCTTGTTAGTTGATTGCAGATTACACACTCACATCCACATTCACATTTAGATCAATAGTTTCCATAGGGTTTCTATCCCCTAATCTCTATACAAGAAGGTGACCAAAGATCTAATCATGGTTACTGATAAGTGAAGGTCTCTTCCCTGGTGGGTAAAGGGTCCACATCAACAGAGTAGTGTTATTAAGGTTATATCTTAATCCAGTGTATATCTTATCGCTAGCCTCATCTGTCAATTGTAAGGCTTTGTTCTTTCTCTTCAAGAGACCATCAAACACAATGGATGAGCTAATTTCTCACCCTAGAAGAAGCGTGACCCCAACCTCTTATAGAAATTATCTTCCCATTTTAGGAGTGATGTCACCCATTTCTTTATCAACCTCAGACTGGAGTTCATTCAAGGCATCTACTTCTTTCTCAGTGCTGATTTCTTTTAGTTTTTCTCTTATTATCTTTCCTTTATATTCATAAATGAAAGCTTTAAACTTGGGCGTTCAAACAAATGCATCGTATTCAATGAATTATTGGCTAGCCCAATGTCTCACATCATAAGATAACTCATTATAGGCTTCAAATATGATTACATTCCTCTGAGGTGGATCTTCACACTGGGGAACAACATGAATATTGATTTTTGTTAACCTCGTTCTCTTCCTCAACATCATCCTCAATAATGATAGGAGTATCTACTAAGAAACTAGCATCTAGATTAGGTTTGGGTGATAGATGACTCAATGGCTCTACATTCTTATCCTGTCTCCTGGGGCCAATATCTCTTCTTTATGTAAAATCATCTGCTCAATCCTTGCCATAGAATCTTCTATTTCATGAAAAGCTTCTACATATAATGAATTATTATTTTTTCTCCAAGCCTCAGCCATGAAAATTCTATTATAAGCAGCCCTCCTCATCATTACTTGGTTTTCATCATAATTTCTAATGACATCGTCAATAGAGAATTGATGTTCATACCCCTTTAATCTCTGTGAAATTTTGGCATCATAAATGAAATGTTCAAGGTCAAAATTCTTCCTCTTATTTCCTAGTGGCAGGCAATAATGATCCATTTTGCTGCCAATTGAGTCATACCCTATGTCAGCAATGATGGTGAAGTCACCGAAACATAAAGTAGAAGGCATAAAGGTTTTCCTTCCATAGCTTTTAAGGTTCATGAAAGTTGAGAAATCCAATTACCTTACAATCTCAAGATATTCAATTCTTTCTAGCACAATTTTAGGCAACAAAAATGGAGCTTCCTCGAATCCATATACTCTAATTACAATACAATCCTCAAATGCATACCAATCCCCCCAATTATGGTTTAGTTTTCCCTTAGGGCTTTTATCTTTTGGCCCGAGAAATCTATGTATCTCTGGGGATAAATTGTAATCACATATGTGGCCAACTAATTTATACAAGTGTTTGACAAAATAATCTTTAAAATATAAATAGTGGGATCTCCCACATCTATTGTCCCATATGGATGTCCACATCTACACAAGCCTATAATTCTCATCATGATCTAAATCCTTGATCATCAACTCTTCTCCCCATATTCCCATTACTTTCCCTTCATATAGTATCATGTGCATAAGCAGTGAATAATGTTTGAAGTTGATGGCACCACTATTATTCATGATGGTAGTAAGAGCAGTATTAATGGCCTCAGATAAATATTTTGCGTAATCATAGGGCCTAGCATCTTGGATTTGGATATCCACAGGAAAAACCATAGGAGCTATTTGTAGAGGCATCAATTCCTAGCACTTGGCCATATGAATAGTAGGTGTACTGGTAATATTCTTCAAATGAATAGACAAGAAATGGGGGTTTCTCATTGCTAGAGAACCTTCTTAGTTGATTTTTTGGATCCTTGGGTCTGTGTAGAAGTAGCTTCCACCTCTTATAGCTTGCATCCATAGTCTGGTATTCTTCTAGAAAATCCCTTATCCATAATTTTATTTTCAAGGATGTATTTAATTGGAAAACCATACAAATGTAATCTTGTGTTATAATAATAAAATGTGACCCATCATGAGAGTGAATTTCCCTTGTTTTGCGATCATAGTTTCTAGCAAGTGCTTTAATCAGTCCTAAGTTAAAAAATAAATAAGGCATCACAAGCTTCACCAGATTCAAATCCCATGGCTTAGAGACTGGCTTATTTCTATATTTCTTTCTATAGTGATATATAAATAAGTCATAACCCTTATGTGGAGTCCAAACATCTCCTAAATTTTGTGTCTATCTTCCAATGTTTCACATGAGGGGTTTAATTGAGTCACTCTTCTTGAATTTGGCCTAGACACAGGACACTGATCTATTAAATCTTGGTTTAATGGCCCGGCCTCCATTTTTTTCCTTTTCACTTTTGGTTTCTCAGGGGTTTTGTCCATTTTAGACCCTACTTGTACTATTCTTCAAAAAAATAATCAAATAACACATTGAGCCGAGCCAAGATAACTTAATTGAACAACGCTGCAATTCTTGAGCTGCCTGCCATTGTCCAACTCTGCCTTCTCGATTTTCAACTAGAATTTGTAATAATTATTCTTTATTAGGAGTTGGATTTATTGAAATTCAAAATTCTTAAGCCGACTCTAGTTCATAAATGGTGCTCACACCACCTTTCTAATGAACTTGCAACATTAATGGAAGTTGTTTCTTCGATAACCTCATTAGTCATGTCAACTTGGTGAAACATCATTTCATACTGTCGAAAAGATTTTAAATTATATTGTCAAGGATGCCCATTTTCCTCTTTGATGTGTCCTTGATCATCTTTTAGAATGTCAAAGAGACATTTGAATTTATCTCCTCGATATCACAAGGTCTCCTCAATGGTTGCATTGCAAGTTCTTCCCTCTTTGAATCCTTGACATCAAAATGTCGATGAGATTGATGAATATTTCTCTCCGACAAGATTATGTCTCCTCGCCATACCTATGTTCCTTCTTTCAGTGGTATTTCCTCTGGTGACCTTTATGTGACATTGAAATTTCAGAGAGACACATGGTTATCTCTCTTCAACATCCTATAGTCTCACTGATACCGCATCCCTATAGTTGTGCTTTTGTTGAAGAGACTTTTGAGATTTTTTTCTCAATGTTCACTTATCTCCTCGACTTTTTCATGTTTTATTTCTCTTGCTTTGGTGAAGATAAACTTAAATTTATCACCCTGAGATACCGATGTCTCCTCGACATTTCCACAATACATTCCCAACCATGTTCTCACTAGTACTTTACCTTTGATTTTTTAGTAATCTCTCAATTTTTGAGAGATGTTTTTCTTTATCCTAAATGTAAAACAATCATATATCTTTAGAGTATCACTATGACTATGTTCTATTGGGGAGACAAGTTAATTTATCTCTTCAATGCACACAATTCTCCTCAACATATTGCCATTTGGGTTGTCGAAGAGACATTTGAGTATGTCTCATCGATGTAGCATTATCTTGGTGACATACCTTATGTCACTGAGGGAGTAAATTTATTTCAACGTGGTAGTGAAGGGGTTTATTCTACAAGCTATGAACATGAGTGAATTTATGTTTAAATGTTACTTATAGTAAAATCAAGGGCGAATAGGGTTTTATGATAGAAATGGAATAGGGAAAAAATTTAGAAACCAAGGTGTAAATCTTAGCTCCAACAACTTCTCAAAGCCCACTTGATTACTCTTCCTCCTCCTACAAATAAGAAATTTCATAATCATGATAAAGAAAAATATTATTTCTATGCATACCATCGAGTGCCTGCCTATTCTACTAGTGAATGTAAGGCATTCAAGGATAAAATACAATAACTTCTTGATTCAGGTGCCATCACTCATTTATTTTCTAATGCACCTACCTCTTCTTCAAACAACAAGTGATATCGAGGTCTACCTCTATCATATATGTTATAAGTATCTTGCATGGTTCTCCTCCCCTATATGTTGGGGGTAGTGATAACTTGTTCTTGAGATGTGTCCCCTGAATGGGCCCCTTTTTTTCTTTTGAAGGGTTCCTGAGGGAACCCCTTTGAAATATTTTCTCTCGAATGAATTCATTTGCATATAGCTTTGGGGAAGCTTGACTAGACCTATCTTATATCTTGGCATCTAGCTTAGGGGCAGCCTGACTATACCTATCTTTTTTGTGACTAGACCAAGAACTTGTAGATCTCCTTTCCATCAAGCTTGCCTAACATATTTAGTCTTCGGATTAACATGTTGCTTTGTAGGTGCACTTGTGATATTATTTTCGATCAAGCTTTCCTAACATGTTTAGTATGTGGATTAACATGTTTCTTTGTAGGTGCACCTATGAAGCTACTTTTCAATCAACCTTGCAATACCAAGCACCTGTGAGGACCAATTAGAATCTATGAAGCATTTCACATTGGGCTTCCCTCAGGAGAGAGTACTTGGGGCACCCTCTTTGCAAGTTCGAGGACTTGTAAAGCGCTTGCATCGTACAGGATATTTTTGTTCAACTTTGTAGGAGAGAGTACCTATAGAGACTTTTGTTCACATTTTGTAGGTCTATGGATCTGTGACACATTTGTTCAATCCTCCCTAGGAGAGAGTACTTGTGGATCCATCTCTCTTGCAATTTTCACTCCTTTCTCTCTTAAATTCTCTTCTCTCTTCTCTTCTCAATTGTGTATACCGGATCGAAGACTTGCATCTTCTTCATCTTGAGTATATACTTCTTTCTCTCTTTGACATTAGTTTCTTCTCTAACTTTTGAGTGCATTCTCCTCTTGAAGCAATCGATGGTTACCTTCTTCTCTTCATTTAAGAATTCTTTTATGTGTACTATTTCTTATTTTGGTGATGATGCACAGTATTGAAATAACCATTTACATCAAGGTCTCTTTTACTTTGTTGACTCAAATCATTTAGTTTTATGTCTGTTTGTGTGTGTGTGTATTTTCCATGTATGTGTTCTAACCATGTGATGTAACGGATTTCTATGTTCTAACCTTGTTGCCTTGTATAGGGTTTTCAAGTCTAATGTGTTTGTTTTGTAGGTCTTCAGCCTAGGGGCATTCTTCCTTGGTTCAAAGAGTTATTTGATTCCTCTATAGTATCCTTTTGGTATCATGATGTTATTTATGTTTAGTAGATTTACTTTAGCATGCATATTAGTGTAGGTTCATATGCCTGCTAAAGTGGGGGAAAAATGTAATGTCATAAAATTGCACCCCTTGTAATTTCACATACATTCTTGTATCCACTTTAGTGTCCACTCCCTTAGAACCTCTGTAGGCTCATTTTAGCCCTTGCATCATCCTTTTTCCCTCTTAAGATGCTCAAGGATCCATTTTTAGTGTTGGAAAGATGGGTTCCATTGCACTAAAAGATCTACCTATTAATGCTTGATACAACTGCTAGATTTATACAAGATCTAAGATCCACAAGAGGTGGTTAAACCATGTCACAAAGCCTAAGCATCACACTATCCCACACCGAGGATACCAAGGGAAACACATTGAAACAATGCCCCCTAGCATAAGCGAGGGGCTCAAACATGTGACCTTGGATTTGATACCAATTTTTGCAAAGATGACTATCATTGCACCAAAATATCGACTTGTTAATGCCCGATATAACCACTAGATTTATACAAGATCCAAGATCCATAGGAGGCGGTTAAACCATGTCACGAATCCTAAGCATCGCGCTTTCCTATTTTTGAGGAGACCAAGGGCAACACCTTGTAACATTTAGTAGCTACCCTCTCATTTCAGCTTTGTGTCAAATCTTGTTCTTTTCCCATTGTTGTTTTGTAGCATGATGTGTCTGGACACTAGCACACCACATGGATGTCCACACGTTGCACTAGTGTCCTATGACATTTCAAAATTCAAACAACTATTTCTTAGCATTTTTACCACTTGTCAACCCCTTTTTTTGGTGGTAACAGCCTAAGACACCTTGTAATGGCTCAGGAAGCTTCCTTTCCCTCCTCTTCTCTCTTTAAATGCTATATTTTTAATCTATTGGGTCTACTAGATCTTTCCAGATTTGGCTCCCACCTTTTACTCTTGATCTTTCTCTCTTGCTTTCACAACTTACTAGAAAAACACTCTTGCATTCTCATAGTGCCTTTTGAAACTCTCTTGGCTCTCACAACTATCTCTCCTTTTGGTTTCCTTAAGCCTTGCAGCTAACATCTCCCTTATCTTGTGCTTGTGAGCATCCTAGGATTTCACACATCTCCTATCAATTAAATCTATGTCTCATGATACGAGTTCTCCTCATTGAGTGGGGATTACTTTTATCACTTCATATTTTCTTACTATTATTCACTTTCTCTATCTATTTGGTTGTTCATGGAGGTGGGAACACCAAAACAGGGGTTTGATTGAGGCAAACCGCTATATAGCCCCAACATTTTATCCCAATCTTATATTGAAGGTATTGAATATATTCACGTGTTGGAGGATACATTATTTCGGTTTTTGTGAGAATTTTATATCTCTCATCCTCTTTAGTCTTATCATCTACTTCACTTTATTTCAAGTTTTGTTAAATTCTGTTACTTGCTCACATTCCAAGATTTCTTAGCAATTAGAGTAGAAGTAGTCGTTTTGCTATTTTTTGTGATATTCCCAATTTTCCATCTGTTACAATAATCCACTACACATTTGGGACTCCAACGCGCCACGCTATCATCCATTTTCTTAACTAACATCCTTTGATTGAAAGCTCTCTAGTTTGTCTAGAAAACCTACGTGGCCTACTCTTTCTCATTCTAAAACTCTTGCTTTGTTCCTTGAGGTAGTTTAGGGAAGTTTTACCCTTGGGATTCTCTTGAGAATAAAGAGACTCAAGAGTAGTGAATCCCCCTTCTCTACAATACATATATTCCATGTTAATTAAATATGTATGCATTTGATATTCATATGAATAAGTCAAAGTTAACATTTCATATATATTATAGACATGTAAAATTGACCTAACACATATCACACATCCTGAATGACATTCTTGCATCATCAACATCATTATCACCTAATATCACTGTATTTCACATCAAGTACATTAAAAACCCTAATTTCCTCTATTAATTGAATAATATTACATTATTTAATTAATTCACTTTTTCATCACTTTTGACTAATTAAATAACATTCATTTATTTAATGAAGTCCTAATCTAACTTTATTCCTCTCAATTAATTGAATAACATCAATTATTTAATTATGTCGTTAATTCAGTTTATTCCCCTAAGTCAATTAAATTATTAAAACATAATAGTTTAATTAAATCACTTTCCCCTAGACTTGAATAATTAAATAAATTATTCAAAACAACATCAAAAATCAAATAAAACAAATAAAACTTTGTTTGTGAAAGTCAAACTTGATTTGCACATTGAACTCCAAAAAGATTAATTAATTATCCTCACCCACTTTCATGATTGAGAAAATTACGATCCCCCGATTGCTCGATCTGATTGGCTAACTGACCCATTTATTTCCTAACAGATCAATCTATTCTTCAATTCCACATATTATTAAATCTATTTCCACAATCCCACTAAACACTCAAAATGATTTCTTCAATCACACCAATTACGTAATAAAAATTCATAGATTATTCCCATCTAAATCCTCTCAATAGTTTTCAACCGTTGATCAGGATAATCTACTACGTGATCTCGAATGTTCATTTCAAAAAAAAAATCTATATAACAACCATGTTTCTTCTCAAAAATAAATAAGAGAATCAATGTCATTTGCATGATGAACTAATATAAAAATCGCATTAGATCCTTTAAATCTTTACACATATCTTCGATCAATGACATTGCATGTTCTTGAAGATTTTTCTATGCACAATGGAGGCTTCACATTGATACGAACAACCCAACATCTTCGCGAACACACTCCAACACGGGATGGTAAAACTACATTGTTTTGATTTCATGTTTATTGTTTTATTTCAATTGCGTTCTTGAACTCATTCATGTTGTAGTTTCATTCAGTGAGTAAAGGGTGTTAATCATAGTTGTTGTTTGGATTAGATTAGTTTCAATTCAAGCATATTTTGATCTCTTAACTTCTTCATGATTTCCCTCTTTACACATTCTAGAATACCCGGTGGGACTTCGGTCCTTAGCACTAACCATTTTATGAGAATTTTTTGAAGTTGTAGATTCTAGAAACACATTAGAAAATTTTTCACGCATAGGCTACAAGAAGTTTTCAAAATTGATTTCATGTTTCTGCCACGCTTGACATTTTTTTGGCTGCTTTTGATATTTTTTGTATTTTTGCAAAAATGATAGGGGTGCACTTGATTTTTTCAGCCGCTTTTGCTTAAAAATAGAGGTTTCTTTGGAGTTTTTCATTCGCACTTCCTTTCTTGATAGGGTCGCTTCTGCTAAAATTTGTCGCTTTTGCTCTATCAGATTTTTATCTAAAATTTGCAAGTCACGTTTTCAATTTCTAACACTAATAGTCATTTGGTTTGGATGTTTGATAGGTGATAACATTGTTTATCCAAGATTTGTAGAAACATGGCATAATTTTATTCAAGAAATGACTAACATGTTTATTACAGAGAAGGCGAATAGTCGAAGATTTTAATTTTTCAAAGCTTTCATAGTTAGAAAACTTCAATTTTGTGCAATAAAAAGAACCCCACAAACGAACATTCCAAATTGGTTCTCTAAAATGAAATTTTTCAAAGCTTTCATAGTTAGAAAAATTTGATTTGGTGCAATAAAAAGAACCCCACAAACAAACATTTCAAATTGGTGCTCTAAAATGAAAATTTTCAAAGCTTTCATAGTTAGAAAACCTCGATTTGGTGCAATAAAAAGAACCCCACAAATGAACATTTCAAATTGGTGCTCTAAAATGAACTTTTCAAAGCTTTCTAGCTTAGAAACACTTCAATTGGTGCTCTAAAATGAACTTTTCAAAGATTTCTAGCTTACGAAATTTCAATGCTCTAAAACAAACTTTTCAAAGCTTTCCAGCTTAGCAAAATTTTTATTGGTGCTCTAAAAATAAACTTTTTCAAAGATTTCATAGTTTAGGAGCACACTTCAATTTTGGTGCTTACTAAAACAAATGACCAAACGCTTTCATTTTGTTGACAAACACGTGATTTTCTATTGTTGACCATTAAGACAAGGCTTTAGAAAACACTTTTGTTGGTTCTTAAAATGGACAAATCAAATTATTTTCTTGCACATTGCTATCTCTTTTTCTGAAATCCAGAATATTTCATTTTGGTGCACATAAAAAGAGTAAATTTTTATCTTGTACACACTTTTATTTCATTTTATTTTATTTTACTTTATTTTTTAATTTTTAATTTTTAATTTTTATTTTTGAATTTAAAAAGAACATAGTGATGAAGTGTATACTATGTATTCTATGTTTGGAAAACTAGGTGTCTTTCCTCTCCCCTCGCACTCTTTTTGGAAATCATTATTTCATTTCAAAGCATACCTTTAGAGGGCTTTCCTCCCGACTTGTGAGAGGGAATGACCCAAGCGGTACTTTTGTTTTGGTCCACTATATAAATAATTATGGGTGTGAGGAAAGTTCATCACCCACTCGGTGCAGATGTTATATACTGACGAAAGTCTCCTTCAGTATCTGTGTGATATGTAAAAACCCAAAAGGGTCGGGAGACCTCTTAATTGAGAGAATCACTGCATGTATAGACACCAGTTTATCTAGAAACATGACTAAGAACCAATGTTTGTAGAAGATACCTCTTTTAGCCAAAAAAATCTCTTAAGTGGTGCATCAGAACCTTGATTCTAAGAAGTTACTTACCAAGTTTGACTTATGGTTGAGCTTAAAATACTCTCCATTCATTGCATGTCAAATCATCATTTTGGGGCATGAGGTAAGCCCATCTAGGAGGAAGTGTCTATCCATAGGGTGTAAATTATCTTCACAAAATTACCAAGATCTATCAGTTATTTTCAAACATCAAACATTGTGCTTGAATTAAAATGAATACATCAAAACAAGCATTTAACATGGTTCTCAAACATCAAACCCTTTGAATTTAGTATGAATACTTTGACATGAGCCCTATTTTTGCACTCCCTAAAAGATATCTTAAACAAATATCTTTGAAGGATTTTGAATGTTTAGGCTCACATTTCAAGTTTCATTAAAGAAAACGTAAACATTGGAAACTATAGCTTTAGCATATCGACTTTCACAAACTATTGAGCTTTTGTGGAAAGAAGCATGCTTAAGTTGTAGACATTTAGGGTCAAATAAAGTTTTGATTGTTGTGTTGCATGATATCACTTGCCAAATATCAAATCAGATCAAACAAAGCTATCTAAAACTATGAAATTCATCCAAACTGCTGCTAATACAAAAAATGGAAAATAAAACTGAACAGAGGTTGCTTTTGCTTCTATTTTTACCACAGTTGACCAAAAACTGGCCATAGTTGATAAAAACAACTCTCTTTTTCTCGTTGTCTTATGACATTTGCTGATAAAAACCTACTGCTTTTGAAAAATTTAGCTCACATGATCTAAATATTACCATAGTTGACATTTTTTGTGTCACATTTGATAAAATTTTTGCAACGAACTTGCCAAAAATTAGGTTGATTTTTCCCAAAAGGTTCACTTTTTCCTATACAATTCATCACTCAAAAAACTTGACATGGAGGCCACACTTGAAATATTTTACCACATATGCTTTTTTGATTTGGCTGCACTTGACCATAATCTAACCACAGTTGACTTTTTTAGCTGCTTTTGCTTCAAACCTACTACGTTTTCTCTGTTTCTAGGTGAAAATCAAATAATCAATCCAAAAATGGTTACCAGTCCTTTTCGAACGAAACAATTAGACTCCAAGACGTGTCATAATTAATCTATCATCCATTTGAAAAATGCAACACCTCATCCTACTTTTAAAAAAAAAAAAAAAAAAAAAAAACTTGGATAATTCCTTCACTCACACTTCTAAGATATCAACATTTTCTTGAACCTCAAGGCTAGTTCAAGTAAATCTCCCATAGCATATCCCCTAGAAAAAGAAGTGAAATATTGATCCAAGCTTTTCAACATTTTGAGTTCCAAAAATAGTATCATCCCAAAACATCACTCAAGCTGTAATAAGGGCTAAACTTATCAAGGTTGGGCAATAAAGCATGTAAATCAAACCCTAATAAACAATAAAATAAAAATAAGCATAAAGACATAAAAACATGGAACAATATTACCAAAAGTCTTCATACCACCATTGATTCACCTTCATTGCACTTCTCCATTTTTCTTGAATATAATAATTTCCCTTAGAATTTTGAGTATGCAAATAGGCCTAATGACAATGAAAAATAAAAATATTTAAGATTCTAATTGACTATGGATGCAATTGACTTAATAGTAGACTTGATAGCAAGATAGCATAAACTTGTGTCAGAAAATGTCTGGATAGGTGACAAATGACAATGCCAAGGTCTTTATAGGAAAGAAAATTTTGAATAAAGGGCTAAGATTGAATATCAATAATCAATGGCCAAGAATAAAAGGTGTAGTATGGACTAGGGTTAGGGCAAATGATAAGGATTGATGGTCAAGATTAAATTATAAATAATTTAATCAAGGGTGGAGGTTAATTGAGACATGGATAGATAAGGATTTGATGTTGAAGATAAGATTGGCACAAACAAAGAGGTGAGAGGAGATTAAATAATAATAAAATTATTTAATCTAGGTGGCCAATGAATAATTAAATAATTTAAAATAATTATTTAATTATAGTAGAAAGTGGTATAAAAATTAAATAAATAAGAATTTAATATTTAATTTTAGAAAGAAAAGGACCTAATTAGTGACATAATTAAATAAATAAAATATATTTAATTAATCAAGGAAGAATAAAGAAAGAAATGAATTAATTAAATAATTAAAATTATTTAATTAATACAAGACTTATGACTTTAGAAAATAATTAAATAATTAAAATTATTTCATTATCAAAGACAAAAGGGGAAATGATGGAGAATTTAGAAGTCGTTGGGCTAGGACAATTTTTAGTGCCTACATTTTTCCCCTCTTTGATATAATGTGTTTTATTGCATTGTGTCAAAGAAAATTAGTCAAAACATGCCCCAGTGACAGTAGGGTATACCTATGCCCCCTTAGAAATTTTTTTACAAATTTTCAAAACAATACAAAAACAAATGAAAATTATTCTGAAAAGTCAAAATGATAGCCAAAAATGCAATGGTGATAAAAGAAATAAGTTATAGGACCTTCGGGGTAGTCAAAATGAGGTTTCAAAGCTCTCACAAAGTGCATCCAACATAGACCCTAGTCAAAACCCTAATTTCTAGGAGGTATAAATAGGAAATTACAAGGGAAAAGGGCTCATTTGTGCATTTGGAGATTGAAAATTGAGGAGCTCTGAGGAGAGAAGTTGTAAATATGTCACTTTTTTCGTACATTGAGCATCAAGGATATCATGTGCGGACCTTCAAAAGATTGAAGGGCATAGAAGAGCCAATAAGTGCCTATAAACCCAATTTGTCAAATTTTAATTTCACTCATTTCTAAGTAGTAGAAAATTTTAGCAGTCGATTATAGTGATTCTCATTCACTGCAAGTGCATTCATGAATGACATAATTAACTGCAAAATGACACACTTGATAGGAACACGCCTAGGGTAGGTTTAGATTTTTCAATTTTGGAACACAATTGCTTAGAAACAACTCATCTATGGCTTGCCAATACACAACTGTTAATGCAAATGATTAGGAAATGACACAAATGATTTACTTAGTCACAATCGATCAGGGGTTGCATGTAATAGAACCCCTATGATGCATTCACAAAAGAATGTGACACAAGTGTAATTGTGTGATGCAATTGCTAGGTTTTGTACCACAATTGAGTATTAATGATTTTTCCATAGTTTGAGATAAAATTTATTTTGAAACTTGTGCCCAATAGGTTTAACTAGGTTGTTTGACTGACACAATGTTCTTTGTTTTGATGGTAGGTGAGGCTTGATCCTATCTATACATGAGAGTCATGAGCTGCCACATACAAACTACAAGACTAGTTGACCAACGTTGAAAAGTGCGGGTTATGGCATCTAGGATTATATCATGTGACATTCATGCCCATCATTAGGGCTAATGGGGGTATGTTTATTACACTCATAGAGAGATGGCATTCAGAGCCATGCTCTTTTCATCTACCAACAAGGGAGGAGATGGTCACCCTTGAGGACGTCTAGAGGATTCTTCGACTGCCTATTCAAGGAGAGCGGGTCTGATATGACCCTAGATGTAGATACCAAGAACTTAAAAAGTACTATGTCTATGAGGATGTCAGAGACCTAGGGATAGACTGCTATGAGATCATGTGGGAGACTTTGGTTGAGCGGTATGATCAATTTGACTAAATTTTGTGTACATTGATTAGCGGGGTGGTTCCAGACCACTGAGGACATAGGTTTCCCATTGGATGGGGTGAGATTCTTGTGGGGATGCTAGTGAGGGAGACACTTTATGCATGGGGGCCATGTCTTGTTGTGATGTTATATTTTTAGCTACATGATATTGCATATAGCAATGGACAACCTTTAAGTTGATGGGTTACTTTTCTGATGGTCTAGGCCTAGGAGCACATTGCTTTGTTTCATCCACTAGTTGGTCACCAGTTGGGGCCCAATGTTCCATATTTTTACCTATACAAAGGAGTAGTGACATAGACCCATGTCGAGGATGTGGGATATTCGAGGCATGACCTAGACATCCTGGCTAGTTTCATTTGGATACCATGGAGAGATTGTGCATAGTGGCCTGATGAGGTTGAGCACTTGCAGTGGTGTTGATAGTTGAGGTACCTAATTGGATGGATTGTCCAATCTCAACATATCATTGATGTATAGTTTCCAGATCAAGCACTCAAATAGTTTGGTGAACAACATGGTGTACCTCAGGGGATTGTCGAGTTTTCCAAGTCATCATAGGAGGTTACACCATGGGGCCTAGTTATACCAATAGCTATAGTTGAGAAGGATATTGATAGTTTGTAGGAATTACAGTGGGCATGGAGGGATGGTCTAGTAGATGTAGGTCTACTACCGAGTATGACACATGGTGGGTAGCTCATAGGCCAATACCTTTGACAGACCCCAATCAACCAACTCTAGTTATTTTCCAAGGCTGGGGCCCATGAGGTAGAAGAGGTGGAGGGAGGGGCAGAGGAGATGGAGGATGGGGAGGTGGATATATAGGAGATGATAGTGGGGATGGGAGAGGTGGTGGCGGAGGTAGAGGACAAAGACACATGATTAGGAGGCAACACAAGTCAGTCTCTCCTATCAGGGAGCAAAGAGAGGAGGAGAGGCATGAGGAGAAGAGGGATGTAGAGGAGGGGAGATAGGATTTGGAGATGGTTGGAGAGGCACCATACATTGAGGCAAGGAAACTGGATATGATGGTGGAGGCAGTTGTGATGGATGTAGAGCAGCTAGAGGAGAAGAGACATGGAGAGGAGGAGGAGGAGGAGGATGAGATTATCAAGGTAGATCGCATCCTCCGAGAGATGATTGTCATAGGGGATGAGGGCTTTGAGGACATCCCTATCATAGATGGGGAGATAGGTGTGGATTAGAGGATACATGGCCTTGGAGGCCAAGGTTAGGACACTATAAGCAGAGTGAGATGGGCTGAGGATAAATCAAGATACCTTATAGTCAGAGAGGGATAAAACCATGATATGAGCACAATAGGAAAAGCATAGGAGCCTATATTTCATCACCACCTATAGTGGGTCATCTGTGGATATGGTCAAAGAGGTTGCTAGGGCTATCTAGAGAGTAGTATTACAAGAACCTATATGAGGATGCAGTCCCACCCGAGTGTAGGGAACCTAGCACATTAGAGGTAGTGAGCAGTGGATGATCACATAATAGACGGTCCCACAACAGGTCTCATAGTTGTGGGGAGAGCAGTAGTGGGGGATTAGGACCTTATGAAAGACCTCCTTCAAAGAACAGGCCACTAGGTTCACCACATTAGACATCCTCTTGGGAGCATGGCAGTTCAAGGTAGAGCCTATTTTGACTATATATTTTGACACTTGTATTTTGTCCATCGATCCTGCGAGCTCTATTTTGAGATACATTATGACATTGTACTATGACACATTTTGATTGATATATATATATATGATTTTTGGTGATAATTATGTGATATGTATTCTTATGGTTATGTATGTATTATGTGATGGATGATGTATGTTTTTATGATTTTTATGCAAGCTATGTGAAGATGCTGTGATTCTATGTATTGATGCCTTATATGTGAGCTCTAAATGATGGATGTGTGCATTTATCTTTATGATGTTGTTTATTCCATTTATATGCCATGTGATGCTTGTGACTATGAGATGTCATGTCATGTTATGATCATGTAATGCTAATGCAAATATGTATGCAATGTGATAAATGGTCATGAGTTATGATTATGGATATAGATGTGACATATGTTTAACATGCTATGAAAAGTGATATGATAATGGATATTTATATGGATTGCAATAGATGTTTATATGGATGGTTATATGCCTATATGCCATGGATATTTTTCTATTTTTTGATGCAATATACATGTATGATAATGCTTATATGATAGTTCTAACATGACTATATGTAGGATGTGTATTTTTGTGTGTCGTAGGACACTATCACAATGCGGATGGAAGAAATGTTAGTGTGGAAGACATGGATGTTAGTACAAAAGAAGAATCTTCAATATTTTTCCAAATACATTATACACCATGAATTAATCATCATTGGGTGGTAAAATGACACAAAAAAATGGAAAAAAAACACCATGGTATGACATAGACCGAGGTGTGCAAGGTCATCCACTTGCAAAATAGGTAGTCATAGACAAGAAATTTCCTAGCTCATACTAAAGGAAAAGTTGCCCCAATCTTTTTTCCAAGACAATCCAAAAACAACAGTCAAAGAAAAGAGTCATGAGACATCATCACTCCTCTAAATACTTCATGGATCATTCTCGATGAAGCTAGTAGCTTGACTCAAAGACAAATAAAGAAAAAGATAAGACAAAATAGACCACAAGGTCAATAGCCATTCAAAGTGTTTTCCAGAATATGATTATTTGATGTTTAATTGACTAGGTAATTGATAGGTTGATTAACGGGTTGATTGTCGGATGAAGTATGGTTTTAGGAGTCGAAACATGTCATATAAGACATCAAGTCTAGTGTCAATCACGTGATCACCTGTATAAGACAAATGACTAAGTTTGACCAAATGACAATGTCCGGTTTCAGGAAGGACACATCCTGTATAAGACATAAGTTGACTGGTTGACAGTTTGATTGTTTGACTATTTTGCCAATTTGTTTAGCTTGATTGAGTGACTTTGTAGGTTCTTTTGTCTTGTTAATGTGGGACTTGTTTGATGTTTTAATTATTGTTTGTGTCCAAGTTGAATTGTTTGATTTATTATGCCTGACGCAATAAACCCTAAAAGACCAACCTAGGTGGCCTCAGGGGCTAATCGATAGATGGCCTTGCCTATGTAACAATGCGTGGAGACCTCGTAGTTCGACATGACATGACTTTATTTTATTTACAAAGGAATGAGTCATGATTTTTATTCAACAAACCTAAAAGGATTGTCCTATGCCTCAGGGGCACATCGACATATGGCCTTGCCTATGTTAATTTGTAGAGGCAACGCAATTCGACAATGAAAAAGACTAACATGACTAACTTTGACTCTGTTAAGGGAGTTTTTGAAAGTTATTTGGATGTTTTTGTGTTTTTGACATGTTTTAATTTTTTTGGATTTTTGCCATTTTATGATTTTTTTTGTCTTTTGGGTGAAAGTGACCTCTGATAGCAAATGTAAGATCCAATCACGTAGGTCAATTATTTTCCCCAGTCGAGTATAAGACCAATTTATTAGGGGTGAAATGGAACGGAATATGAAAAGGTGAAAGGACACAATATGTCAATCATTCCAGGTTATGGAAAGGATAACCAATCATTATTATAATATGGGAAAGGCGAATGACAAGAAAAAAAGTCAGATTGTAATGATGGTAGAGGATGGAGCAAATTCAACTATAAATGGTGCCTATTTTCTAGGTTTTCACCATGGTACTTATTCAAAGTGCCACCAAAGTGGTTTTCACTATTGGATGGATTATTTCTCTTTACTATTTTATTGATTTTTTCTTTTTTTTTTGGTGTTACCAAGATGCCTGTTTTCCAGGTTTTCATCAAGGTAACAACTTTTTTTATATTTATTTTTTTTTTGTATTTTTTATGGTTATGACAATACTTTTGGAAGCTATGTGTAGAATTTGGGCAGGTGTAGGCTATTGATTGGTTTTGACAAGGGTTCCCCTTCAGGAGTTGAAAGTTGGTATGCTTCTGATCCAAAGACTACTGTGACAATATAGGGGCCTAACCAGTTCGGCTCGATCTTTCATGGCTTCTCTCATTTTGCTCGATTCTAAAGATTTTCCATTAAGACCAGGTCACCAATGTCAAAGTGTCAATTCAAGAATATCTTATTGTAGCTACAATGAAGACAATTATAATATGCTTGAAGATGGTCCAATTCTTTCTATGTCTATTCATCTAAAATTTCCAACTCATGGATCCTTGAGACTTTGTATTCCTCATCATTAATATGCCCTTGCATGGATACCCTTATGGAAGGAAGTTTGACCTCAATAGGTAAGATAGATTCAGAACTGAAGAATAGGGAATATGGAGTGGCACCGAAAGGAGTTCAAATGTTGGTGTGGTAGGCCCATAAGGTAGGGTTAAGTTGGAGGTGCCAATCACGGCCAATGCCATTGATAGTCTTTTTAAGGATTTTAAGAATTTTTTGTTAGATGCCTCGGCTTGGCCATTACCTTGTGGGTAGTATGGAGAGGAGAAATGATGTTGGATATGGAATTTCTTGTAGAGTTGATGAAATTCTTTGTTTTTGAATGGTCGACTGTTATCAGTGATAATGGACTAAGGAACACCATACCGAAAAATCATATAATTGAGGATAAACTTGGAAATCTATTTGTTGGTAATGTATATCATAGGAATGTCTTTAATCCATTTAATGAAGTATTCAGTCATGGTAATGATGAATTCATGGCGAGGTGGGATGAATATTACCTATGAGATCAAGTCCCCATTGGGAAAAATTCCATGGCAATGTTATCGAGCGTAGTTCTTGTGCTGGCACATGTATCAAATCTCCATGTATTTGACACTGTCGACATCTTTTGATGAAGAGATAAGAGTCTTTTTCCATTGTAGGCCAATAATAACCAGCTCTCATGATCTTCTTGGCCAAGGTTGGACCACTAGAATGGGATCCACATATACCCTTGTGTACCCCACACAAGGTTGTTTTTACTTCTTCAGTGTCAAGACATTGCAAAAGGGTATTGTCCATGGCATGTCTATAAAGGGTATCATTGATGATATTTTACTTGGATGCTTTATAGATAAATTTATTGCATTGGTTAGCAGAAAGGTTAGGGGAAAGGACATGGTCATGAAGGTAGTCATATATGTCTTGGTACCATGGGGAATTGGGATGAAAAATTTCACAAACCATCTTAGATTTTGGGATGTCTAAGGCAAGGATCAATAGTTGTTCCACCAAAAACTCAAATTGAAGCACATTGTTTAGTATGTCCAAGAGAGAGCCAATTGTAGCCATGGCATTTGTTGCTTTATTCTAAATACAAGGGACCTGATGAAAGAGGAGTATGTCAAAATACTATCTGAAGTTTTCTACCATCCACTTGCAGTGTGTGATATTTTCATCCTTGGTGTCATAGTCATCATTGAATTGTCTGATTACGAGTTGAGAATCATCAAATACTTGCAAGTTCTTGATCTTTCATTTGATTACCATACAAAGTCTTATGAGAAGAGATTCATATTCTCCTATGTTTTTTGTACATGGAAAATAAATTTTGAATGAATTAGGGATTTTATCATCTTGAGGGGTGACAAATAGTATGACTGCTCCAAAACCATGGTTTGTGTGAGATCCATCAAAGTACAACTTCCATGTCATTTTTGTATCTAAAGAGAAAATGGATTCATTTATAAAATATGAGAATAATGGATGATCTGCTTTGGTTGGTGCATCTTCCAATTGGTCTGAGATGACCTACCCTTTTATTACTTTTCTTTTGACATACTAGATATTATATTCACTGAGTATCATGACCTATTATGCCTCCACCCCATCTTTTTCCTTGGTCAAAATGGGTCCCCCTTTGTTATGTTTGTACTTAGTTGTTTTTGAAACAAAGTCTGGAGTCTTGTTTTGCCAATACTTTTTTTTCTTTTGTTTCTCTGTCAGAATCAGAACTAGAACTGAATCGGGTTTTGAAAGTTGTTTTGGTTTTCATCTCGACAATCTTTTCTTTATGTATTTTGTTTTATCTTTAGTGGACCCGGAGCCAGAATGGGTGTTAACTTAGTATTTACCGAAAATCACAAAATCATAATCAACTCTGCTCCTGCCTCCGCTATTTTTACTTTTGGTTTTGGTCTTGTCTTTTTGTTTAGTTTTGTTATGTCGGTCTTTTGTTTTGCTTTTTATGTTTAGTTTTCTTTTGTGTTTAGTTGGCGGACCCGGAACCGGAATTGGAATGAAGTTTGGAAATTTCTTAAGTTTTGGATCAGTTTCTATTTTAGCTCTACCCCCGTCAGTTTGGATCATTGTCTTTTTTGATTGAAGTCGCACTGTTGTGAAGTGTTGGTTCAATTTTAGTTCTGACTCCACCTTTAACTGCGTGTTAATGCATTAATGATAGTTGGTCATATAGGTAGAAATCTTCATCTTTACCTTCATATAAGGATTAAACAACTCATTATTATCATTATTAAAAGATTGAAGAGCACGAAAGAGCAACGGCTGAGTTCATTTGAGTGAAAAGATTGAAGGAGGAGAAGATTGTTGCAAGCGAATCAGTTCAAAAGGCTAGCAGGGTTCTTGTGTATTCGAGGTAGGTTTTCTTATTGTTGTTCTTTGTTTTATTTACTGTTGTGTGTTTTGTATATATGTTTGCTCACGTTTGGAATCATGTTGTTTTCAAATGATTTCATGTTTCTTGGTGTGCTTGTTTGAATGGTTGTTTTATGTTGTTGGTCTGGTTGTCTCCTCGTTTCTGTTTATTTTTGTTTTTAGTTCTTTCTATTTTAGGGCACGGTCACTTTCATGCTTTAGTTGTGATTGTGTCGTGTTGTTTTGAATTTGTAGTGAGTTAGATTAAATTTAGGTTTTAAATGGTGGTTAGTTAGATTAGAAATTTATAGTGAGGTAGATTATAGATTTACAGTGAGTTAGGGAAAATTGATTCATCATTTTTACTTAGGGTTTTGTCACGTTTAGTCTGGTAAAAATGACAAGGTTTAAAATCCATGCCCTAGTTTTTATCGTGTTTATTAGATTAGGGTTTGGTTGGTCTCTGTGACCACTTTTAAATGATTAAAATATGATATCTTAGGATTCTGTCGTTCCCCAGGGTCATATGAGTAAAGTGTGTTAAAACCTCTTTTTCATCTAAAATGACCTTGGTTTTAGTCATTAAGTTATGAGTTGAATTGATAAAATCTTTGATGATGTCATGGTCAATCTAGGCGAAGATGGGATCGAAATCCATTTTGAACTTGAGAATTATGTTTTACAAAAGTTATCGGTTCCATTTCTATCCCGTATCCAGCTCCGCGCATAATGAGAAAATCTTCTTTCAAAATAATGATGACCAAATCGGAAGCGGAGGTGGAATGGAAATAGAATATGAAAATATGAAAATTTGAAGAAAACCAAATCCATTTTCCATTCTGATCCCGGTTCTGATAACTGTCCCGATTTCGACTCCGAGCTCGTTCATTGTTAGAGAAATTTCTATATCGATTTTGGCTCTGAGTTTGGCAGTGTTGTAAAAAGGGACTGTTTTAGGTTGTGTTTTTGCCTAGTTTCACCTTTGGTGCATATATGAAAGGTATGGTTTTTAGAGCATGTTTTTATGATAATATCTAAAGATCTAATTAGAGGTTTTTCTTGCAGGAAAGTTGAAAGATGTCAGGAACATTAGGGGAAGCTTCTCGGAGAAACCAACCTGCAGAAACATCAAAGGTAGCATCAAAACCAAAGAAGTTAAAGCCAGAACAACTGCCTTATACATTAAGGTATAATCATAGGAGTCCGGTTGTGAAGGTGAGCAAGGTGGAATCAGATTGGTTGGATATCACTAAAACCAATTTAGGTCAATACAATTTTGAGGAGTGGTATTCATAAGCATTTGACAAGGATATTACATTGATTACGGAAAGAGTTGTCAACTCTGGGTTAGCTCATATCACTTTATTTCCTATATCTGTCTAGTTCCCAGAGTTAATCATGACAGTAGCTAGTGCTTACAATCCAGCTACAAGACTATGCATGGATTCACAAGACAATGTGATTATTAATCTCACTCCTCAAGTATTTTAGAGTATATGATGTTCCAGATCCAAAGAATTTGGTGCAACTAAATGAGGCAGAGGCCTTGGAGCAATATAGTAGGTATAAGGGAATGAACAAATCTCACTTGAACAAGAAGTGGTCGAAGATAGAAAAGAAATCTCTAACCAAGCTTGCAGATCAGCCAAAGAGGGAAAATTTCTATGAAGAGGTAGCAAGGTTGATTGTGATGTTGTCTAGGGTGTTTGGAAAGAGAGATGCATTTTACTTCAAGGAGTGGATGTTTCCTTTTATTCAAACTATCTTGAAAGGAGAACAACAGTTTGATTGGTCAATGATTGTTTCTGATGCCATACATGATTAGTTAACTAGGATTAGAGAAACCAAGTGTTTCTTTATGACTTCTTACATTGTTTATGTAGCAGCAAGAGTGGGTGTTTTCCCAGGTTTGAGCAGAGTGGGCGTAATGGGAGCCTTGGATGGACAAAAGAAGGTATGGGAGCACTATGATCAATTATCTCTTCAGGTTGTTGAGACTCATTTTAGAAGAGTCAATGATGCATTTTTATATGTGATCATCAATCAATTGAATGAAGATGTAGGATATCGATTAAGTCAAGAAGCCATGGTGTTCATTGCTGAATGGGGATGTTGGTACATCCAATACCCCAAATTTACATACTTTAGGTTATTTGGTTTTGAAGTCCATCCACATTTACTTCCAAGGTGTTGCAATAATAGGATGGTGCTAATGGAGTTTGTATATCAAGTTATTGGAGTTAATGCTCGGTTTGGGATTAAGCATAAAACTGGATGTCATAAATTTCCCATGAAGTTGGGTGAATATAGTTGTCAACACTTGAAGGGAGCAAAGGTGGTTTGTAATGAGTTGATACAATTGAAATTGGGATTGTATACAACTCATAAGTATTTTGATCCAGAGAAGATGTATGCCTTATTACCTTCAGTGTTCACTTGACATTTTAATTTGTTAGAAGACTTTTGGTGTGATCGGCAAGATGAGTATGACTTCAGAAAGAAGAATTATGAAAGATTATTGGTCTCACTCACGTCAGAGCTTGGTATTAAAGAAAACATTCCTAACACCTTGGTGGATGATGGAATGGTGTTGGATCCATCCTATGAAGCATTGAACATTGGCACCAAGAGCCTAGATCCAATTGATTGTAATGCTGAAGAAACAATTGACATTAAGAAGATTGGAAGGACAATGTTGGATAGAAGTGTGAAATGGTTAGTGCTAAGAACTAAAGCTTCTCAAGGACTAGTTCTTAAAAATCATAAAGGATACAAGAGAATTAAGAGAGAGACACCTCCCAAAGAACCATTAGAATTCCTTCCTCCGGACATTGAAGAAATAGAACTTGAGGTGGTAGATGATGGAGAGGAAACACAAGAAGGAGATGTTCTAGTAGGATCTGCTATTTCAACACCTACATTAGGTGAATCATCTGCCCAAGCCCCACTTACAAGAAAGAAGAGTAAAGAGATTCAAGAAGGAGCTCTTCATACCATGGCTAAAGCTGCTATGGGAAAAGAAGTGGAGGAAGTTCTGGAAGTTGAAATAGATTCAAATGAAACTCTGTCAGAAAAGGATTTGCAAGAAAACATGCCTTTAGGGAAGACTATTGAGCAGATTCTAACACAAGAAGAGCAATGGAAAATGTTTGAAGAGGAAAAAAGGAAATCTGATGCAAGGGCTGCAGCGGAGAGACAAAAAGAAATGGATGATAAGGTACAAGTTGATGCTCTACTTCACCAGCAACAATTACAATCAAAACAAGTTGAAATTAAGGCAGTAGATGATGAAGCAGAGAAGCAAGGGAGGCAGCAAGAACATGAGCTTAAAGTTAAAGAAGAAAATGAGAAGTTAGAGTTGATACAAAAGATCCATGATCTTGAGGAGGAGAAAGCAAGAAACTAGAGGGAAAAGGAAATCATGTTTGCTAGTTTGAAACAAGTAGAGGAAGCTTGACAAAAAGAGGAAGAATCAGAAAAGATAAGGAAGGAAAAGGAGGCTGAGGAGCTGATTTAGAAACAATAGGAAGAAGAAGCAGAAGCTGAAAAAATTAAGACTTTGGAGGCAGAAAGGTTAGAAAGGGAAAAGCTAAAGGCCTTAGAAAAAGAGAAATTAGAAAGAGAGGCTCTAGAAAGGGAAGCTTTAGAAAAGGAAGAATTAGAAAGAGAAAGAATAGAGAAGGAAGAATTAGAAAAGGAAAGGTTGGAAAAGGAAAGAGTAGAGAGAAATCAGTTGGAGGAAGAGAGGTTGAGGAAGGAAGAAGAAGATAAGAAAATAAAAGAATAGAAGGATGGAGAAGAGGCTAAAAGACTTGTGCAAATGCATATACTACAAGAACAACAAGAGAAAGCAAGGGTTGAATCCCAATCTCAAGTGAGTATGCAGCCACCTTCTACAGTTATTGCTCCCTCTTCCTCTACGATGACTACTCCTCCAAGTGCTCCTACATGGCTAAAACTAGACCTACAAAAGAGAGTAGTAATACCTTCACAACCTCTCAATTGGGAGGACATGATGAAAGGAATTGAGCAGGAGAGGCTTAAAAAGAAGGCTAAAATTATACATTCTACCCGACTCACAGACAAAGGAGAAATTGTTGCTGAATGTGCCATGCCAAAGACAGAAAAGGAGGTAGGGGATATGCAGCTAATAGATTATCAGCTGAGTACGGTCAACTTGGGAAGGCCCATTAGGAATCAGCAAATGAACTTGATTGATGTAGTGGCTTTAAAAACCAAGTCAAGAATGATCAAGGACAAGCAAAAGAAGGATGAGCTTAAGGCTCAATTGGATCAACTACATTCATTCTTGAAGAATGTTTCCTCTCCAAGATCACAGTAGGTAGCAGCCATTGAGACTCCTATTTTGTTAAGCAAAAAAGAGGTAGATGATTTGGTGCAAGTAAAAGGTAAAGCAGAGATGGTAGACCGATAGGTAGACAAGCTAAATCAGGAGGTGGGTGAAGTTTTGGTAGAGGGTTTTGAAGCCTACAAGGACACAAAAGGGTTAGTAAAAGAAATGTACCAATACATTGAGGTATCAGAGAAACAAGTAGAAGAGTATAAAGAATATAGTCAGAAGTTAGAAAAGGTGAGTGAATTGCCTCTAACAACTCTTCTAGAACAATCCATACTTGAGGAAGACAACAAGGATTTTGTGGACAAAACTTCTCGTATACTCCGGTTTAGGACTGAATTTTTATGTAAGCATAGGAATGAAATTCAAGAGACTATTAATAATTTGACTGAGCAATTGGAAGAGTTAGAAGCAATTATTGCCATTATTGTAGATATAAATGCATTTACAAAAGAGGGCATGCCTTTTAATCAAATAAAGGAAAAGTGGGATGAAAGATTCAAAGGACTTATGCAAAAAGAAGATGATGGTAGAGAATTGATGTTAGATCGACTAGTAGAGGTCAAAGAAGAGATAAAAGTTGTTGGGAGAGAGTTAATAAAGGTGAAAAGTATGAAGGAGTTTGCTGCAGCTAAGTTGGATCGGATCAAATTTGAAGATGACTGGATTGATGGGCCAAAGATGGATACTTTACAGCAAGTCTTCACCAGCTACGATGAGTTCATGGCAGATCTAGCTTCGCATGCATGAATCCTTACATGCTACATGCATGATTTTTATCTTCCTTGTATGTTGCATGCATACAACACTGACAGTCTTGGGGGTGCATGACTTCTTTTCTTTTCTTCTATCTTCTATTTTTAGTTAAATTGAATGTCTAATGTAAGAACTCAAGATAAAATGGATCTGAGTTTCCAAGAAAGTTGTTATTCCTTAAAAGGTGGATAGCCTAAAATAGAAGTGAAGTTCGAACTTTTTGTATATCTATAAATACCAGATGGGTATCATATTGTAAAGGTTGGTTAATTGAGAATTGGATTGGCCTACCTAATGCTAGGAGATATAATTTTATAGTGATTCTTGCAGAGATACATTGTACTTGATCTTTTACAGTTAATAGAATTACAGGTTCTCTCAAAATATGGTATTTAGAATTAAATTATTTTTTTGATAAGGCTGATAAGTTATGATCTATCTGTATGCAGTGATTGTGTTGAACATAAGAGTTTCTTGAATGATGAAAGTCATTTGAAGGAATTAGATTTAAGGATTATCTTATTAGATTATCATTGAGTTAAAGTTATTAAAAAGTCTGTTGATCTATAATCTTGATGATGAATGAATGTGTGTTGTTTTGAAACCCTTGAAATATTTGTGAAGAGTAATTGTGAAGTTAATTAAGCACCTAAAATGTATGCAGTGGTATAGATTATGCTATAGATTGTGTCATCTTATGGTTTTATGATCTGTTAGGAAAAATTCATTATTGAAGGTATATGTCTAGATACTAGATAAATTTGATTCATACTTGTTGTTTTACCCCTTTGTCCTATCTTTTTATTTTATTTGAAACCCCATTGATTTACTAAAGTAGTCGGTAAAATGAGTCATTGCTTGAATCTTTTGTTACCAACATAGGCCCCTTGAATATTATAGTTGCATGAACCGATTGAGTGACACCAGACAGTTGAGAACCAACTACCAGGACCTTGGGAGTTAGGCTACTATATGTTGTCTTTCTTTTTTAGGAGAAATAGAGTAGAAATATTCTGTTTTAATGTTGTTTGTGTCATCTTCACCATCAACATGACCCACTTGGCCAAGCATCCTGTCAATGTTGCTTTACTGAGGAGATATTTCAAGGAATCTATCTTTGTGACCAATTGTTTTTAATGGTTTGACATATAGTTCCTTAATCATTGAGTAGCAAAGAATAACACAATATAAGCACATTCTATTAGATTGTAGTTCAATTCATAACCAACCAGAGTGCAATTGATGTAGTATATAGATCGCTCATGACCTTTATCATCATTATGTGCAAGTAATTCCCCCAGTGCCGATTTTCTTGCTGATATATATAAGATGAGAGGTCTCCCATCAATGGGTGGCATTAATATTGGGGCTATCAGTAAATATTCCTTGATCTTTTGAAAATCTTCTTGACATTTTTCTATCCATATAAACACTACCCCTTTTCTAAGTAAATGTTGAAAGGGATGAATCTTGTTAGCCAATTGTGCTATAAATCATCTAATGGATTGGAGTCATCCTTGAAGTGTCTATAGTTGAGTGATATTGGCTGGTGGAGGCATGCCCATTATAGCTTTGAATTTGTCAGGGTCTACTTCAATGCCTTGTCTAGAGACTATATAACCTAGGAGCTTCCTTGATGCAACTCCAAATACACACTTTTTGGGATTTAATCTAACTTTGTACTATTCCAATCTCTTGAAAATACTATCTAGAACTCTCAAGTGGCCACCTTGGGTCAATGACTTATCCAACAGGTCATCTACATAATCTTCCATTAAGGTATGCATCATATCATGAAACATTGTGGTCATAGCCCGTTGATATGTTTCTCTAACATTCTTGAGTCCAAAGGGCATGAAATTATAGCAACAAGTTCCCAATAGACAAGTGATTTTTTTCTTATGTTAATCTTCTAGTGCTATTTTGATTTGGTTATACCCTGAGAAGCCATCCATGAGAGATAAAATTTCATATCCAACTATCAAGTCTATGATTATGTCAATATTGGGCAATGGAAAATCATCTTTAGGGCATGCCTTGTTTAATCCCTCGAAGTCAGTGAAAATGTGGATCCAACCCATTGGTTTTGTTACTAGTACAATACTAGAAATTCATTCTACATAGTCAATGGTACTAATAAAACCAATATCCAATAGTTTCTTTAGTTCAACTTTGACCAATAGGGAAATCTATGGATGCATTTTTTTGAGCTTTTTCTTGATAGGTTTGGAATATGGATGTAATAGAAAATGGTGTAGTATCAATTCGGGGTCTAAGCTAGGAATGAAAGCATAAGACCAATAAAATTTAATCTTTCATCCAGTAAAGAGTGTCTTGAACTTTGGTTGCTCAAACTCTATTAGTGATGCTACAAAATGAATAATTCTAGGGTTTTCCTCTATGCCAATATTGATTTCTATGGATTTTTCAATGAGCATCGGTGAATTCTCTTAGGAAATGGGGAGAATTTCCAACCTTCCATCCTTGGGTTCCTCAAAGAGGTTTTCACCCTCGGATACATCCTTTCTTTTTACTTTTTCATGGTCTAAAGGCACCTTTCGGTTTTCATGTAGAGACTCATTATTATTTTTTTATTTTTTTCTTTATTATTTTTACTTTTGCAAATACAGGGGTGGATAGACTCCCTAAAATATGTCATACAAATCCATGTCAATGGTAAATCCAACCTTAGGATCGCCACTAGGGATTCCTTCATGTAGTCCCATGAACTCAGCGATTGCTTCATCCTTCTCAAATATATCTAAGATGGGAGGTCCTTGTGGGTCCCAATCAATGGAATGAGGATAAATTAAGGGCATGCCATCATCGGTATTATCAAGATTCAGGATGGATACAGTAAAAATAGAGGTGTTGTCAGGATCTCAGGTCATGGTGTCAGATAGGTCAAGATCGGTAAAAACTCTATCTAGTTCATACTCACTAGTTGTACAAGAGTCCCATTCATACTCATTGGAACTAGTTTCAATATGGGAATCATCATATAGGTCCAATTGGTCATGGGTGTTGGGTATTATAGATGTCTCAAGCACCTTAGAAAAATTTACTTCCTCACTTAAAGGTACCATGGTACTAGGAATGCCAATCTTACTCGGTTTAAACCCAAGGCCTAGACCTTTAGGCCCCTTAGACAAAAACAAAGGTTTGGTCATTCCATTTTATTCAATCCAAGTCTATTGTGTTCATCATAGCCTTTGTATTGCATGATATTGAAACATTTTCCATATTGTTCTATAAGTATTTATGTGGGTGGAAGAGGTTCATGATTATCTTCTCAATAAATCCAAGAGGTCACATCCTCTTCATTGATTGCTTCTTTACTTAATTTCCCCCATTTTGTGAAAGTGGTTGATGAAGGAAAGTGAATAGTGACCTTAGGTTTCCTTTTATCTTCTTTCAGTTTTCCATATGACTTAGGAGTAGTGAGCTTGCTACTACAATAGGATGTCTGGGCATGTGCAGGATCATCATAGAAAAAATAGGCCCTTAAGTGGCAATAAAAATTTAGAAAATCAGAGTTAGGCAACTTGATGTAAAAATTTGAATTAGTTATCTATATTCTTTCAAAAATATGTAACAATAGAATTTGTAAAAAATTGAATGTAGTTTCTAAACTACTAGGTTTATTTAAAAACAACAAATATCTATTTGGTGAAAATTTGAAATTTCAATGCAGTAGTAATTAAATTTCAAGGAAAAAATAAGAAGTAGGTGTCTGTTTGACCACCCTAACCACAATAAAATGATAATATTTTTTTATAAGATTTTAGATATAAGTAGAGGACTCATGTCCCAATGTGATGCATATTTTTTTTGTAATTTTTTTCCAAGTAAATAATTAATTGTGAATTTTTTATTACAACTTTTAAAAATAATAAAAACTCATATGTCTGACCACCTTAACTTGGTCAAAACTTCATGAGATTCAATTTTTTTTTTTTAATCCTATAGTATGTGAAGCATAGAATGTGATGCATGTTTCAGATTCAAAAAAATTCATATTGTTTGAAAGCTATAAATTTTTTTCAATCAGCCTATCAATCAAGACTTTAGTTGTAATTCAAATAGAAAATGAATAATAATTA
This sequence comes from Sequoiadendron giganteum, assembly GCA_007115665.2. Lineage (NCBI taxonomy): Eukaryota > Viridiplantae > Streptophyta > Pinopsida > Cupressales > Cupressaceae > Sequoiadendron > Sequoiadendron giganteum. The sequence continues at coordinate 491,306,602 of CM021106.1, forward strand.
TTTATTAGATTCAAAGTAAAGCATAATTTATATTGGTGGAAACCTGAAAATATCCTTTAAAAACCCTTTCCGTTTCAACAATTTTAGCTTAAAAAAAATTCATCAGCCATATGGGCCATCATATCACTTACATATCGCCACTTTTTGGCCCATCATGATCCTACACATACCTGTCTTCATGTGATATTCTCCACATCCTTTGTCTTGGACCTCAACCTTGGGATCAAAAGGTGGAGATTTGGAGGTGGATGCTTTAGATAGAGTGGAGGGGTTGATATAGTGTGACGAAGTGGATGATGAGGGCTCTTGATTAATGGGAACTTGTTTTTGGGGTGTTCCACATAGATTGGTACAATATTGGAATGGATTGGGATCACCGGCTATTATGATTTCAATGTCTTTGTATGGGAATTTAAGGCATTGGTGATATGTGGATGGGATATCCTTCATGGCATGAATCCATGATCAGCCTAGGAGAAGGTTGTATGGAAGGTCAAGGTCCAAGACTTGAAAAGTGGTGTCCATGACTGTGGGTCCAACTCGCATAGGAAGTGTGATAATTCCTTTGGAGGATCATTCTTCATCGTCATATGATTTGATAAAAATGATTTTAGTGGTATCTACACATGCTTCCAAGAAGCCTAACATCTTAACCAATTTGAGGGTACAAATGTTCAACCCTGCTCCATCGTCTACTAGGACTCATCTGACTTTGGTTTTATGGACAAGAACTTCAAAGTGCAAAGGGTCATTATGGTTTGTCTTTTTGGTTGAATAGTCTTGTTCAAAAAATGTGGCATGATGGGAATTGGTTAAGTAGCCTACCATCTCTTGGAAATGATTGATGTCAAGGTTGGTGGTAAGGCTTTGTCAAGAATGGCTCAGTGATCAAGTGATATACGTAATAAATCTAAGATAGAGATCTATGAGGGGGTCTTCCCCGATTGGTCGAGGAAGTTGTATTGGGACTTTGAGGACTTTTGTTTCTATGGAGGAGGACCTTGAATGGTTACCTAGGTTCGGCGAGTGTTGATAACATATTCATGATTTTTCTTAATGGTAATGGTATTGACATATTCATCTGTGGCTTGAATGTGATTTATGATAGTGGTATTGTCACGTCTCAAACTATGATGCACTTTATTTCTGCTTCATTGAGATTTGATAGATGACTCTATATGTGTGGTAGAGTAAATAATGAATTATATGGTGTTTCATGAGATGAAATATGAAAATGTGTGTTCTAATTTTGAAAATGTTAAATGGTATTAAATTGAGTTTTATTTTGAAAGCAATGCAAAATAGAATAATGATTTTTGGATTAATGCGGTATAATGCTTTGATTTATACTTTTTCTTGAGTGCCTGAGTGTATTGAGTTGCAGGAACATTGAAGACCAAGAGTGAGGCTAAGGTAGAGGATGTTAGCTTCTTGGCAGGGTAAAGGAGGAATGGTTCTCTCCATCACACACGAGCACCTAGAATCATGTAGATGCATTTAGAGTTAAATTAAGCTAACTGTTTTACTGTTTGAAATTTTATAATGTTTAATTAAATTAATTAAATAAAAGTGAAAGAATAAAATAATTAATTATAGTTCAATTAAATATTTCAATATGCAATTAAATGATAAGCTTTGTTGTTTAGAATAATCATTTTATTTTTAATTGAAAGCTATTACCATACTATTTGTTTCGAATGAATATTTAAAGTGGAAAATAAAATGGCTTATTTAATTATTTTTGAGGATAAATACTTCATTTGTAATTAAAATAGGGATTATTTACTAATATTTAATGGGATATATATTGTGCATGAAATAAATTTTATTTATTTACTATTTTCAAGATTAGGTCTTGGGAATTGAAGTGAAATATTTAAAAGAGGAAATTAGTAACAAGAAAATACATAACTGCTTTTATATTCTTCTAGATTTCTCTAGAAAAATAACTAAAATAATGGTTGTAGAGAAGAGGGTTTCTGAGGTACAGTGAATCCAACGCGATGGAAAGAGGAAGAAAAGAAATAAAGAAAGGAAAAAAGGAGAGGGAATTCTACAGGAAGCGATTTCTTCTATTAAATTTCCCCAATTGATTGAGTTTATTTCAGAAATTCTGGGCAAATATTGTACATATTTGAATCTTCATGACTTCATATGATAAATACCTATATATATTTGTGTATTTATTGTATTATTTCTATTGCAAATTGATTTTTTTGTTGAAATACAAATTTATTGCAAGAGAAATTGAAGAAATTCTTTACCAGTAACGCAAATTAAATTAACCTATGAATACTTATGTATATTTAATAGTAGTGTTATATATATATATTATATATTAAAAATATATATATTAATATGGGTAGATATATATGCAATATTTTGAAAGTTTGAATGATAGAATTTTGAGTCATTTTTGACATTATTGAAATAAAAAAATTGGTCTGTGTAAATTTTTGTTTATTTAAAATGTATGAGGGCAGTGCCACGACCAAGCCTCCCCATATGGGAAGATTGCGATGTGAAGACAATGCCCTCCTTAGGTCGCATCCTATGGAGGGGGTGCTACCCCCACAAGTAGTGCACCCCAATGGGGGCTGTTGGTCGGGTATGGCCCAGCCTCGAGATATTCGATACCTTTAAAATGTGTTTGAAGCCTGTTTAAAACTCGCCTGGTGAATTCAGCTTATAGTATGTCATCGACTGCAATATAAATGAATATATATATATATATGTATGCATATATGGGTTTATATGTATATATATATAGGAATAACAAACAAAAAGATGAAGTACAAACTATAGATGTACATATTTTTCCTCCGTCTGCTCATGTAAACTTCTGGAAGTACCTATAAATATATGTATATATATATACATATATATATACATATATATAAATACTAATATATAAAATACAAATACAAAAACTAAAATTATGAGAACAAATCAAATTCTAAAATGAATAGATAATGTAATCTGAGTTAGAATGATAGATATTGTTGTTTTTAAATTGACATAATTTTGTGTTAGCTTGTTTCATCTCAGAATATATGTGTAAATATGTAGATGTATATCTATATATGTATACATCTGCATTTATGTAATTGGACAAGTTTTACTCATAAAATGTATACTCTTCTACGTAGAAGTATTTATTTTCAAACTAATACAAATATGATATTTTTTATTCAACCTTTTAAATTTAAAACAATTGATTGGATAATTGAAAACAAATATGAAAATACGCATTAAGGTGATAGAGATCAGATTGAATTGTGCCATTTTGTGAAATATAAAACCAGATGTAGAATTATTTTCTTATGAATTATTCTTTTAGAAAACTTGGAAATGTAATGTGTTTTTCCGTAAAAATGTTGAATTAGTGAATACTTGAACTCTATGCATTCTTTTATGAAATCATGTGTTATTTACTTTTTATGGGAAACTTCCAGGATAAAATGCCAAATGTGGGCTCCTAGAGATGGTAATTTATCATTTTCATAAACTACCATTTATATTTCTTTATGCTTGTCCAAGCAATGTACCATTGAAATAGATAGATTAAAAGCCTATAATTTTATGTTATGTATGTCTCTGCCAGATCCAACATTCAATAAATATGTAGTTCTAGTATAGGATTGCATATAGGCATCAGGCATGCATCAAGAGTTCCCTCTTTCTTTATTGTTTTAGGTTGCTAGGCTCCTCGTGTAGGGCCAGGGATTTGTTTGAGTTAGGAAGAAACCCAGGGAAGTCATGTGCTTCGTGGTTGGGCTGAAAAGGCTCCTTAACCACACTCTTGGCCTCATTGCAAGAATACTAGTGGTGTCAAGGTGGATGAGGATTAGAGGTTTTATTTTCTATGGATCTACTTCATCTATCATTTATGTATGGCTTGTTTAGCCAATTTGTAAATTGAAACTCTATTTCATGAATTTAATTGTTGATGTATCATTGAAATAGATGATTTGTAACACCCTTTTTGGTGTTTGTAATTTGAATTCATTTAATAAATTTTCTTTGAGCACATATGGGTATTAATGGTATACATGATATCTCCTTTTTCGAATGTGTGTGTTTTTGAGCTTTACAAGTATGGTTAGAGTCATATTTGGTGTTAGTGTAATTGGTTGAATTGTTATTGGTCATATTACTTGAACTGGAGGCCTTTCCTTTTCCATGGTCATGTAGAGGATTGGTGAAAAATTTATGGTCTCTATTAGATGACTATTGTTGTTGTCCATTAATTTCAATAGGTTCATTTTCCACAAGATCTTGTATGATGTTCTCTAATTGTCGGCATTATACAGTGGAATTTCCCTTTCCTTGATGGTAGTCACAAAAGGCATTGTCATCCCACCATGACAGTTTGAATTGTCCAAGGGCATATGGTTTTACTTTAGGATTTTTTAATGGAATTATGTTGCAGGAATTGTTTAAGGACTGACTCGATTGGTTCCCCAAGAGGAGTGTATTTACATCTAGTAGGGAACTTTCTTTGGACTCTTTGTTCTTGAGTGTTTTGGATGAAATTTTTCATTTGATCGGGAGGTCTTTGTGTGATGTTAGATGCATTTGGTCCTCTGAGTGTAATGGTAGGGCCTATGTACATTGTCTTGGCATCAATGACTCCATCATTAGTCACATTCTTATTACGAGCCCAATATTTTCCTTTAAAGTTTGAGGTATTTTGGTTGTTTGTGTTTTGTTGGAAATATTGATTTCTCCCTTGTCAATGAGGGCTTTCTCAAGGATGATTCCTTTCTCCACTAGTTCGGTAATTGAAGTGAAAAACTACACTCGTAAATCATGTTTCAAGTTTGAGTTTAGGTTTTCAATGAACATGATTTTCTTTTGTTTCTCAAGTATTTCAATGGGACATCGGCTAGCCAAATCCCTTAATCATTGGAAGAAGGTTAAAAAAATTTCACCATCTTCTTGTGTGGTATGGCATAGGGTGGAAATTGTAATTTCTTTGTCAATGTTAAATTAGAAGTGTTCCACAAATTCGTCTGCTAGCTCTCCCCATGTTCTTATTCTAGTCGGTAAGTGTGCAAACCACTCAAGTCCTATGCCCATAAGACTTCTTGCGAAAAGTATCATTAGATATGTAGGGTTGTATACAATGTCTGAACAAGCCATGGAAAATTATCTTATACATTCAAGTGGATTTCCCTTCCCTTTGTAGTTAGGTAAGTTTGGTATGACAACCATGTGGGAAGGGTTCCATGTATAGACTCTTGTCAAATGAATAAGGACATAAGTCCTTGGTAGAATAGGTCTTTTTGTTAGACATTTGCATGTTTTCCATCTGTTGTTGGAAGGAAAGAATTTGAGTTTGTAGGACATCCACTTGAGTCAATGATGGGTCTTGTGTATTTTGAGAGCTTATGTTAGTGTTTTGGAGTCTAGTGTTATGGGATGGATTTTAATTAGGTGTATGTGTAAATGACGGGTTTTGGTTTTGCATGTAGGATATGTAAGGTGGCATTTGGTTTTAAGTGTTCTAGTTATAAGTGGGAATATGAGTGTTATGGCAAGGATTGGATTGTGTATGCCATGATCTTGTAAAAGTTTGACCATGTGGATTTTGGTTTCCATGTTGTGGGAAAAGTTCTTGGTTACCATGTTGTGTGAAGGAGCCTTGGTTACCAAGTTGTGTGTTTTGCAAAATGGAGCCTTGGGTATTATTTTCCATAAGTATATGTGGAGTAGGCCCTTTTTGTGACATAATTTTATGTTGAGTGGATCCTATGTTTGGTATAGTGCTCATTTTGGGAGGTTTGTTGATGACAAATTTAGGTTTCTTGGTTGTATTGTTTGTGCCAAGTGGATTTGAGGATGATGCCTCTATGGCAAATTGCATACCAAAGGGTTGTAACATAGGTTGTGTCATGTTAAATTGCATTCCTTATGTCATGCCTTGTGTACCAAATAGGGAAATGTGGATTGTTTTTGTGTCTTGTGTGCTTCCTCCTAATGGCATAGATGTATCAACTTGCGGAATAGAGCCACTAGAGATGGGTGTATTGTGTCCTTGAGTTTGGTCGATTGGTGTGGATGATGCTCATAGTGTATTGATGTCAAAGTTGAGAGGTAATGTGGCACCTTTTGTTAATAGTTTAGCTAAGTATCGTTGAGGGTCTTGTGCCAAAAATTCATCCACAAAAGAGGAAAATTTTAGATCTTGTGTAGCAGCCTCTAATTCTTCTACAACAATGTTTTCAGTTTGGTCTCTAGTGAAAAATTTCTCCAATAGAGATTTTTATGGTCTAGGTGTCCCATGATATGAGGTACCAAATGGGTTGACAAACTCATTTTCTTGTGGAAAGGCCATTTCTTTTCTTTTCCTTTGTGACCTAGTTTCAACCATATAATACTTTCAAAAGGGAAAGTGGATGTGAGGATGATGTGGTACAATGTCTAAGATGACTATGCAAAGGTATGCCTAAGGATGACCAAGGTATGACTAAGACCAAGGTTATGCAACTATGCTTTTGGATATAGAATATGCTTGAGGATTATACCAAGTATTGGATTCAAAGTGACAAGATGTCAAAAAGTCAATTGAATGGTGTCACAATGAGGTCCAAGCTATGGTAGTGTCTATGCAAGATGACTATATTTTTGGACTTTTAAAGGTATAAATGATTTCTAAGGATGATGTCAAGACAAGGAGCCAAAGTGACAATAGTCAAATGTCAAGAGTGCCACAATGAGATCAAAGTCTTGAGCAATGTCTAAGGTATGCCAAATGGAGTGCAAGTGGGAAAGGATGGTGGGTAAAATGCTAATATGACCTAGGGTGATGACTAAAGGTATGACTATTAAGCACCTTGTGGCAATGCCAAAGTAAGGTTACCTAATCAAAATAGGATAGCCAAAGTTAAAAATCTGGTTTATCAAGACTTAAATGATGGTAATGACTAAATGACAAGGTTTGAAAAAGGTGGTCTTAAACTAGCCTTGTGAGTTGAGGGCCACCCTAGATGAAAAGGGGACTAAAGTGATGTAAAGAGGTTGAAGTCAAGAAAAATCTGATTTTTTCACTATGGACTAGTCTCAAGTCTGATAAGTTTCCAAAGCTAAGGTCTACAACAAGGTGAATGCAAGCTAAAGGATATGCTAATGTTTTTCCTATTGTCAATGCAAGATATGCAATGATGCATGGATGGATGGATGATGGATGAAAGTTCAGGAAAATTTGCAAGTCTACGATCAAAGATCCAGGTAATGCTCAAGATTTATTAGAGAATGGCTTTGTCTTAGTTTCCCCTAAAATTTTCAATGATAGATAATTGCATTGTTTCAATTCTTATTTGTAGTTAATGACAGTCACTTGCATCATTCTGGAAGTGGAAATTATAGTTTTCAATGTCACAGTGTAGTTTGCTTGGGTTTGACTAAGTTTTGACCAATTTTGAGGTGATTTTATGAAGTTTTAATTTTGGAAAAAACAACAAATAGTCTGAAAACACTTGTCTTTGTTTGGTTTGAATGTGTAAAATGTTAAAATGTGTAAGAAGAAACTTATAGAAAATGCACAACCTAAGCTAGGAAAAGATTCTACTTGTTAGATTCCCACTTGGATTTCTCCATCCAGCTAAACAACGTGGATAGCTAGAGACTTGGTGACACTAGCTCCTCCTTACACAACACGGGCACACCAAATCTCATTCCTCAAAGAGGAATTTTTGCCTCTACACATGAATAGTGAAGACATGGGGTAGCTTCAGAATGATCGTTCCTATGCTAGCAAGTAAAAGGGATTTTGGCCTCTACAACAAGTGATTCTTAATCTATGTTTTAGGGTTAATGCATGGTGCCTATACATGAGGTGATATTAGCTCAAAAAGGAGGCCTCCCAGTCCCTTCATTAGAAAGGATTTTGACATATCACACAAATACTGTGGGTGACACTCATCTCTATAGCACATCCACACCAGGTGATTAAAGACTTTCCTAATAATCATGATTATTTAAATAGTGGACCAAACCAAAGTACCACTTGGGTCATTCCCTTTTTCAAGGCAAACCCTATAAGGGTAACAAAAGAAAGACAAGTATGTTATTTTTTTATCTCCAAGATCATATGAAGTGTGAAGAGAGAGCATACACAAACCTTTTTCTCACACTCGCATAATGTTCATTTTAAATCCAAAACCAAATTTCTAGGTGATTATACAAAATTCCAAAAGATTCTTTTGATCCTCAAGATCACCAAGTGGTGCAAGAAAAGAACATACACACCTTGGAGCAAGATGCAAACCACAAGAAAATGAAGACACTTGTTCTTTTTAACCCTCAAAGAAATATGTGAAAAAGACACTTGATACAAGGTTAATCTTAGACCTAATGAGTGAATATGCAAGTTCCTTTTAACCAATGAGTGAACTGAAAATTAAGGTAAATTTAGGCCCAATGACATGTAAATGTGAGGTTAATTTTAATCCCAATGAGTGAATGAAAATAATACAACATAGATAAATGAGAAATGTCAAGTGAGATGCCTCCTTTCCACCTATGCCACATGCTGGAAATAAAATGCTAGTAATAGAAAACCTAGGTAGACTATGAAATGCAAGAGATCTAAACTAGAAATTTTAATTGAAACCCTAAGTTTTTAGAGAACAAGCAATTGTGTCATAGGAAATCATAGTTGTGGCTTAGAAAAAAAAGTGATTGCATCATAGGAACTATGACTGCATCATTCTAGATGTCAAATGTAGCTCAAGAAAATTATTGTGGCTCGAGTCGATGTCAGATGCAGTTAACTAGAAGATCGATTCTGGTGAAAAATAGTGAATTACATCGTGGGAACCTAAACCTGCAAAACAATAGAAAATACACAAAATCCAGATAGCTAATGACTAATATGACATGCAACTAGGGCTAGCCTAATGAAATACCAAACTAGATGAACTAGATCTAACTAAAAAACCAAGAAATTAGGAAGACTCGAAGTATTCCCTAATGCAAAGAAATTGCATTGTTTGGATTTGTGGTTGCAAAACTATGTAAAAAGTGATTGTGTTGTTTCAGCCCATGATTACATTGATCCATACATGTAACCTACAAAATCAAAATATTCGTACAAATTCTACAATTTTTTCCTTTCACGTCAGGTTCACCAATGTAAATCAGGGCTAATATTATCAAGTTTAGGCAATAAAGCATGTAAATCAAACCCTAATAAATAATGAAGTACAAATAAGCATAAATACATAAAAACATGGAGTAATATTACCAAAAGTCTCCATACCACCATTGGTTCACCTTCATTGCACTTCTCTATTTTGCTTGAATATAATAATTGCCCTTAGATTTTTGAGTATGCAAATAGGCCTAATGACAATGACAAAGAAAGGTATTGAAGATTCTAATTGACTATGGATGTACTTGACTTGATAGTAGACTTGATAACAAGATAGCATAAACTTGTGTAAGAAAATTTCTAGATAGGTGAAAAATAAAAATGCCAAGTTCTTTTATAGGAAAGACATTTTTGAATGAAGGGCTAAGATTGAATGTCAATAATCAATGGCCAAGAATAAAAGATGTAGTATGGGCTAGGGTTAGGGAAAATGATAAGGATTGATAGTCAAGATTAAATTACAAATAATTTAATCAAGGGTGGAGGTTAATTGAGACATGGATAGATAAGGATTTGATGTGGAAGATAAATTTAGCACAAACAAAGAGGTGATAGGAAATTAAATAATAATAAAATTATTTAATCTAGGTGGCCAATGAATAATTAAATAATTAAAATAATTATTTAATTATAGAAGAATGTGACAAAGGGAACCTTTTGAATTAAATAATGATTTAATTCAAAATTCAAGAGAGTGGACCAAATTAAATGAATAAAATTTATTTAATTTATGACAAGAGGCTAATGAATAATTAAATAGTTTAAAATAATTATTTAATTATAGTAAAAAGTGGTATAAAAATTAAATAAATAAGATTTTTTTTAATTTTAGAAAGAAAAGGACTTAATTAGTGACATAATTAAATAAATAAAATTTATTTAATTAATAAAAGAAGAATAAAGATAGAAATGAATTAATTAAATAATTAAAATTATTTAATTAATAGAAGATATGACTTTAGAAAATAATTAAATAATTAGTTGCAAGCCTAGGACAATTTTTAGTGTCTACACAAACCTTAGGGTCCTGAGAATCACATAAAACCATATCAAAACACCAACATTTTCATCATTCAACTTATGACCATTTGGCATCTGATTGCTTCAATTCAATAAACAAACCTTACACCAACTATCATACAACCAAACTTTGAGCTGATTGAGGGTGAAAAAAATAAAAAACCATTAGTTTGAGGAGCTTCATTTTTGAAACAAAAGAAACACCAACTCAGTGGAGAAACGCAACAAACATCCTTGACAAAAAAAAAAAGTGAAAATTCAATTTTGTGGTTGGAAGGCATGTATTACCACCTCCCTCTTGGCCATAGACACCATCCTTCAAAACACTAAAAAAAATAAAAAAATAAATGCATCTTTATTTCCTTAAAATAGAAAATCCCGAAAACAAAAGTATCCTTTTTATTCCATAATTAGGAGTCACTGAATTTTCACAAAATTTGGACGCTTGTTTATGACAACCACACATTCACAACATAGAAAAAAAATGGAAGCAAAAAAAATTACTACAAGTATGCCACCAACAAACACCACAAATGATGGAGGTGGCCCATGGAGCTATAGGCCAAGTGACCCTGAAACACCTCAAAATATACCTACATTCAAGGAAATAGAAAACCAACCATTTAGTGAGGAGGAGATAAGTCACAAACAATGTGAGCTAATGGATAGGTCAAGCCAAAGCCCATAAGGCATGGTCATAGAAGAAGTGGATAGTGAGGAAGAAATAAATGACGAAGAAATTTTTCAACATTCCAACAACCCCAAAGTGCTTAAATTGATGGACAAACTATTGAAAAAGGACCCAAACTCTTAGTTCTTCAAATTAGCACAAAGTGGTGCTAAATTACCAATAGACTTTAATGTGGAAGCACTTAAAGATCCTAGCCTTATTTCCTCAGGGGATAACTCAGTTGTGAGATAGATACCCAAGCCATTGGAGATTCTTAACATGCCACCCATTTCCTCTAAAAGCAATGATCAACCAATAGAAAACCTTTTGTTTAGGAAGCCTTCCCAAATCAAACAAGTAGTTGTGGCCCAACAATACCAAGGAGGTCCATCTCAATACATTCCACATAGTAACAACCCACCACCAAGATAATACATGCCTCAAAATAATTCATATATTGATCCTTCCCAAAACATACAAAATCAACAAGGTGGGTCACCTGGCCCCCTTCTCAATCAATAGTACCAACCACAAGGTGTGCCATAGGGTAACCTTTCCAATCAACAAGGTGGGTCATGTGGTCCCCTTCCCAATCAATAATACCAAGCACAAGGTGAGATAAATGGTAACCTTTCTAATCAACAAGGTGGGTCACATGGTCCCATTCCCAATCAACAGTACCAACCACAAGGTGTGCCACAGGGTAACCTTTCCAATCAACAAGGTGGGTCATATGGTCCCCTTCCCAATCAATAGTACCAACAACAAGTTGTTCCACAAGGTAACCTCTTCAATCAACAAGGTGGGCCACATGGTCCCCTTCCCAATCAACAGTACCAACAACAAGGTGTTCCACATGGTAAAATTTCCAATAAAGAAGGTGGATCATATGGTCCCCTTCCTAGTCTACAATTCCAAAAACAAGGTGTCCCACCAACACACTATCAGGGTAACCTTCAAAAAATGTCATCCCAACAACAAGGTAGCCTTGAAAACATGATACCCCAAAAACAAGGTATCCCGCCAATGCATTATTAGGGAAACCTTCAATACAACTCATCCCAACAACAAGGTGTGCCACATGGTACCCTTTCTAATTCATCCCATCAACAAGGTATCTCACCAACAAACCACTAGGGAAAGCTTCAATACAGTTCACCCCAACAAGGTATCCCACTAACGCACCACCAAGGAAGCCTTCAATATAATTCACCCCAACAACAAGGTTTACCTCCAACACACTATCAAGGTACCCCTCCTCAATAAATTCAACAAGGAGCTAACCCTCCTTAATTCCAACAAGGAGCTAAACCTCCTTAAATTCAATAAGGAGATAACCCTCCTTACATTCAACAATGAGCTAACCCTCCTTATATCCAACAAGGAGCTAACCCTCCTTCCACTTAGAATGGGTACCAAGGTCTCATACCTCCACAATACTCAATCTATGAACAAACAAACTTATTGGGACAACAAGGCTACTACACCTAGGATCCCCAAAGAAAAATACAAAAAATAGAATTGGACATGCAACTACAAGCAATGAATCAAAGAACATAAAAAATGCAGGTAGGAAAACCAAAGAAGACTTATACCTTTCTAGATATATGTCCATTTCCATTTGATCATTCCATTACTATGCTTCCTTTTTTGAAAAACTTCAAAATACCAAAGTTTGACAAATTCAAAGGAAAAGAAGATCCAACAAAGCACGTACAAGATTTATAAGTATCATGTATGGAAGTGAAAAACAACAACTCTTACCTCCCGAGATACTTTCCACATAGCCTTATGAGCCATGCTATGGAATGGTTGTCCCATCTACCACCAAGAATCAAAAGCTTTGATGAACTGACTACCAAGTTTGTAAACCACTTCTCATTCAATATAGAATAGGACATCATCATCACAAACCTATAAAAGATTAAACAAAGTCAAGGAGAATCCTTTACCTCCTACCTATAGAGATGCATACATAAAGCTAGTAGATGCAAGGAACCCATTCCTAATAAGGAACTAGTAGAAATATTCATTTCCAATGTCCAAGCAGAGTTTAACTATCAACTTACCATGTTGTGTCCCACAAACTTTGAAGAAACCATTGGAAATGGACTACACATCGAGCAAGCTCCCATAGAAAGGGGAGTCATTAAACTAAACAATTCAAACAACAATGCTTATAGTTGAAATGATAGACCTAAGATTTGGGCCAGAAACAAAAATGTCACCAACCATGGGGTAGTGGATGCTAGAATGGTATGGAATGAGAAAAACCCTAATGTACCACAAAATAAAGTACAAGTGGCACAAATGAGCTATGCTCCTAATAATGCATAGAACAATCAACTTAGCTATCCTCAAAACACTCAAGTGGTTAACCAACAAAAAAATAAAGGATGAAAAAGAGGTAGTATGATCAACCAAGGAGAAAGTTCACTGCATTAGGAGAACCCGTTGAAACAATCATGTGCAAACTAGTGCAACAAAACCTCATCAAGGTCAATGATCAACCTAACTATGAAGAGCTAAGCTTCAAAAAACCATGGTACAATGAGAAGGACTTATGCGAGCTCCACAAAATCAAATTACATACAACAAACAAATGCATGAGACTCAAGCATATAATATAAGAATTGATTGACAAGGGTGAAGTGGATATCGAACATCATCCTATAAAAAAAGACCTCTAGATCTACATAAACCCCATTCCAAACCATGCTAATAAGAATTAAAATGGGAAAAACCAAGATTATCATAGTGCTAACTATACCTATGCTGACACTATCCTAGGTACCCTCTCCCAATAAAATGACACAAGAGTCAATGTGTTGACTATACGAGGTAGGGACCCCGAATTTAATGTAACTACTTGTCAAGGGAAATTAACAATACAAGGATCCCCACCTAAATCCATAGCTAAGCCATCAAATGACTACAATATTGTGGAACAACTAAAGAAGACTCTCACATTGATCTCTATCCTAGAGCTACTAAAATTGTCACCTACACATAAGGAAATATTAGAGAAAGCATTGGAAGCATCGGTCCCTAACAACCTCAATCTCAATCAGCTCCAAGCCATGGTTGGAAAGATCACATCAAATCATCATTTAACCTTTTTCGAGAAATACCTTCCCTAGAAGTTATTCCACAACCAAGCCCTCTATATAGAGGTTGGTTTCCACAAGCATATGGTCAAATGAGTATTGATAGATAATGGTGTAGGTCTAAACATCTGTACTTTTAAAATTTGTGAAACAGTTGGAGTATTCTGACGATGTGATAGAAAAAGGAAAGAGCATTACTATAAGGGCCTATGATGACCTCAAAAGGAATTCAAAAGGGACAGATAGGCTACCAGTATAGATAGGACCAACCACCATAAAAACCACATGTCAAGTACTTGACCTTGAACTACCATATAACCTCCTCCTAGGATGCCCTTGGATTCATGCATTACAAGTGGTTCCTTCAACCTTTCATTAATGTCTAAATTTTCCTCATGAAGGAAAGGAGGTGACATTATATGTTGATCTTGAACCCTTCCATTTTGTGCAAAATTGGAGGAAAATATAACAAAATCCAATGTATACCCAGCAATGACATATCATTTCACTCACTCTCATATGTTGACCCATCCACACTACCACCAAACTCATCTAAGACCACATCAATTGAGCAACCAAAAACTAAAACCAATATTTTCAAGTACTTGACAAAGGTAATGTGAATTATCATTTCAATCAATAATTTTGCATTGAAATTCTCCCACCAATGCCCAAGGTTTATGGAGGGACTAAGGAGATCAAATATGTTCAAACGGTAAAAACGATAGCCAAGCCCACAATTTTTACCAAGTGGGGAGACATGAAGGATGAGGATATATTCAAAGAAGATTTTTCATCCATGATCTACAAAGAGGAACAAGAGAAACCAAAACAACCACAACTCCTTTTAATTAACCCTAGTAGTAAAGGCTATCAGTTGGCTAAAAAAAGGGATACAGTGGAATAGGTGGCCGTGGACTACACAAACAAGGAAGATGAGAGCCCATTATAGTGGAACCAAGAAAAAAGAACATGAGACTAGGTTATGGTTCGATATACGCGGTGACTCCAAAAATTGGACATACCTCCTTTTAGAAGGATTCCCTTCTACTGGTGTTAAGACATTGGATATCTACCATCATATAGACTACGATTTACCCATCGAGGACTTATTTAAAAAAATTAGCATTGGTAGAGTCCCTATCCAAACTATCAAAACTATTCCTAATGACTATTATTATTCTTGAAAAAACTCTAATGAGTATGAATGGGAGTCTACTTCCTTTGTCACCTCTAGCGATGATGACCTAGACACCCAATGGGAGAATGATACCATAGTTATACTGACTATTTTGATAACCTTTGTAAGCTTTATAGATAATTATGATAGCCTAACCCTCTACTACCCACAATTGATAGATTGAGACCAATAACATACACATATTTTGGATCAATTCCAAAATGATGAAGCAATTGCAGAGTTTATGGGACTTCAAATTGATGTACCAGGGATAGATCATAAAGTAGGGTTCATCATGGAACTTTCACAAGAAACATACTTCAATGGGGAGATCATGTCCTTTAGTTATGAAAGTGAAAACGAATATAAAAATCAAAACGAGATTCTTTAGAGAAAACCACAATGTGGCTCTATCAGATCCTAAAAACAAGAAAATAAAGGATGAATCTGAAGGTGAAAACCTCTCTAAGGCACCCAAAGATGGAGGATTCAATCTCTCCATTTCTAAATATAAAGAAAAGTCAACACTCCTAGTGGAAAAAGAAGAATCCATCAATTTTGGCACAATAGAGAACCCAAAGATCACCTACCATGCAGTGTCACTTGATCTTGAAGAGAATGTGAACTTCACAATGTTCATCAACAAAAGGAAGATAAAAATTTTGTGGACTTATGCAGACATGCTAGGACCAGATCCAACATTAGTTGTACACCACTTGGCCGTATTTCCAAGAGCTAAACCTATCAAGTAGAAACTAAGGAAAATGCATCCTTAAATAGCACTATTGGTAAAGGTAGAACTAAAAAAATTACTAGATGTGGGCTTCATCAGACCCATCAATTATCCAGAATGGATTTAAAATCTAGTACCAGTATCAAAACCACTAGGGGCATATGAATCTTCATGAACTTTTGAGACCTAAACAAATATTTCCCCAAGGATGACTTCCCTCTTCCAAGTATTGACATTATTATAGATCTAACAATAGGGTATAATCAGATAAAAATATCCCTCGATGATCAACATAAAACTACATTCACTTGTTCCTAGGGGACCTTCTATTAGTGTAATTAATTAATTAATTATTACACTAGCATAAGTTAACTTAGGTATTAATTAATCATATTAGTCCTAGGTTACTTTTTATCATTTAATAATGTTGTTGAGATAAGATTCCCTTCTAGAAGATGAGTTGTCTTTTCTAGAACTTATCTCCATCTTGTTATCATTCCCTAGGTAGTTAGTTAGGGTTTCATGTTGTCACATGTAGTGTGATTTGAACACTTGGCAACATCTTATGCATTTTAGGTTTTAGCTCTTGCCTATATAATCAAGGCATATGTACTCTTTGTAAATCATTCAATACATTCTGTATATCAATCAGATAATCTCTATTTGCATGCCCTTAGTTGCAACACTTTCTGTGTGGTTGAATTTCTTCTTGGCAGGTCCTTTTGAAGTGTGTGCAGCTTCATTGGATGATTCAACATCCATTATTCCAACATGGTATCAGAGCCATTCCATTGAAGGTTCATCCCAGTATCAAGAAAGTTGGGCTACAGAGATTTTTGCAGGCTTGAGGGTTTTCTTTGCAGGCTAGTTGGTTCTACCCAGGGACCAAGCTATTTTCTGGTGTAGATCAGGGTCTATCCAACCTCTCCATTGCACTTAGAAGGCCTCAAAACCCTAAGATCGCCTACCCATTCATCCGATTTGGACATATTTCATCTGGGAGCCAGTTGAGGTATTATCTAGGGTTTGCAATTTTTTATACTATTTGTACAAATTTGCAGAAAAATATCTTCCCTTTCAGTCCTCCATCATGGAAAAATTTTTTTAGTTGTAGGCATTTTTTATTTCAGAAAAATTAGGCTCATATTTGGCAAAAAAATTATTATTCTGGATATTTCTCTATAGTTTTTGCAGAAAAATCAAAAAAATCGGAGCGACCTGGTAATTTATTCATCGGTCGGCATCATCCTTTTTTAAATCTGAAGACTATAATATTTTCATCGGCATTTATTTTTATTTTTTGAATTTCCAATATTGGCATTATTCAAAAAAATTATTTGGGTCAGCTTGTTAATTCAAAAGTTGACAATTTTTGGGGCCACATTTATTTTTTGGGGCCGCATTTATTGGGGTTGGAAGTACGTTTGTCGGCCAGTCCACCAGCTGCCATAGGCTATCACATCATTAGCTGTCACCTCTCAGCTAGGCCCGTTGATCATCCATCGACCACTGACATTTTCGTCGGCTGCTTATTTCCTGGCTCCCGCCAACACTGCTGCCGACCGAAGCTCCTCCCGCCGGCGTCTTTCCGGCTCATTCCCGACCGGTCTCTGTCCAACGCTCTGACCGCCAACCCTACGCTCTATCCGAGCGGTGCCGCCGCTCTGCGTGAGATCTCCGCTCCACTGCCACTGGTGGTGGCACCTTTTTTTGCCAACCCCACACCTGCAGTCACATCAACGACCAGGTGCTTGCGCCCAAGGGGCTTATTTTTCGCTCCTAATTAGCCTGCAGGTCCTAATAGGGTAGATTTTTTTAAATCGTCATATCTTTTCGCTAGGGTATCTAAAATCAGCAAACGAGATACCGTCGGAAAGAGGATTTGGTCTACTTTCTAGTGGTGATATCCATTCTAGGAAATTTTGCTTCCATAAAATTCTATATTCATCTGAATTCAACCCTAGTTTGGACATAAAGACTCATATCTTCGCAACCGTTGATCAAAATTCAGTGATTCCACTGGCATCAAGAAGGTAATTCAGAGCTCTTTTCATCAATCCATTCACTTTGATCAGTTTTAGCTCTAGGTACTCTTGCATTGGTTTCGTTCAATTTGGTGCATTTGTTCAATAACTTGGATATCCTGAAGCTTGGGAAAATAATTTTTTATTTGGGTTGCATCACTTCAGTTGCATATCAAATTTGGAAGTTTCTATTTTTTGCTGAAGTTCATTGTCTTTGTATTTTTGGAGAAATTTGATTGTACATTATGGGGTTTGCATCTTCTCCTTTTCTATTGCACAAGGGAAACTATAAATAATGGCGAGATGGGATCATACACCATCTCCAATCACTTGAATTGTTGCCACATTTGTATGGTATAGTTCCCCATCCAGGTCAAGGTGTTCAGAAATTTACTTGGAGTTGCAACAAATATAATGTTTTAGAGGTGATTGCAATGCATGTTGATTGTGATGTTTTGGAATCTATTGATCATTGTGATAGTCCTCACATCCTTTAGACTAAGATTTGGGAGATATATGGAGATTCAGATACTCCACCCTTCCCTGATGGTCATGATTCAGAATGTCAGGTTTCAAATCAAGTACCCCATGATGATATTGCTATGCGGGAGGTTGTTTGTTTGGATTGCCTTGAATCTTCCGAAGAGGTTGGCAAGGTTGCTTCAGATGATTCTTCTTCTCCATCAGAGACAGTTGGTATCCCTTCACATTCAGTGATTCCTTGTCCAGAGTCATTGATTGAGGCTTCCATCATCATCATTCATTAGGACACATTTTGTTTTCTAGACTTGACATCAGATGATGGCTTTGTTTCAGGTATCACTGACTTGGCTACTTCTATAGGTTTGGAGAACATTCTTGAGGGGATATCACTCCTCTATTCAGATATTTCATTCATGAGACTTCCTCCATCTTCATCTGAGTTTCTTTTGCATCCACCATTGGTTTGGATTCAGTCTAATCTCAGTGGTTTTGAGGATACTTCATTATGGGGGGAAATCAAGTCTCCATCTATTCCTTTGATGGAAGGAACATCACAATGCAGTCTTTGGATCATGTTTAGCATCATTTTCTGCATCATCCTAATTTGTCACCTTCTACATTGATTGGGTATGTACCTGAGTGGGTTGTGGCATCTTCATCAGGCAAGGAGACACATGAGCAGCTTTCAGAGACATCATCCGCATTCATATTCATTCTTCCTTCCTTCAATTCCTATCTGGAATGGGAAGCATCTCTGCACTTGCACTTGGTTTTGTTTCTTCCGAAAGGGAGACAAGTTGTTTGTCAACATTGGATCATGTTTTGTCTACATACACTTACCTTTCTTGTAGGTGATCACATTTTTTGGGGGGGCTATATAGTCTCTCTATTTCCTCCCTATTGGGGTAATTTTCATTATATTGTATCCATGTGATGATTTTTGTCCTTGGGGGAATGATGTTGAGTCCTCCAATCATCACCTTTCTGCATTTCATCTCCTTTTTTGGAGAGGGGTTTTCTTTCCACTGGGTTTTTCCTCTTTTCTCTATTTGTGGGAGATTAGTTGCATTTTCATCCTATGTACATGGGTACCCAATATGGCCATCAGTCGGGACCCATCATGATCATGCATAATCATTGCATTTTCATTTCCTCCCTAAGTTGCACTTATGGGGGGGTGTTAGTGTAATTAATTAATTAATTATTACACTAGCATAAGTTAACTTAGGGTTAATTAATCATATTAGTCCTAGGTTACTTTTTATCATTTAATAATGTTGTTGAGATAAGATTCCCTTCTAGAAGATGAGTTGTCTTTTCTAGAACTTATCTCCATCTTGTTATCATTCCCTAGGTAGTTAGTTAGGGTTTCATGTTGTCACATGTAGTGTGATTTGAACACTTGGCAACATCTTATGCATTTTAGGTTTAGCACTTGCCTATATAATCAAGCATATGCACTCTTTGTAAATCATTCAATACATTCTGAATATCAATCAGATAATCGCTATTTGCATGCCCTTAGTTGCAACACTTTCTCTGTGGTTGAATTTCTTCTTGGCAGGTCCTTTTGAAGTGTGTGCAGCTTCATTGGATGATTCAACATCCATTATTCCAATACCTTCTATTGCAATGTTATGTTGTTCAGTCTAAAAAATGTAGGGGTGACTTATCAACAAACGATGACAAAAATATTCCATGATATGTTGCACACAACTATGGAAGACTATGTGGATGACATACTAGTGAAGTCAATCAAAAGGGAAGACCGTTCAATCATTCTTGCAAAAGTGTTTGATAGGCTAGAACAGTATAACTTGAGACTTAACCTGAAAAAGTGTATATTCAGAGTAACATCTAGAAAGCTACTAGGGTACATAGTATCAAGAAGGGGAATTGATGTAGATCATCCAAAGGTGAAAGATATACAAGAGATTCTTCCACCAAAGACATTAAATTAGTTGAGAAGTTTACAAGGGAATTACAATCCATCACGTGATTCATCACACAACTGGTATACAAATTTCATCCATTCACCCATATTTTACATAAAGAAATCATATTCAAGTGGGATGGGAGATGTGACCAAGTATTCCAAAAAGTCAAAGAGTACCTACTTACTCCTCCAGTCTTGATGCCACCTATTATAAACAAATAAATGATACTCTATGTGTCTACAAACACAATCAACATTGGGAGCTCTCCTAGCATAGCTAGATGATAATAACAAAGAAAGAGCGATCTACTACATTAGCCGAACACTGGTGGGCTACGAGTTGAACTACTTGCCCATAGAAAGAGTGTGTCTCTTTGTCGTATTTGTGACAAAAAATTTGAGACACTATATCTTAAACAATAGGTACATGAAGGAATTTGTGGGTCCCACTCTAGTCGACCTAACCTAGTATCTCTAAAAAATGCAATCAATTCCAACAAAATAGTGACCTTGTCCATGCACCAACTCAGGAGTTGAGACCTATCACAACACCATGGCCTTTTTCACAATGGGGATTAGACTCAGTAGGTAATATCTCTCCTAATTCCTCTAATGGGCATAATTTTATTATTACTGCAACAAAATATTTCACCAAATAGATAGAAGGAATTCCATTGACCTACATCATCGAAAAATAGATATCCAAGTTCATTCTGAATTATCTAATTTCTAGGTATGGAATTTCTCAAACCATCATAATGGAAAATGGAACCCCATTCAAGAATGAATATGTCTAAGAACTTTTTTCCAAGTTCTCTATCCAACACAAATTCTCCACACCCTACTACCCCCAAGGAAATGATCAGGCTAGACAATCTAGTAAAACCATCCTAAAAATAGTAAAGATGATTGTTAATGACATTGGTTGTGATTGGTATTTTCAACTGAATCCAACCCAATGGTCTTACAAAACCAATATCTGAACACCTATAGGTGCCACACCTTTCTCTTTGGTCTACAGATCAAAATTTGTTTTACCCATCAAAGTTAAAATCCCCTCATTAAGAATATCACTAAAAGATATGGCCAATAATGAAGAGTATTGGGTATCCAAATTAAATGAGTTGGAACTACAAGATGAAAGGTGTTTGAGTGGGTTAAACCATATTCAAGTTTATTAGAATCGGCTCAAATGAATCTATGATAAAAGGATCAAGAATAGAAATTTTTAAGTTGGTGACTCAAAGAGAATTAGAAGGCACAACTGAATCAAGATGGTAAAGGTAAGTTCAAACCCAACTGGTTAGGCCCATTCATTATCACAATAAGCTATAGTTCAGGACCTTATCAATTGGCTACTCCTAAAGGATAACCTTTAGCCAAAATACTAAATAGCAACCATCTCAAGAGGTTCTACACTTGAAACATGTAAGAATGCCCCAAGAAAAAGGGTAAAAATAGAATATCAAAAATCAAGAAAAATAGTAAAGAGAAATAAAATATTATTTTAGTGAAAACCACTTTGTGGCACTCCTAGAATAGGTACCATAGTGGAAACCTAGAAAACACTCGCTATGTTTGAATAATACTTTCATTGTTATCTATCAACACTATCCAAAGCATCCATCCATTTGTCCCATAGTAAACCAACCATGGCTTGATAACTAATTTAGTATTGAACCTTGTTGTACCAACAACGTTCACCTCTCCTAGAGAAGGTAGTCTTGCCTCTAACTAGGGGAAAATTCCTAAAATGGGTTGTGAATTATATCCTTGTGCATCCCACCGTTATCAGAAAATATCAAAAACATCCAAAAAAACAAAAAAATCAAAAAACAACAAAATTAAAAACATCTAGAAAACAACAAAATCAAAACAACTTTGGATTATTCCTTCACTCAACAATTCTAAAAGAAATCAACATTTTCTTGAAACCTCATGGCTAGTTCAAGTAGATTCTCTACAACATATCCTCTGGAAAAAGAAGTGAAATATCAATCCAAGTTGTCAACTTTGTTTGAATTACAAACCATGTTATGCTTTTGAGTGAATACCAGTCTAACTACACGGTCTCTACATGTACAACATAGGCAAGACTTATCAGCCCCCGAGGTTGTAGACCATTCCACTTAGGTATTTATCACACTTTCTTTCAACTTATTCAAAAAATATTTAAAGTCCAAAAGTATTCACAAAATAGAAAAAACCAAAAACATGTTCTTATCAAACCTAGGAAACTGCGAGCCTCTGTGTGTACAACATAGGCAAGGTTTATCTTTGATGAGCCCCCAAGGCCCTAGGTTAGTCCCCTAAAAACAACAAAAATAACATCATAAAAAAATGAAAATGCAAAAATTCTTATTTTCATCATCACGATCCACAATAAACTTGTCATCCATAATAAATAAATCATCACATTCACCCTTTGACAAAAAAAACAAACAAATAGAGAAAACATCAAAAGCTAGAACTTTCAAGCAAACAATCACAAAGATTTGATCACAAACAAACAAAAACAATAACAAAACATTAACTACCTATCTTTTGACAATTCAGCAACAACATCTTGAGATATGCCTTAATGGATCTATTCCTATGATAGACATTATCAACACTAGATAATAGCTTGAAACCTCAAAATAGATATGGCAAGTGATACTTCAACATTGTTTTATCTTTTTATAGTCTCATATTTATGATTTTATTTTATTGACTCATTATTAGGATATCTCAAGGATGTCCATAAGGATTTAGGGAAGAAGGAATTGTGGTAATTAAGCATCATTTCGGTTTGTTTTTTGTAATATGTTTTAAGAAAATTCATGTAGCAGTTGCATGTTAGGTATTCCATACCTTTTTGTGTAATTGATCCAAAAAATTTTAACACAACCTAACCATATATTTAAAAAAATAAAATTGTATTTTTGGTATGAGCAAGAATATTCTTTTTATTTTGAGTCAAAGTCCATACAATAGATACAAAGTCACTTTGGTTATTAATACCTTGGTACATCGTATTTGTTCGCTAAATCAATTTAAAGGATTTTTAAAGATGTGGTCTCTATGAAAAGAAAAAGCAACTCATCAATAACTAACAACTTCAATTTATATCCATCATTTGATATTTATTCTAACTAACAAACATTCATCCTCCATAACAATATCATTAGTTTCATATCCATCCTGCATCCACAATATCGAGTCAATACATATCATGATAATAATAAAGTAATAAAAACATCATGTATCATGTATAACCAACATCCATCATAAATCATACATTGCATGTACAAACATCAACATCCATCATATGCATCACATAAATTATACATCACATATAATATATCGACCATCCATCCATCAGCATCATATGCATACATTATAAAAGTACAAAAGCATGTATAAATCATACATCATCATCCATAACATCACATAAACAAATAATGAATATGAATCAAAGCATGCATATATCATATATATCATCATAGAAAATGAGAATGTCATGGTACATCATGATGAAACATGTGTGATATCATAATACAAAAAATACATATGTACAAGGCCTCAAATGGACAATGAATATATATACAAAATCATGTCTACAATATAAGTCTTTGAATAGTAATCATAAAGATCAAATACAAAATATGTCACTGCCCAACTGAAGGAGAGGAACTCTAAAGATCCTAGCTAGGGTGAGGAGAAGCATTTGAATCAGGCTTTCTGACAAAATTACCACCTGACGTGGCACCTATAGTAGTACTAGGCGCTCCAAATTATGGTCGTCATTGAGCTCTAGAAACAAATGCATCATAGAGAGTGATAGTATGTCACCCTCTATAATAAATGATCTTTCTCTACACAAAGGGCATCACACTCTTCTCTAAGAGTATCTCTCTCTATCATAATCCCTTGTAACTAGGCCTTTGTAGCATGCCATCGCCTACTCTTGCTATCTCACTCAACCCTCAAGGTGTCCCTCTTTGTGGTCATAGTAGCAACTTGAGCCTTTGTGACTTGTTGCTACACTACCTTTTCATCCCTCATGGTTGTCATTTGTGCTAGTTATACTGCTCCATCCCGAGGTGGTAGTGGAGGACCAAGAGCCTGTCCCTAATCCTGCTACATTGGATCATCCTGTGCACCATCCTATTGAGCCCTAGCAAGCTGCTCAACAATGATCTCAACTCCTCATGGTTGTCATTTGTGCTAGTTATACTGCTCCATCCCGAGGTGGTAGTGGAGGACCAAGAGCCTGTCCCTAATCCTGCTACATTGGATCATCCTGTGCACCATCCTATTGAGCCCTAGCAAGCTGCTCAACAATGATCTCAACATGCTACCTCTCTCCTTGATGACTAGTAATGCCTGCCCTACCTACTACAAGAACACCAATGAGATCTGTAAATATCAATGGAATGTTTCATTCCCACCAATGATCAAAATCTAGGGTAGTTCCTAGACCTGCTAAAACCACTGGCCAACCCCACCCAAATGGGGAAAGAGCTCTAAACTTAGCAATGAAAGTATCACAATCA